>JAMZAV010000231.1:600000-1132520 GCA_024449915.1 Sweltsa coloradensis | reverse complement strand
TTTTAAATAAAATAAAAGACAATTTTACAAATTTTAAAAAACTTTTAAACATAAGCCTGGCGAGGCCCTTTTTTTTGTGGGGGGGTTCCCAAAAATTCTTTTTGGGGTAAAACCCTTTTCTCCCCCCCCCCCGGATTTTTTCCTAGCAGATTTAAAAAAAAAGGACCCCCTTGATAGGGGGGCCTGAAACGGGCCTGAAAAACACTTTTTGGCGAATTTTTAATTTTGAATAAAAGGGGACATTTTGAAGAATTTATTGCATTGAAGATTGATTACCGATAAAAATCAGTCGCAGTTTTTTTAGGGATGAAAACCCCCGACCAAAAGATATGATAAATATTAGCAAAAATAGAGGGCTATCTATCTATAGTCTCGCAAATAATACGTCTCTTACAAATTTTTTAAAAAAAATTTTTAAAAAAAATTTTCCCTTTTTTTTTTGCAAGCCCAACTGTTAGTAAAAATCCAAAAATTCCCCAACAAGCAAAGGGGTACGTGAGGTAAAAATGATACACCCCAAAAAATTTTGGGGCAAAATGATAAGTGGCATTTTGATAATATTTTTTAAACTTTTTCTTTTTTTTCTTTTGGTAAAATAACTCTTTATTTAGTCAAAAAATTTATTTTTAATTTATAGTTGTTAGTAAGGGCAATAAACTTGAAATAATTAATTAAAAAGTCCCTGTAAAATTGAAAAAAAATTTTATCCGGGGATGTTTACACTTTAAATAAATCTCTGCCACTCTCATTAAAATTTTCCCACTCTCTGTTTCCCAAATCATTGTCAATGCTGCTTTACTAAGAAAGCCGCAAGTGTTCTACCTAGAGCTGTGGCAGGAATTGAAGTGATAGTTGAGTACAAAAATAAATCTTGTAGATATGTAATTCGACCAAAACAATGTAATTAGTAAACAATCAAGTGATTTAAAGACTCTTTTTTGATTAAATTATTGGAACATATTACAGTACATTTTAAAATTTCAGTTTAAGATATAGCCATGGAGTAGGACACCAAAGTTGGCGTGAGGTTCTTGAGGTCTGGGCATCGTTTCCCGTACAGGTTTCCTTCGAATCAAAGTGGAAAAAAATATTTAATTACATAGGTTACATTTTGAATGCTAATCATTGCATGTGAAGATTGATTACCTGACTGAATCAGTCAGCAGTCTTTTAGGAGTGAAAACACATGCAAACACAGGATATTGTAAATATTAGTCTGTAAAAATGAATGGCTATTGTTCTATCTATATGTCTCGCAAAAATCAATAAGTCTCTTGATTGAATCTCTAAAAATGTTACAAAAATCTTCCTTTTTGTTGCAAGCCCACTGTATCGTAAAAATCCTAAAAAATTACCCAACAATGCTATAAGTTACCAAATTACACCAATGGCTTGACCCCCCCCACTGGGGGGTCAAGCCAAGAAGTGGAGGGGGGGAGTTTCCCCCCCATCCCCCCCCCGTTCCTTACGCCCTGCATAAGACTTACAAATATGAAGTTGATAGGCTATAAAATTACTAAAGGATCCATTTTCATATTCAAGTCCACAGAATATTAATATTCGTAACATTAGTTTTTTGTAATTGGACCAGTATTAGTTACTTATTTCACATTCACATACATATACTTATACATAGGTCCATGTAGGTACCTCCAATTGCAAAAAAATTATTAAATTGAACAATGTTAGAACTGAAGGCCCTAATGTATTTGCATTGTCCTTGCTATTGTTAGGCTTTCAGCCCCATTTTTCTTCAAAATAGATTTTAAAGGAGTAGTATGCTTTGCTTAACGGTCTATTTCCAAAAATATCAATAACTTTTGCCAATAGATGCCTCTCGCGTCGATTTTACTCCAGCGCAACCTAGTTGCGTTTTCGAGCACTGAAGCAGCAGATATCTTCTGTACCGACCCTACCTCTACAGACCAGACATACCTGGCGACAGAAAAGATGAATGGGGAGGTTGACAGAAGAAGTCTGACAACCTCATTAAAATTCTTGTTTCTTTCAATAACCCTTCATCCAGCTCACTGCCTTGTCTATTGTATACGCCAAATCGGCGAGCGCTGACCGACAGAAAATTCCTGTCTTAATAAACACACTTTTTTTAATAATTACTAATTTATGAAATCAGCAACTCGTACACATTGCAAAATGTTTTTAATCGAATCTCTACGACGAAAATTGGCATTTCACATCAAATAGGATGTCGGAAGTTGAAATGCTAATTTTGGTCCTAGAACTTTGATTAAAAACATTTTCCAATGTGTAGGAGTTGCTGATCTCATATATAATTTCACAAATTAGTAATTATAAAAAATACGTGTTTAATAAGACAGGAATGTTCTTGATGGTCAGTGCGCGCCGGCTATTCGGCATACAATAGAAGAGCATCTACTCAAAAGGCCACCGAACCTCGGCCCTGTGGACGGAAGCAATGGAGTTGAATAGAACTTGAAAGGGTGGCTTGAATTCATAATTCACCTGTCATTGTTTACTATCGCTTGTGCATAAAACATAATAATATGAGGGAAATTGTTGCATTTTCCGAAGAAATCGTACACAATATAGTAATACGATTGAAGCAAGCTTTTGAATTAAAATTTTCAGGCAAAATTTGACTATTTGTCTTACACAAACCCCATGTGTGTCTCCCTTTGAATACACATGTTACGTGATGTCCAGGAGAGAAACAAAGAACCACAACAACGTTGCATCCTTGGTATTATACCTCCTCTAAGCTTAGTACTTAGTAAGCGACGTGTAATAAAATTAAAAATGGTAATGACAACTTGATAATAAGCCTACAATAATTCAATCAATAAAACGGATTGCAGAGCGCGTGATACAATTTCATTATCAACAAGACCTAATAATTACCTCTTTTCGTCAGAAGTAATTAGCCTTACTGTCAATAACTGTGCATTATCTCCGTATTCGTTCCTAAGTTGGATGCTGCCGTGCTGTCTGTTCTATGAGAGGGCAAACAACATCGCGTGAAATGAATGACAAATATTGCCAAACATAGAATCGATTTATGGCATATTATATTTAGTCTTGTGTGTGTAATTGTCGCTTACCCCGTATAAAATCTGGAGGTATAATTCTTCTTGCTATAAGTATTATTTTTCTTATTTCATGACGAACGATACGCCTTAGAATTCGTCACATGTGGATATTTTGTTGTCTGAAAAACCTTATTGTAAATCCAATGACATCGCTTGGCCAGAATACTATATTCCCATGCCTGCATAAGATCATTGGCATAGCGAAAAAAATTATGTGTTTATTTTTATAAAGTATGCGAGTATCAGGTACTCAATCGACTCATTACGTAATCTTATTAAATTTGAAGAAAATTTGTTACAAACGTAACGAGGTAGTAATTTTAAGTAGGCCTAGTTTAGCGGGCTAATTCCCCCCCCCCATGCCAATTAAAACTTCACTTTTGAAAGACATTAGATTGACAGCCGCCTGCCAAGGTACGACTCACTACCAGAACTCACGTAGGCCCTATGAGAGTAATTATACTTTTTACGGTTGTCATTTCAATATAGGCCCACTATTATTGTATTTAATTTTAATTCATTATTTGGTTGTTTGACATTATTAATCCATGTGATAAGGTACGGAATTTATCACCCAACGATTGAAATCACTTTACAAATATCTTGTTCATGTACTATTGTTTACAGAATAGTTATTAATTATATGAGAATTATAACCGTCGTATTATTACAAGGCATACTGTTATAATATTGAGTTTTTCGCGAATCATTTTCAGATTTTCCCTAATAGCTTCTCGGCGCCGCCTTTCTTACTACGCAGCCGACGGCAACCGCGGACGTCGTGGAAACGTTAATCCGTCCCCAAATGAATTATAATTTTGGTCACGTGGTTTCACTTATCAAAACGAGACTGAAAGCTGTAAAAACTTTCACGTAAATAAAGTTTGTTTTGGTCATCCACTTACAATACATCCATTGTTTAATTCTGTCCAGTTTTTGTACTTCTTACTATTTATGTAACCGATTATTGTATATACATTCACGGAAGAAGATATATTATCAGAAATTGCTAATTTATTTATTTATTTATTTTATTTATTTATTTAACGTCTATCCTATTCAGTTATAAAAACTGATTTACAAAGGAGGACAACTAAATAAATCTAATTACATAGATGCAGAAACAACAATAAACTACATTTTCGTAGATATTTGAAATAGTAGCATTACAACAACAATGCATTTAAACACAACAATTTTGTTTTCACACTTTGAGTTTTGAACCGAAATAAGTTTTCAGTTCACCCAAATATGGTTTATCATGAGCATCTTTGCGTGCTAGTGCGGAGTGCGAGTGCATGTGAGAGCGTGTTGTTTGCTTTTAGTTTAGTTGTGTATTTGTTGGAGTGCACTAAAATTATTTACTGAATTTGGAGTTAGACCAGTCGGGATGTGGGCCAGCGATATGTGAACATATTGAAAAGTAATTGTGACTATTCAAATTTCTTTACTCATATCAATATACCTAATCGCTGTAAATTATTTTTATTTTATCATTTATATCAAAAGACATGCGATTCAAACGATTGTATTTCTAAAAATTGTATCATATCATTTATAATAATTGTAATTATTTTTCTTTCTTTACTCAAGTCAATATAATCATGGAATTTACTATCATTTCTTCACTTATATCAAGAGACATGGTATTTCATTAAAAGTAATCCATTTATAATTTGATGAATGTTGATCATATTTGGAAGGACCCCTCTTCCTACATCCACACCAATTTCTAAGAACACTTTATGATACGGTTTGTCTATAAATTAATAATAAAAAAATTATAATATAAATTTATATATAGTATAATAATTCATAATTATAATAATATAAATTACAATATAAATTTATAATGTTAAAACTGTATTTTCGATTATTAGTACGGTATGTAGGGGGCCTATATGCTAAAAAGTAATAGTTCTGTAGTCCAAAGAGGATACTCAAATCGGACATTTGAGTTGACAGATTCGAAATCCAGAACTCGTCTAGAAAAGCTGTTTGGTTAGCCTATGGTAGTTGAAAACTAATTTATACAGTCATTGTAGTCGCATGCCATTCATAACTCGATGAGAGACTTTGCTTTTACCTGGAACTGCAACCCGTGAAAGGGTCAAGAGCTCCGCTTGGCTCGCCTTTCTTCGGCTGCTCTTTTGTCTGTCTGGAAGGAACGTTCAACGAGTTCCTAATATTGCCACAAAACCCAGAGCGCGAGCTCACAGACGTACATTAGTAAAACGCGCGAAAACTGTTTATATTGATTTAATAGTCTTCCATATTAATGAGAATATTGATACTTACTCTTGGAACTGGTAATAGTATTTAAAATATTGTGTGAGAAAACCACACATTTATCTCATGATCCAGTCCATTTCTTATGAGAAATTAGCATATAGGTCTGTCCTATTTAAAATCGAATCAATGTATGCTAATTGTAAAAATAGTATGACAAATTTTAATCCTTCATCTGTTCCTCAAAGTAATTTGAAAGATTTTAGACAACAGGAAAGTGCTTTAAAAAATAATTAGTAGACCTCTGCACATACAGAGCGCTATGGGGACATCCAGCCTTAATAGAATGTTTTTCACTGATTCTTTGAATTTGTTGATTGCAGTACGGTAATTTGTTTTATTTTGTTAGGGAGTTTGTTATAGGCCTATTTTAGTTTTGAAATAGTTAGAGTTTACTTGAGATAGTTTGCTACTACTATGTTGTTCTTAGTGAATGTTGTTTTCCTGTCGTGTATGGGATGAGAATGTATTTCGTTATTTTTACTTAAATGTTGAATATTTTGTTTTACAATCACCACTGATTGAAATATATATAAGCTGTAGAGAGTAAGAATTTTAAGATTTTTGAATAAGGGTTGTCAGTGTGTTCTTGGGTGTGATTTTAATATGGTTCTGATAGCGCGTTTTTGAATTTTAAAATTTTTTTCATGATGGGTAGAGTGGCCCCAGAATTCAACCCCATATCTAAGATTACTTTCAAAAAGTGCAAAATATACTAATTTGGCTGTTTCTATATTGGTAGCATTCCTTATTTATTAGCCTTATCGAGTAGCAGGCAGAACTTAGTTTTCCGGCTAGAAATGTTGTATGTTTGTGCCACGTTAGACATTCATCCATGTGGATACCCAAAAAATTGATGTCATCTACCCTTGAAATCCTTGTGCATGTACTATTGCATTCTTGTATTAGTAGTTCATTTATTGGTTGTAGAGATCTGCTTTTTTGAGTTGAATGAAATTGAATAAATTTTGTTTTTGATGAGTTTGAGACTAATTTATTACTTTTAAACCAGTTCGTACAAGCTATTGATTTCTCTTTTGCTAGAGTTATTAGCGTCTCTGAGTTTGAGGCTGTAACTAGTGATGTCGCATCATCGGCAAATAGTTCAATGTCCTCTATGCAAAAAGGGAAGTCGTTTATGAATATGTTGAAGAAAAGGGGACTTACTACTGATCCTTGTGGGACTCCACAACTGTTAAGCATTTTTTTAGAGGTGGTTTTTATTTTATTTCCTCTTGCATCTTGAGTTGTTAATTCTACATACTGGTATCTGTTGCTTAAATAAGATTTTATTAGTTTTAGAACAGAGCCTCGTATCCCATAGTAATTAAGTTTATTTGGATGAGCGTAGCGAGCGAAGCGAAGATTCCATTTCACTACGCTGGAGAAAAAAATCCGGAATGTTTTTTTTTTTTTTTGTATTTTTGTGTGTTTGTTAACACGATTCCGGCTAAACCGATACACCGATTGCGATGAAATTTTATGGAGGCCTTCGAAATCTCTGAACTTAGAACTGCCACGTTTTTGAGCGCAATCGGGAAAATTTTTCTTATAAAAAACGCAATTTTACGATTTTTTTCGATTTTTAAAAAAATTCTTCGACTTATAACACTTACATGCTTTATCCGATTGTAATGATTTTTTAACAGAACCTTAATTTTATGAATTAAGATATTTGTGTGAAATTTGAGCTTAATCGAAACATTATTTCTCATGAAAATCGAAATTTTACGGGTTTTTTCTTTTTTAAAACAATTCTTTGACATATAACACCTACATGCTTTATCCTATTGTAATGATTTTTTTATAGAACCTCTATTTAATGAATTAATATACTCGTGTAAAATTTGAGCGCAATTGAATAATTATTTCTTATGAAAATTGCAATTTTACGATTTTTTTCTTTTTTAAAATTACGTAAAAATTACGAATTATTAAAAAAATTAAGTTAATTTTTAATTTAATTTAATTTAATTTAAAAAAAATCTTCGAATAAGTAATGATTTTTTCACAGAACAACAGAAAATCCGCGTAACTCAATGCAGCTCAATGCACCAATTACGCTCATCCAACAACGCGGCGGGACTAAAGCGTTTTCCTAGTATAGAAGAATTTTGTGGTCAATACAATCGAAGGCTTTAGACAAGTCATAAAATATTCCTATAGCTTTGTAGTGACCTACTTTATCTACTGATTGTACAACCTGACATTTTACTTATTTAGAAGGCTGTGACTTCCAGCCACCAGCCAATTGTTATGTTAGATCATTGTTGAGCTTAAAGACAAATGAAGGTCTAACTCTCTCAACTGCTGGTTTGGAAAGCAGATGTGTTTTCTCTGTAGTCCTTTCAATGTGAAACTCAATAAATGTTATTATGTATTAGCTTACTCGAATAATGTATTCATTATGACTTCCACAGTGGTGACCCCGACGTGATCTATCAACGAGGTAGGACAATGAACATTTCAAAAGTTCTGATGGAAGTTCAGTTTCATTATTATTTTTTTTGGTGTGTGAAGGCATTTTTGATGTTTCGTGTTGCTCATCAAAATCTTATTCCATACTAACACAAACGACACATGGCTTCATCCGACAATACAGCACCTGTTTCAGTCGATAGAATAAGTGTGAAAGTTCCACCGTTTTGGGCAAATGATCCTGTTTTGTGGTTTGCGCAAATTGAGAATCAATTTGATTTAGCAGGGATCTCGCAGGATTCAACTAAATTTAATTATGCAGCAAGCGCCCTTGAACAACGGTACGCCACGACGGTACGCGACATCATCGTCAAGCCCCCAAGCGTAGGTAAATATGAGCTTCTTAAAACTGAGCTCATTCGTCGGTTCTCGCCATCGCCCGAAGCACGTATTAAACACTAATTCAACATGAGGTTATGGGTGATGGTAAACCTTCCGAATTTCTGCTTCGCCTACGCATGTTAGCTGGGTCAGAGGTAACAAACAAGGTGTTACGAACATTGTGGTTTGAACGCTTGCCGCCCCGTATGCATGACATTTTGGCTTCATCACCACCTGATGACCTTGATGCACTCGCAGTGATTGCTGACAGAATACATGAGATGGCGCCCACCTCTCCTCGAGTAGCGATTGTCGACAGCTATCAAACGCAGTTGGAGGAGTTATCACGACAAGTCGCAGCGCTATCCAACAATCGAACTGCACAGCCATCTTGCTCGCATCGATCAAATCGACGTTGCGATCTACCTTCGTCGAACTCACAAAACGCAATACAGCGAACACCAGCAGATGATATGTGTTGTACCACCGGAAATATGGCGCACAGCCAAGGTCGTGCCGAAAACCATGCAATTTTGATGCAAAAAACTACGCGGGCAGTCAGTAAATGCGGCAGACGACTGCCCAACCTCACGCCGTCTCTTTGTGATATCTGAGTCAACGTCAGTTCCTGGTCGACACCGGGTCTGATCTGTGTGTGTATCCACGTAAGCTCATCAAGGGACCTCGCGAACGATCATCGTACAAGCTTTTCGCGGCTAATGGATCAGTCATAGCGACTTATGGAACCATCAACTTCAACCTCAACTTGGGACTCAAACGCGAGTTCGTCTGGCGTTTCGTCGTTGCCGACGTATCCAGACCAATCATCGGAGTTGACTTCTTATCGTTCTATGACCTACTTGTTGACGCCCGCAATCGAAGGTTAGTTGATAGTGCCTCATCACTTACTGTCGCTGGTAAGTTGTCTACCGACGCTCAAGAACATGTCAAGGCAGTCAGTGGAGGGTCTCGTTACCACGACATCTTGAATGAGTTTCCGGACATTACAAAGCCATCAGGTATTTTGCGTGACATTAAACACGGGACCATGCATCATATTCACACGACACCTGGACATCCAACATCTTGCAAGCCTCGACGTTTGGCACCTGACCGTCTGCAGATTGCCAAGACCGAATTTGATATGATGCTCAAAACAGGTGTCGCAAGGCGTTCATCTAGCAGCTGGTCTGCTGCCCTTCACCTCGTTCCGAAGAAGGAAAATCAGTGGAGGCCATGCGGCGACTACAGACCTTTGAACGATAGGACAATTCCAGACAGGTATCCGGTTTCCCACATACACGATTTTGCTCAGTCGCTTGCTAAGAAGTCCGTGTTCTCGACCATAGATTTAGTCCGGGCTTACAATCAGATTCCAGTTACTCCAAACGATATACCAAAGACTGCCATAACGACTCCGTTTGGCCTATTTGAATTTCCTTATATGAGTTTTGGTTTACGGAACGCCGCCCAAACATTTCAGAGGTTCATCGACGAAGCCATTCGAGACCTAGATTTCGTCTATGCCTACATCGATGACATTCTTATCGCTTCGACGTCACCGGAAGAACACGAGAAACACCTACGCCTACTCTTTGCACGCTTATCAGAGTACGGTGTCCTGATAAACACTTCAAAATGCATTTTCGGTGTTTCCGAGGTGAATTTCCTTGGTCACACCGTCAACGCCAGTGGGACACGACCTCTTGAAGATAAGGTCGATGCTATCGTTTGTTTTCCACCACCCAGCAACATTAGGCAACTACGACAGTTTCTTGGGATGATAAATTTCTATCGTCGATTCATGCCATCTGCAGCCCGGCTTCAGGCACCCCTCAACGACCTTCTTGTCGGTGCTGATGCTTCAGGTAAGATGCCCATCGTTTGGACGCCAGAGCTGTTGAACACGTTTGATAAGTGTAAGCGTAGTCTCTCACAAGCAGCACTTCTTGCGCACCCTGACTCTAGAGCAGAGCTTGCAATCGTCGCTGATGCCTCTGACAGGTGCATTGGAGCTGCTCTTCACCAGAAAACGGGTTTAGGTTGGCAACCACTAGCGTTTTTCTCGCGAAAGCTGAATACGGCGCAACGCAATTATGGCGCATACGATCGTGAGCTCCTCGCAGTCTACGAGGCAATCCGGTACTTCCGTCATATGGTGGAAGCCAGGAGGCCAAGTCTTGAAACATGCGACTCAAGTTGCAATGTCACTTCTTCCAAATCGCATGCGACTCGACTTCACGTCATGTACGTAGTCTTGAATTTAGATGTGCGTCTAATTTCGCTTGCGAGATGAAATTCTTCCTTGCGAATGCTTTTTTGCGTTTGGAAACTCCGCCCACTTTTGCTCTATGACTGACCAATGAGAAAGCTTGTTACAAAGTGCAACTTTCGACTTTCGTCTTTTGAATCGATGTTGTGAAGTATATCGATGATATAATCGATTGTGACGAACTACTATCGATGCTATACTCGATACGCACATTCAATCAACTGTCAAAACACACTAGGAGTACTAGGCTAGGCTTACATATAAATTAATTAATTAATTAATTGTATTTAGAGTCTACCGACTCAGTTATATAACTGATTTTCAGTGGGGGACAGTAAATCAAAGCGACCAAGCCAACCCTGTAGGCCCCGACGCAAATTATTTCACATAGTTTATTGTTATTATCAAATAGCCTAAAGGCAGTTGTACTTTTTATTTAATTAATCATATTTTTTTATTGTTTGTTTTATTTATTAATATTCAATGATCATCACAATACGTACAATCATTAGGAATATCACAACGAGCATTGTGTGTGATATCCCCAAATAGTAAATATAATAAAGTTGATATTAAAGAAGGTTATTAAAATTATTTATGTAGCAAGTTTAAAAAAAATAGATAATCAAAGACTATATAAAAACTCGACGATTTAACACAATAGTAGGCCACAATAGACCGACAATACAAACATTCAAACAACTAACATTATAGGCCTATAACATTACGTACATCAAAATATATTAAAATTCACCATTATAAAAACATACATTGAAAATAATTGAAAAGAATAATGATAAAATTCTACAAATCTCGTTAAGAAAATAATAAAATTTGAAGCTGACAATTATTAATTGAAAGTGTGAACTTTATTTACTTTACTTTATTGATTCCCTAAGAAGTTTCTTGAAATCCAGTATTTTCACGTTGAGAGCCTTCACTTTTATTTTATATTTGCGTAAGTTTTCTAGGGCTAGGCCTACCTAAAATACCAAAACAAATTGCAAAGAAAGGTAAAAAAAAAGGTTATTTACATTGAATAGTTATAAAAAAAATTTCTGTCACAGATAACAAGTGAACAATAATTATGCGACGAGTAAAAAAAAAGTAAAAAAGTTTTCCCAGGCGGGATTTGAACCGGCGACCCCTCGCGCTCAAACCAAGAGCTCTAACCACTCGGCTAACGGGACCACGTGGAAATGCCGGTCTATAGCGCCATTTATGTAGCTGCACGCTAACTTGCGTTGAGTGTAAATAATTTGTCATGACAATTAGAACACTTTAAATACTTTTAATGCCTTCTGCCAACATTTCTAGAGTGTAATTTACGTCTTTATATATAGGGTGTACCTTATAACTATTTATTTAGTCATTAAAAACTTTCGATGTGGCAGTCAAGACGCAAATAAATCTCAACACGCAAGGTAAAACCTCGTGGTTTGAAACGTAAAGAAACTTGCGAGACAAGCCGCAAGCCGTTTCGCAAGTTTGTCTCAAGACTACCGATTTGATGGTTTTGAGCGACTTGTCGGAAATTTGCGACTCAAAACGGGAGGTGAGTTGAAACGCAAGTTTCAAGACTTGGCCTCCAGGACGTTCGCAATCTACACCGACCACAAGCCATTGATATTTGCGTTCAAGCAAAAGTCTGACAAGTGTTCCCCGCGGCAATTTCGTTACCTTGACTACATTGGGCAATTTTCAACAAACATTCGGCATGTTCCCGGTATGGAAAATGTCGTTGCCGATGCTCTGTCCAGGGTGGAAGCGATCTCGGCCTCTGTGAGTAATGAGACAATTGCCCAAGCCCAAGTGAACGATCCCGAACTCCAAGCGTTTCTCCATTCTGACACTGCACTCGAACTGAAACGTCGGAGCCTTGTTGACACAGACCTTACGATATACTGTGACACATCCACGTCAATAGACCGACCTTTCGTGTCAGTTACTCTCCGACGCCAGGTGTTTGACAGTCTTCATAGTCTGTCCCATCCCGGTGTTGCTGCCTCAGTCTGTCTTGTCTCAAGGACCTACGTCTGGCCTTCGATAAAGAAAGACTGCAAGGAGTGGGCAAGGGCCTGCATAGCGTGTCAGAGATCAAAGGTCACACGACACGTCTCGACACCTGTTGAACATTTCAACGCTCCAGACGCTCGTTTTGACCATATCCACATCGATCTGGTGGGTCCTCTTCCTGAGTCATCTGGATTTCGTTACCTGCTTACATGCGTAGATCGATTTACTCGTTGGCCGGAAGCAATTCCTTTATCCGACATCACTGCGGATACAGTTGCTTCTGCCCTCATCACAGGCTGGATATCGCGTTTGGGAAGGCCCTTCGGATCACTACCGATCAAGGCCGGCAGTTTGAGTCAGCCCTTTTCAGGTCTCTAAACCACCTGTTAGGCACTACTCTCATCCGAACTACAGCGTACCACCCTGCCGCCAATGGCATGGTCGAACGCCTCCATCGCCAGCTCAAGGCCGCACTCAAATGCCATGAAGAGGATCGCTGGACCGATAACTTGCCATGGGTCATGTTGGGCATTCGATCCGCATGGAAAGAGGATATAAAAGCTACATCTGCCGAGTGGTGTACGGAACTACTCTCAGACTTCCAGGAGAATATTGTCGCCTTCGACGTCAACGCCAGACAGCACATCAGAGTACGTCAGCCAACTTCGCCAAACGACTCCAGATACTCCGACCGACACGCCCTACCCGACACGGGCAAAAAGATGTATTTGTGTTCAAGGACCTCGCAACATGTTCCACGTTTTTGTGCGCCATGACGCTGTCCGAACTCCGCTTCAGCAACCGTATGACGGTCCATACGAAATCATAGCAAGGCACGAGAAGTATTTCACTATTCTGCGTATAGGGAAAAGAGTGGTAGTATCCATAGATCGGTTGAAGCCTGCCTTCATTCTTGACAGCACAGCTCCTGATACCGCACAACCATCGACCAAACCGTTCAATCTAATCGACGAACATCAAGCACTTCCCGGCTACCTAGAATAGTACCTGCCTCCGTTGTCCGCAACAATTTTGGATCAACATCCGCCAATCCGTCTTTAGTCGGACTTATGCTGCCGTCACTGCTACCCCACCACTAGTCACGACACGAGCAGGACGTCGCATGTGCATGCGCATGGCTCGCCTCGGCACATAGAGATTTCTTTCCCATCGCTACGCTCGTTCACTGGAGGGGGGGTCCTGTAGTGACCTACTTTATCTACTAATTGTACAACCTGACATTTTACTTATTTAGAACTTAGAAGGCTGTGACTTCCAACCACCAGCCAATTGTTATGTTAGATCATTGTTGAGCTTAAAGACAAATGAAGGTCTAACTCTCTCAACTGCTGGTTTGGAAAGCAGATGTGTTTTCTCTGTAGTCCTTTCAATGTGAAACTCAATAAATGTTATTATTAGCTTACTCGAATAATGTATTCATTATGACTTCCACAGCTTGTTTTTTGTGATTTAATGCATCAGTGAGTTTTTCTAAGAATCTTTTGATAGTGGTGCAAGTTGACCTATTTTCCCTAAACCCACTTTGATGTTCAGAGAAAAGATTATGATTTTCAAAAAAATAAGTAATCCTTAGTTGAATGAGCTTTTCTAAAATTTTTGAGAAAGCTGGGAGTAGAGAAATTGGCCTATAGTTATCTGGTTTTGTATGATCCCCTTTCTTATACAGGGGGATAACTTTTGCAATTTTCAGACTGTCAGGGAATGATCCTTCGATGACACATTTGTTAAAAATCATCTTTAGCGGCTCTGCTAGAAATCGGATGCTTTTTTTTATAAGTGCCATTGGAATTTCATCATGCCCACTGGAAAGTTTATTTTTCATGCATTTTACAATAGAAATTATTTCCATTTCATCGGTCTCGTTTAGAAATATGGACCCCGTTGGGCTTTTTTTGCACCTTATTTAGATGATCAATGAAATTGTTTTGGATGCTCGTGTTTAGATTTAGAGTGAGTTTGCTTCCGATTTCAGTAAAATGCTTAATAAACGCATGTGCAACAATGTGAGGTTCATCCGTTGTTCTTCCTTGAACTACTATCGTGATGTTATCTGACTTTATTGATGGCTTTCGACCTAGTTGATTATTTATGATTTCCCATACCTTTTTTGGTCTATTTTCACTGTTTCGAATTTGATCCTCATAATGTTTAACTTTTGCTAGGTTTATTATCTTTTTATACGTTTTTTTGTAGTTAAAGTAATATTCTTTTAGAAATTGGTTGTTGTGGAACTGTAAACTTATTTGATATAAGCATTTTAAGTTGTAGCAAGATACTTTTATTCCAGCTGTTAGCCAGCGTGGAGCATTCTTTGAATGTTTTACAGTTTTTTTTTCTTAGGAAAGTGTGTTTCAAATGGTATTTTAAGTTTTTCTATAAATATGTGGCGTTTGACTCCTACTACGCTCATCCACTAACGTTAAATCTTTCAAAATGTACGTCTCTATCTTATTTAGTTTATTGGGCGCCAGTAATAACTCTAAGTTATTACGAGTTGTTCTACTCATTAGTCCAAGGACTGTTGAAGACCAAGGAAATATCCCGACACAAAATAACACTGACCTACAATGCAATGACATGCGCTCACCACTTCGTGTACACTGTAGGGCACAACCCTCGCACCACAGCGTACACTCAGCTCACCGGATGCTAGACTTCCACAGGGGTGGGGCGAGGCTGGCTGCTTCCTCCGTAGTCCTGGATGCTGGCGCACCTGCTTAGCCTAGTATCTATATTCTAGGTTGTTTCTGGTTTTATAGGGTGGCTGAGGGCCTGAGATTTGTAATAGGAAGTTAAAGGTGATGTGAAGGACATTCCGGGCAATGCATTCGTACACTGTAAAAGTTGGAATTCCGTAATATAATGAGATCTGAATAACATGTGATACAAGGTTAAACAATGACTCGATTTTACTTCCAATGCATTGGTAAACAAGAAAAACCCCCATTTAGAATACATTCATAATTGATACAGGATAAAACAAAACTGGTATGATTAAATAAATTTAGTACTCAACACTGTCCTTTTGGTATGCTGACCGCATGGTTGTTGTTCGACGACGCGTCTTTCACACGTGTACGAGGCGTAGTTGCAAGGAGGGAAAAGTTGAATTTGAGGCGGAAACCTGGCGTCGGCGTCCCTTGGTTTGGAAGGCGGACCGGTTGCGCGTCGGCGTCGAAATCCCAAGTGGGTGGATTGACCCGCACTGCTCGTCGGATAGCGGATTACCCGGCACTTCCCTCTCCTCACGCACTGTGCTCGCGTGGGCGCTCCAACGGTGTCGATTACAATAGGGTGGACATATGGATGATCACAGGACTCAACCAAAGGAGAACTCCAACAGGAGTGTGGACCTAGCAGGTACAAATGGTGTGGGTCCTGAGGTCTCCGTGTGTTACCACGTGGTCGGCTTTAGATGGAAATTCGAACATTATCGAATTAAAAGGATGGATTGAAGTATATTTCTATTGATATTGCAATAGAAATGAATTTAGATAGGTTTGATTAGGCCTGATGGGTGTAGAGTGGACCCTAGGGATAGCGTGGTCGTCATGGTGAGCGGGCTTGGGTTAGTACCACATGGCGTGGCTATCTTCTTCTCCCACAAACGCCGCTAAATATCGAAGAAATTTATAAAAACGCACTACAATACTCTTGCGTGTTCCCTAGGCCTCTTTCTGGCTCGCACAAACACTGCCATTGCGGCTATTTACGCGATTATTCACACGTACTGATTCGCAACGCGCACGTAGGTATAAGCACCTGTATGCTCCACACAATCAAAAGCACTAGTGAACGGCCCTCCCGCTCGTTCTTGAGGTCGGCTGGCTTCCCTAGCTGGCAAAACTACAACTAGCACCGCATGACTGGACAATACGCATCCCCTATTGGGCAGCGCTCGGCGTGCTCTCGTTTGTCCCAATCACCAGCCAGCATCTTTTCTTCCAGATTCCGCCGCTCGTGGCACACAGCTCAAAACTAACGGTACAGGTGCACAGCGTTGCAATTCAGCAAGCTACGTTTGCCAAACCGTCGTGGCCTACACCCCTGCTATTGGTGCATCCATAACTCCCGCTCGGAATCGACTTCTCTCTCTCTCGATTCTAGGAACTGAGTTGCCGAGGCTTCACCAAAAACTCCGCCAACTAGCCCTATTCTCGACCAAGGTCACATGAAATTTAACACAGTGGAAATTATGCCCCTGTTTAGGACACAATCCCTGGCTCTTAGACTTATTATCCCACATAGAAATACATTATCATGAAAATAAATTATCATTGAAGATGATGATTTATTTTAGATGGCTAATTAATTTGCATATTTATGGAAATTAATTGCGAAAAATTTAATTTGGACAGAGGGGGCAAGGCGACCCGTTACAAATATACTGTACATCTCGTTTACAGTACCAGCATTCTCGAGTTCATCCCAGTTAAAAGCACCAATTTGTTCATTAAATAACTCTATGTCTTGGTTTTTAAAACATCTTTTCAATGTTTTTGTTTTGACCGGGCAATGCAGATTGCAGTTTATTTTTATCAGTTGTCCTGTGTGGTCTGAGATACCACTATGGATTACATTAGAGTTGTGTTCGTATTTTATGTTTGTAATTATGTTATCTATTTGTGATGAAGTACTATGGTGGCTATTGAATCTGGTTGGTGAGTTTATGGTGGATTTTAAGTCAAACGCATTGAACAGTAGATTTAATTGATCTTTATTTGGAGAGTCTTTGAGGAAGTCTATGTTAAAATCTCCTAATAGTATAATTATATCATCTTTATTCTCATTTGTTATTTTTATGAGAATACTCTCTAATTTTTCTATGAAATTATCAATATTTCCATCTGGCGTACGATATACTGTAAGAATTATTATATTAGGCTTTTTCAATTTTGTATCTAATTCTACTTCAAAACCAGTTATCTCTATATGTTTCTCCAGGCTATTGGTTTTGATAAATTGCATTTCCTTTATATCCCTTAATCTATTTTTGTTTACAAAAATTGCTACTCCTCCATGTCCTAGAACCGACCTACTGAATGCAGAAATTATTTTAAATTTGTCTAAGTTAACCTGACATATTTCATTTTCCTTTTGCCAGTGTTCGGTTACACATACAACATCTACTTCTAGCTTCTCGGATTCCTCGATATAATTGATTAGTGCATCTAGGTCCGTTAATTTATTTGCTATGCACTGTATATTTTGGTGTAATATGTTTAAGCTGCTATTATCTGCCTCTTTTTTCTGTCTGTGTTTAGATTTTGGTGTTATGTTTTTAGTTACAGTTAATCTACTGCTTGGCCTACTTGGATTTGTTCTCTTTGATCTTTCTCTGTCTGTCTGTGAAGCTGAAGGTGATTTAGATTTGCTGTAGTCATGTGATGAAGATGATGAAATGGTTTCGGGTATGCCTAAGTCTTGGCCGACATCTTCTGAGCTTAGGCAACGTCAGCTGCTCGTTCTTTGAATGGGCTTTGTTAACGTAGCCAATTCTTGCCTGATTGTATCAGTTATTGTGTTATCTAGCAGGGCGACATTGTTTTGCAGATAGAAGCTATGTTGGTTGAGAATACTTGAGCTTAGGCTTATGTCGTTGTAGGGTGTAAACTGCTTGATTGGTTCTTGTTTGAGTTTGTCTGTAGCACTGTTTATGCTCTGCATTATCTTGTTTGCCAGGGCTTTTTTGCCCATTATATTTAGGTGGAGACCATGCCTTGTATAGTGTACAGGGTGCAGTAGCTCCTCGCAGTCCACAAAGGTTGTATTAGACCTGGATGCTATGGCTACCTTAATTTCCCTATTGACTCTGGCTATTGTTACATTGAAGTGTGGCTTATCTAGTCATCTGGGAATTGAAACTACTACTACTTCATTCTCCACTACGAGAGAGTCAAGGGCCGTTGTTAGTGGAGAGGTTATCTTCGTCTTTATCTCGTCGTCTTGAAGGTATGAAGTCCCATCCCCCCCAATGTTATTTGTCCCTCCCAAGATCACAACCACATTTTGATCCCTGGGCCCTTGGAGTTGACTTGACTTGAGTGACTTTGATATTTTGATGTTTATTATATCTGCCATTTTTGCATTTGGTTTCAATGTACAACTGACCTTTGATGAGGATCTTGGGTCTAAAGTTTGCAAGAGTTCCTCTCTCAAGCCTCTGCCATGGCTATCTGCTAGGATAAGGATTTCCCTAGCCATGGTTTTGCATGAGTCTTTCAGGCACCCAATGGACAGAGGATTTTTGTGTAGTGGATCAAATAGACGACATATCTCGTGAATGTCAACATGGCCTAGGGCTGGGGGCTGGCCTATGCCTTCACCAGACTGTGGTCCATTTCTTGAAGAGCCCGATATCTTATATGTAGGTTCTGTCACAGTTGAGCAAGTGCGTTCACCTGTAGTAAATTCTTCTGGGCATATCTTCGTGGATGTAGCATATTAGGCTTATGCCAGCCTAGGCCAATCCTACTTGTCCAATCGCCAATTTCACCTTTGTTTATGCAATCAGCTGCGACGACAGGATAAGATACGATAAGTCTTTATTCAACTTCAGTTCAGTTCAAATACATAATTCATGATTGTACATTTCATATTTAGCCGGTTAGGGCCCAAAAGAAGAAGAATACCCACCTAGAGCCGGAGCTCTGTGTGTGGGTGTATTCAAATGAAAATTAATTATATTATTAAGATGGCGATGCGGCTGCGAGATCTATGCAGTAAGCTTATGTGGCGTTAAGTGGATAATAAACATTTAAAGTACATTTAAATATGAATAGAAAAAATAATAGCTAAACAAAAATAGACACATTTCTAATCTAATCTAATCTAATTGATAGATCAATCGATCTACAGTAGGGATACATAGTCTTATCAAAAATACAATCTAAAATTAGTCTTATGATTAAAAGTACAATCTAAAATTAGACATTTATTTTAGTTGGTAATGATTCTGGTAATAATAATATTTAAAAAGTCAAACATAGTAGGCTACTTGGAGATAATGTTGTTGATTGTTAGGATAAAATAAAAAATAAAATTATAGATTTTTATACAAGTTATAAAAGAAGTATGTTTGTTAAATAGTAGTATAAAAGAAGACTGATGGAAAGAAGTAGTGGGTAGCTACGTAATTCTATATAATTGTTTGACACTTGTAGCAGTAACAGTGGTTAGGCCTAGCATTAATTTGAATTTAAAGTAAATTGTTAAAATAAATTGTTAAATTGTTAGGCCTACCAAATTATTAATGAATAACTTAAAAAAATAAAAAAATAAAAAATACATATTCATCAATTGACTATTACAGTTAATAGTAGTTTCTGTTTTCGTAACTCAAAGTGTTGTTTACCAGGTTATCACAGAATTCTCTGCCTTTTTCCAATATCCATTTTTTAACTTCACTTTTAAATTTACTATTATGGGGAAGGTTTCTTATTTCCGTTGGCATTTTGTTAAATATCTTTGGGCCTATAAATGTACCGTGTCTTTGTCCAATGCTTTTTCCTCGTCTTGGTATGTTCAAATTGAGCTTGGATCGTCCTCTTGTTATTGTGGTAATGTTGAGTTGATTTAAAGGTTGTTAAAGGTTGAATTCGTGTAATATGTTCATAAGGTTTTGAACTTATATTTGCCTGATATCTAGTAGGTTACTTTCAAGGAATAGTTGGTTTGTGGGGAGGTGTGTTGTAAAGCTTTAGCTCTGTGTACGTGTATGACCTGTTGGATCAACTGAAATGCATCGAACCCAGGGCGTTAGCCTTGCTCTAGCCTAGGTAGGCCCTTAACAACCTAACTAGGATTAAAGTAAAGTAAAGTAAAGTTTTATTTGCCAGTCGATTCGTACAAGATACAAATATAGGCATCGTCATGTTTTGGTTCTAAAAACTAAGCTAATGCTAAGTACTTAAGATGAGTTGATAAATATATGTATATATACAATATAGAAATATCCTTATGATTAGGTAAAAGTAGAGTGAGTAACAGAGTAGGGGGAGTCCTTGTACCTTGGGACAGACTGTACCTTGGGACAGAACCTTTTCTATGTTTTGAATTCCCCGCCTAATCATGCTAAGATTCATTTTGATGCCACTGATTGCATATGGCTGCCATACAAACAATTTGGCAAGGGATTGTTTGTTTTTATGCACAGTAAGTAAATTTCTTTATGTTTTTTGTGGCTAATTTGGTTGATTTTACTTCAATATTATCTAAAAAAAGACTTGTAGTATAATCAGTAGGTTTTACCTATATTTACTGCTAAAAGTTGTTATGAAATCATGTGGCAGGAGTTTGTACCTTGGGACAGGAACACTGTGTGTACCTTGGGACATGTCCCAAGGTACATTACATTAGGTAATGCCTAGGCCCTAGGCCCTAGCTAGGCCTAGGTTTTGTCAGGCTTATTATCATAGAATGGTATTGGTATTGGTATTTGGTTTCTTCCCCTACAAATGACTAAAGTCGGTGGTAGGTTTGTTATCTCCTTCCTTCCTTCCTTCCTTCTTATTGTAATTCCATTTCCTTGTTCCTTCATACTTAGTCATTCCCCTTCTACATAGGGTAGGCCTATCCCTTCTTCTAGGCTTGCCTTATTCACTCTTCTCTAATCCTTTGCACTTATGCACTTTACATGCCCAGTTTCTTTCATCTTGCCCTTAGCTTCCCCTTTCTCTCTCTCTTCATATCCCATCATGGGCATGATCTAGTCTTGCCTGTTCCCTAGACCCTGTTCAGGATTTACCTTCGGCAGCAGCTTCATTTGTTTCTTAAAGCCTTTAACGGTTTTCTCCTCCACAACTCCCTCTGGTAAGCCATTCCATTCGACCACCGTTCTAGCCAGGAAGGAGTATCTGCCTATGTCTGTTGCCCATGCTCCCCTCTCATACTTCCACTTGTGATCCCCTCTGGCAACATAGTTTGCCCTCCTTAGTTGGCTATTTATTTCCCCCCAACCTTCATGAGCCCTGGTCACCCTATACATTTTCCCTAATCTGTCGATCCTTCTCCTATCCTCCAGCTTTTCCCATCCTAGATCCTGTACCATGGTTGTAACACTATCATATGTCCTTACAAGCTGCCCATTTATCACCTCCTCCTTCCACCTGTTACCCTTCCTTAGGACCCTTCTTGCCGCTCTTTTCTGCACTGCCTCAATTTCCTCTATTTCCCCTTTCCTATATGGATCCCATACAGACCCAGCGTACTCTACAACAGGTCTTACCAACGTTTTATAAGCGTGCCCCTTTAACTCACTACTGGCTCCTTTCAATGTTTGCATTACAAAGTTCAGACATCTAAAACCCTTTTTCGTGGTAGCATTCACATGGACCTCCCAGCTTAGCTTACTCTGTAGCCATACTCCTAGGTATTTAAATTTTTCCACCTTCTCAAGATCATGTCAAGAAAACATCTTGAAACATTTTCATATGCCCCATCCAGACTAGCCCTAGAGCCTAGTTTTAGCCAGTTTCCTAATCTGATTATAGGTCAGCTCAGCCTTTGTGTATCCAATCCCTTATTCAATGGCTCAGCCCTTCCTCTCCTTTGACTAGAGGTGCTAGGCCTAGGGTAGGAGGTAATCGTCATGTTTTTTTTGCGGTTTTAGTAGGGTAAGGCCTAGGCCTACCAAAAAAACCTTCAAAACCTTTAACGTTGCTGCAACGTTAGAGGTTTTGTAGGTAGTGTAGCCTAGAGTGTTTCAGTGAAAATCGTGATGATTTTATCCCCCCCCTCCCCTACCGAAGAAGTTCCCAAAGCCGAGCGTGCTCGATAGCCTACATGGGAGATTTCTCTTATAGCAGTAGGGCCTAGGTACACACACCACAAGTGTTATATTTTTTTAAATCATGGACATCGAGAAACGTTTGTTTTTAAAGCTTAATTAGAAGGTTCAATGTTTCATTCAATATTCCTTGAATTAAAGGATAGGCCTTCACATAATACAATCAAAATGTGCAGATCTTTAAAAACATACAACAATAGGCTACCTCCTTAACATTGATTAGGGTCAATTAAGCCTATACCTAACGTCCTTGAATTCAAGGAATCTTGAACAAAACATTGAACTGTCTAATTCAGACTTAAATCCGCTTAGTAGATGTTTCACCACAAAGCAGTCAGTGTTGTGATGGAAACCAATATGTTTAGGGCCTGCGTATTACATCACTTGTCAGCAGAAATAAATATCATACTCCCATGTAGGCTACCGAGCGCATTAGTCCACTTAGTCTTCCGTAAATTTTACTCATACGGTCACTGCCTAGGCCTATATTCTCATGTCAACAATTGCCTACAGATTTTAAAATTTTGAATGTAGATAGGGGAAACTGATATGATATTAAAATTGACAGAGAGGTAGGCCTACCCTTAAAAAATAATCATGAAAATTGCCATCACTAGGCATCATAGACCTATGTTTTTATTCATAAAATCATACTAGGTAGGCCTATAGTTCCAGATTATTTTAGAAATAAGATAAGAGTAGGCCCTACCATATGGTGGTATTAACCACAAACTATAATACGAGTGGGTGGTGCGGAAAGTAAGGCTATCTAGAACACTGTACCACTAGGGTTTTAAAGCTTATTCTGAGTGTAAGAGAGTACAATAACTTGTCCATAAATTTAAAGGAAACAAGAAACATAGTCCCTAAGTAATTTTAAGAAACCTATCTGTGACTGTATTGTAAGTTTTTAAGATAAACATGTGCTGTATGTAGGGCTGTACAATAGCAACTGTGCTAAATAAAGATACAAATTTAAACATCATCATCATCATCATTATCCATCGCAGTTTCCTGCTTCTGGCAGGGTCAGCTTGGGTTGAGCAACCAAATTTTCCCACTTCTTTCTATCCTCCCACAATCGTATAGCTCTTCGACATCTTCCCAGCTCTCTCCTCTTGCCTCCAATTCTCCTGCTATGATCAGTCTTGGGGTCGCTACATTTTAAAAGTAGCATGCTATCGCTAACGCTACATGCCCCGAAATTTTTTGCTACTTTTTTCCAGATGTAGCGACACTACATTCGCGCTACTCAAGAAATATAGCGCGCTACTTTTCCGCTACATGTTCCCGTTTAATCGGGGGTCGTCGAGATCCCAAATTATCCCGTTTTTAAAGCCTTTAGACGTCGTGCCGCAATGATTTTTAACTCCATTTACATCAACTCGATCGTGATCTATCATCAAAAGCACATAGTTTCGGTTTCCATTGTGATAGAAGGCGTTCTTTTAACGTTTAGGCTAGGCTAGGCCCTAGTCTAGCTAGGCCTAATGATCAACATTCATATTGCATTTCATATTTTCAACGTGTTTTTCGCGGAATCACTGCAGAAGAATGCGAAAAACAAGGTTCAGAATAGGCCTACTGGTGCCGTACAATAGCGATATAGCCTGGAATGTCCCAAGGGAGGAGCGATAGGCACTAATCACTTCATTTTAATATGCAATTCAGACGATTGGCGTAATTATTGAGCGGCTTATGCTCTACATCAATAATACGACTTCTAATTATCGTGGATATATTTTTGTTTACGACCCTGAAATAGCACTCAAGATGCACCACGCAATCTAATCACTGCAATATTTTGGTAAAGTCAGCTCACACGATGTGACAGATCGGCGATCGCTCGCATCCTTCGGACGACGCAGAGAGAGAGAGAGAGAGAGAGAGTGTGAGAGAGCGAGGGAGATGGTGTGGAAGTGAGACGAGATTACGGGCCGGTCTACACGGCGAGCACATGACGTGGCGCGGTGGGCGTTACAAGTTAGTTTGCAGTGCCGACTTTTGACTTAACGTGGTACTGGGACTGCTGGCCCCGGAACTTAAAAAGTAGCGCAAATATCACGCTAACGCTACAAAAATTGTAGCATGCTACCGCTACAATATGCCCCCTTAATAAAGTAGCGCGCTACTGGCTCCGCTACACGTAAAAGTAGCATGCTACATGTAGCGCGCTACTTGTAGCGCGCTTCTCCCCAAGACTGGCTATGATGTCCTTTCATCTCTTCCTTGGTCTACCCCCCACCCCGTATTCTTCCTTCTTCAATCCTTCTTTCATTTTCTTGGGCATCCTATTTTCCCCCATTCATTTCATATGTCCATACCATCTCAACCCTGTCCTTCCTATCCTGTCACTTAACTTCTCTACACCCAGCATTTCTCTAATGTCCGTGTTTCTTATTCTGTCCCTTCTCGTCTTGCCCACTGTGCTCCTCAGGAATCTTATCTCTGCCGCCTGCATCTGACTCTCCTCTTGATCTCCCATTGTCCAGGTTTCTGTTGCATACGTAAGGATCGGTATGAAATAAGTTTTGTAGTGTCATCTTACTTACTTGATAGCCTAGATTAATTAATTGTTCAAACAACAAGGTAAAAAATCACTCAGCGATAGCGGAATGCTGAGGTTGTGCTTTGGTGCGTTTTCTTGTTGGGTCCAGGGGTGGGATTTAGTTTTGCATCGAATTTCATTTTGGAACCCAGGAAGTTGGTTGCATGGATTTGCGTTTGAAGATCCAAGTGCGGAGGTGATTGTGGTTGTTTGTTACGTGTTGTTAGTGTTTGTTGTGTTGTGTTTTTTATTTTGTGAACACTTGTGTTGTGTGCGCCTGCTTAAAAACCATTTACAGTAATTTTGAAGAATCACTCAGCGGATCGGAATTACTTTGGAAGGTAATTTTAATGATTAAGAGGCTTGGGTGCGATTTAAATACCACTCCGATCGTGCCATGTGCAGTACTTTCGCACTTTTCAAACTACGGACAGGGAAATCATTATATTTTCATTCTGTTTTTTTCCTCTGATGGATAACTAAATTCTTGTTTCTCGTACATAGCCTAGCCCTTTTATTCATTTAAGTCATAACATTTCCCTCACGAGTCCTCAAAGTCCATAGAAAATGTTCATTTCCGGTCAAAGTTTACTGCCCTTGTGTGACCAAAGAGGAGTGAATTTGCAAAATCAGGCCATGTACGTAGAATAACAGTTTATTTCTGAGTAAAATAAAAAAAACTTTACTTAAATCGGACGAAAAATGTAGACGTAGTTTGAAAAGTACGAACGCCTTGCAAAGCACACTTTTGGCTCCATTTGGTGGCGCTCTCTTGTGAAATTCGATCGTGTCTACTTCGAAGCAAGTAGGGGAGGCAATGTGGGCGGGATCTGGACACCGGATGTGCTTGTCATCAGATTACATAAACACCATCTGCTATTTTGAGGTTTGCTTGCAGCTTTTTACATCGTTGTAAGAATTCTATAATATTCGCTACCAGAAATTAACAATGATGATTATTGTTGTTCAACATCACTTTTATTGAGATCATGCTATTCGGACTATGAGTGGTGATGGACGAGAGTGAAGAACAATTACAGATAACCTATGCCTTGAGCGGGATTCGAATCCGCGTCCTGCTAGTGTGATTCGCCAGCGTCCCTATGTGCGAGACTGTGACCGCGGACGACATCGGAATTTGAAACTGTCTAAATATGTATATCGCATTCTTTAATAAGTAGATTAAAATTTTGATTCTCCGCAATGCAAGGTTTGTAGTGCTCCCATTCAACAATCTTCATAATTACCCGCGTTGTAAGAACTAAGCAAATATTGTTTACGATTAGTCTATGTAATTATATTATATAGTACTACCAAACCGAACCTTTATTCTATTTTTTAGATATCGTGTTGCGTTCTTTCAGCACGATAAAGAAAATAACATCGTTTGCTAACGCACGGTAGTCGGGCCTTTCGACCGGTCATATCCATAAATAAATACATTTTTGTAGGATGCCCGCTGCAGGATTTACTTATGATATTTAACCGATGTGACCCTCTTCTGGTGACTAACTAGGTAGTTTGCGGATAGGACAATTGTGAGGTGATGCCCGAGGGCTATTCAATCCCTTGCATTCGCATTAGCGACTGAGGAAAAGTTCGAAAAAAAACTTCATTCAGGATTGCCGGTCTCGACGGGATTCGAACCCGGGGTCATATCCATAGGACCAGTGGCGGCTCGTGGCCTCGTCGCAAGTGGGGGCACAAAACAATGTGAAACTCCAAAGGGTGGGTTCTATTTGCGCGGAACAGCTGGGGTCTTAGAAGCGAAGCCCCAGCTGCCGGAGGCAAATTTTTTTTTAGGGTATTATTGCCCGAGATGGCCTTAGAAGCGATCTGAGGACCTAGTCATGAAGATATTTTATTCTCGTATTTTAACCTATCACCAACTTTTTTTTGTAGTTTTTACTTATTATGTAAATTAATTATGACAAGACGATAGTATGGGTTTGGCATAGGGATAAAAATTTTTTTTTTAGACATATTTTCGATGTATTTTTTGCCACAGGGGGGGGTTTTGTCCCCCCTCTCCCTCCCCTTGGATACGCCACTGACCTTGGAAACCCACTTTTCTTGTGTAATTATGGGGGGGGGGGGGGGGGGGGGGCAGCGGTATAAAACAATTTCCAGCGCGTTTAAAAATTGAGATTATAAAATATGCTTGGAATTACAATGGTATTTATTAATTCTAATTTTTAATTTTCCAGTACTTACCTATTTACAGAGGAAGTCCATGCGTCTAAATCTGGCACAGGACGCCCAAGTCTCTTAATCTCCACTTTGTCTTCATATTAGTCACTATTCATGCTTGCTAATTCTAATTGCTATAAACTATTAATAAATCGTTCACTTCACTCAAATTAATAACATTTTCACTGCACTGAACTTGATACACTTTTAACCCTGGTTGACATGCCCGTCCACTTACAGAATGGATACTGAAAAATCATCAACCTGTCCCAAACGCTCCCCTCTACCCCTCCTTCCCCTATTGAAAGTTGTGAAAGAAAGACAAGCTTACAGTTTCTTGGAAACGTAGTGAACTCTTCCTATTCAACCCTCACACGTAGTGGGAGCACAAGGTTTCTGCTGCTCTTTAACAGTAGAATTTTGCCATTAGAAAAAAACTCGCCCTACGACCAGAGGTTTTTTTTACCCACAATTTTCGAATACGACGGAGCATTTCAGAGGAGTGCTCGTGAGATGACCTACTACCCAAACCAAAAACATCGCTATCCGAGAAAATATTTCAGATTCGGGAATCTCAATTGCTGACATTGCCACGCTATTCTTTTAATACTCCATACTATTTATAAAGAGTAATAATTAATGATGGGGGGCACGTGCTCCACTGCTCATATACTAGAGCCGCCACTGCATAGGACAGACATCACCCATGCACTACGTAATGATTGAATTATTATTACAGAATATTTCATTTCATTACTCTGGGGACAAGCAAGTCTGCCAAGTAATGTTTGTGGCTTGTTGGTCCAAAGGATAGCGTCCCTGCTTCCATAGCAGAAGGTCGCTGGTTCGATTCCCGACCTGAATCAACCCATAATCTATGGGAAGGGTATCGCATTACATCCACTGAGAGTGTGGCTTTGAAACCGTCTTAGCAACTAAGCACACACCAAGTTGAAGGTGTAAATGGTTGTTCCGAAGTAGTTATGTCTATGCTGCCTCATCCGCGGGTGAATCATGGTAATATGTGAACTGGATTTCAAATGTCCGATTATTTCGCCAATCGATGGCGGCGTCGGTTCGGATCGCTTTAATTGAAGTCCGTCACTGAAATTACATCTTTTACATGCAACATGCATGTTTGCAATGATGATTTGTATTTTTTTAAACCCTCATTGTATCAATTGTTTTGATTACCAGAACGATAATAATATCATGCCTAGGGGCTTGGTCGCAATTTAAACACCACTTTGAGCGTCTCAATTGCAGTTCTTCCGTACTTTACGAACTAGGGGAAGAAACATCCACATATAATTCATTTTGTTGTTTTATCTGATATAATTACATTATTATTTCTCGTACATTGCCCATTTTCCCCTGCGAGTGGGACGTGGGAGGTATATTATGAAATTACATGATCGCTTATGCACCTTGATGTTTCCTAGAATTGTTCAGATTATTAAAAAGTTAAAAAATACATATTTACGTTTTAATATTGTTCCGGGTATATTATATTATTATTATATTACTAAAAATATGCATTATAATGAATAATAATTTTAATTCCCTGCACCGTGGGGATTGTTATTCTACAATGTACCAACCGTCTCGATTAGCCTCTCCCTTCGTCTCGATTAGCCTAGTTGCATAAATATGAGACGTTAAGCAATATCCAATCAATTGAAACCTTATACTTCGAATAAGTGATTTCCATTTTACTTTAATTTTGCAAAAAACTGTTTGTCAAAGCATGGACTTATAATAGTAACTGGCGTTAACACTACCAAGCTTGAGAGGGTGCAGAGAAGGGCTTTGCATTTCATACATGGCCGTAACCTCCCCCCACCCTGTGACCAGAAGCAGGTTATGCCAATGACCATGCACCTGCAGTACACAGACCTGGTGTTTTTTAAAAGATGCCTCAGCGGTGCCACTGATTTTGACGTGTGCGCGCGCATCATCCAGGGCCGCGTGTTGAGAGGCGATGATAGTAGGCACCCCCGCCTCCAACCCCCTCCGGCGGCTAAAGAAGTGCTCGGCCGACGTGCTTTTTCTTTCCTGGTTGTTAAGTGTTAACCCATGGAACGACCTGCCGCCCGCCCTCAAAGACTGCCCAGTGAGTCATTTCCCTTCCCTGTGCAAGGAGCACTTGTGGGAGAACCAACTGCATGTGCCGTGTTAGTTTCACGTGCTTCAGCAAGGCTCTTCGCGGCACGAGATTTATACATAGATTTTAAGTGTTTAAGCAAAATATTTGCTAGTGTCGACGCCGTTTCTTGTTGTTCAATGTAACAAGGATAAACAATAAATAAATAAACTTCTCCGAAGAGGTTTTGAAATAATATCTACAAAGGCCTATGCTACTTCACAAAATGTTGAAAATTAAAATTAAACAATAAATGGAATAGGCCTGCAATTAAAGTAGGTAATAGTACTGTTATGAATTATGATATCTGGTGTGGGAGAGATTTCTAAATGATAACAAACACCATTATTAGTCGCACATTGTTCATGTGTATGCTTGCATTTGTGGCCTACTAGGCCATCATGCATTGTATGGTTTTCCAGTAGACACAGACCTCCTCAGACCTCACTAAAACTTTCTGTAAACCACCAACAGAACAAGATGATATTGATTTATCTGCACCTAAGTAAACTAGGCCGCTTCGCGAACGCTTTTTCGAGTCGCCTTGATAGATGAGCTTTAATGTTTGATTAATCATTGCCCTAAAAGTACGATTTTTATGAGAAATAATCTTCGATTGTCCCCAAAATCATAACATATGCTTAACTCATTTAATTTATTTTGAACGTTCCCATAAAGTTAAATCAAGATTGGAGTAGCCGTTCAAAAATATTGCATTAAGAATTTAAAAAATCGTAAAAGTACAATATTCATGAGATATATTTCTAGTAGTAGTAGTATTTGCTTCTGTTTAGCAGCTTTACTGCTATTTTTTCCTGGTTGTACTATCTTGGTATATTTTTGTTAGACAAGTGGAAACTTCTATAAAAAGAGCTTTTCTTAAATTCGTTTTTAAGTAAGTAGTGGCCTCGGTCATAAGTTTTTAAGTTACGTTTTAAGTGGAAACTTAGTTTGAACCCACTTTTGTAAATCACCTTTAAAGTTTCCCATCAACAGTTTTAGATCTTTAGGTAACTCGTTGAATTTTTTAAATCCATTCACAAACGGGGATTTTTGCCCACAGCACTTATTTTGACTAGACATGTAGAAATCTTGAGCATATCTAGTAAGATGATCATGCACATCATTATTGTTTGTAGAACTCTGAAAAGTATGAGTACTCTTGATTGCAAAGAACTTCACGAATGAAACATAAAACTTTGTAGTTGATTATTGAAGTTGCTCGAGCATGTCAACTCTGTGTGTTACTTTGTGATGTGACATTGTAGAGTTGCCCTCATACCTCGGTTTTGAAGTTTTTGGAGAACATTAAGGTCACTTTTATTTATGTCCATAAGAATGGTAGGACAATAGGTAGTGGAAGTGTGGAGCTACAATGGTGTTATAAACTAATCGACGCACCCACTTTGACAACTTCCAACAGTTTCTTCTCATAAACCCAGTTTTTTTTTAGCAAATTTCTTAGATGTGTACCGAACTAATATGTTCTTGGAAATTAAGTTAATAGTCTGCCATGACTCCTAAGTACTTTATTGTGCCAAAAAACTGACAGATCTAAGTTTTAAGAGATTTTGAAGGTCCCCTGAAAATTTCATCAAGTTTGCATGTACTTATGGCGTTTTGCCCGGTAGAGAGCGAACAAACAGAAAAAAAAGGGGAAAAACAAAAAAAAATAACACCCAAGCTATTTTTCTCAGGGTAGGCCTAAGTGAAATTGAAGTCTTCACTTCGCTCATGATCCAAAAACTATGTAGGGCCTAGGCACTGCAATCGAGACGCAAAGCGTCCGAACCCGCTCATGAATTGATTCGGGATTAGGACTAGACTAGCCTTTGTGGATTAACTATGCATCCAGATTCAGATTTTGTACCAGCAGTAGGCCTAATTTCCAAGCTTGTATTATTTGGACAACAATAAACCTATGTTATGGGAGACCGTATGACAGAAGTGGTGCAAGCGGTGCAGGTCAACGAACTCACAGTTTGCCCCTTTATTCAAGCATGAAATTATTTTGATGTACGGTTTAATCACACCCCCATGCGCAAGGCGAGCGCTATACTGCCTACTGTCATCGGATATTCTTATCATTTTTGTAAACTTTGCTGATTACTTAAATTATAACACACAACACTGATGCATCTGTTGTGTAACTATAAAACATTTACGGTGTATTAAATAACAGTTACTGTTAAAATATTGAATTACGAGACAACAATACGGACACAAGCGTGGCTGTTTTAAGTTAATGTGTGGTAAGTGAACGTGATCGCTCACAGCGCCTTCTTTCTGTCATACGGTCTCCCATAGGTCCGCAAAACATGTCTTACAAATTGCTAGTACCGGTTGGCACAATTATCTTATAGGCCTACCTACAGCAAGTGTTGATATTTTTAGATTAGAATAGAAGTCAAGAGATAAAGTCTCGGCAAAACATATTCTAGGTAGAAACTCTAGGGCTACTTACAAAATTCTAATGTAAATGTTCCCTGCTCTCCATCTCTCTTCTCTGTGTAGCCTCCACTTCTGTACCGGTAATAAAAAAAAACACAATATATTGAACAAAGCGAACAATTATGTAGATTGTACAGTGATTACTGATCACAACATTACTCTGTCATGTGTTATTGTGTTGACCATGTGACTGTTTTTTGTTAGTTTTTGTGTAGGCCTAGGAAAACATCTCTGTAAGCCATCCGCGGTGGCTCGTACGATTAGCATGCTGGTCCAAAGTAAATGCTCTACGAGGATGTGGGTTCGAATCCTGCATAACTGCGTAAGGCATGAGTTTTTGTGGAACGTTCTTCATTGTCATTTCAATGTCAATGTCATTTCATTTTTAACTTATGTGAGTAGTAGTAGTAGTTAGTAGTAGTAGTAGTAGTAGTAGTAGTAATATTGTATAGTGTAGTAGTAGTAGTAGTAGTAGTAGTAGTAGTAGTAGTAGTAGTAGTAGTAGTAGTAGTAGTAGTAGTAGTAGTAGTAGTAGTAGTAGTAGTAGTAGTAGTAGTAGTAGTAGTAGTAGTAGTAGTAGTAGTAGTAGTAGTAGTAGTAAATCTTTATTTAGCGGAGTTGCTATTTTTACAAAGTTACATGTTCACAAATACAATATAAAACCGTACATTAAAACACATAACATTAAAAAATACATTACATTAAAAATACTAACACAAGCCAAATTAATATGTAAATTAATATGTAATTAGATAGAGCCTACTACTTCTGGACAGAGATATAAAATATATAATAGTCCATGTCTTGGCAAAGCAATCAAGACATGAGTCATCATTTTATAATTAGTACCTAATTACATATGCAATACAGTACATAATAAACAATTAATGTAATAAATAATATAAAATATTTGGCCCTCCTAAACTACACAGTCATAATATGTTAGTATAATACATTTTGATACAAATTCAGGAAGTATCCCAAAATGAGCTTTTCTCATATGGTTTAGCACAGAGTTTTCCTGCTTTTATGAGATTACTACATTCCCTTCTAAAATGGACAGGATTTTTTTTGCGTATTTCCTCCGGGATTCTGTTAAATATCCTGAGTCCTTTTGTAAATATTGATTTATCTTGCACTTTGTTTATTGATCTTTGAACATGAATATTAGCGGCTCTACGTGTGTGATAACTGTGTAGGTTCTTAACCTGTACAAATTTATTTTGAAGGTGTGTAGTAGTAAGTCCTAGATAGGTTTTATGTAAAAAACACAAAGTATTTAGTAGGATTCTGTGTTTTACTTGTAGCCACCCCAGTGCATTGCACATTTTAACTATAGACGTACTTCTTTTTACTCTAAGAATACTTCTCATTGCCTTATTTTGTAATTTTTGTAAAGTTATAATTTCATTTTGACCAAGTAAAAACAGAATTGAACTACAGTAATCAACATGTGGAGATATAATGGCTCTGTATAACATTACTTTAGCATCCAAGGACACATGCCCGTGGATTCTCATGAATAAACCAATTTTTTTTGCCATCTTTTTAATAATTTGGTCACCATGAGGTTTAAAAGTCAGGTTATCATCGATTAATATGCCCAAATTCTCAATTCTCAAGCATTCTTCAATTTACTACTGTTTTTTATTTATTATTTATTTTCATTTATTTATTTGTGTTTTTAGCTTTTAAGCTATCTGTAATGTATCTGTAATGTAAAAAAAGAAAGAATAATAGTGACATTATTATTAATTACTCATCATCTCGAATAGCAAGTAGTCACTTGTGCATTGAAAGTGATGTTAAGCAACAAATATCAACACAACCCAGACAATATGTAAATTCGTATAGGTCTAGGCCTACGTACCGTTTTCAATTGATCTAGGTGAAAAATGTAGAAGGCTTAGGCCTACTTAAATAAAAATAAATAAATATCTCGGCTACTAAAATAAAAATATATAAATACCTCGGCTAAAGCCTGGATCATATAAGAATGAATGACCTTGAAAGTGGTCAATTGATAATCGCAGCACAACGAACAGGAACAAACTAAAAATGCTAGCGATACCACTGTCTACAAAGTGTCAGAACTCCTAAGCTGTAGTGTTAATTGTGTTTGTCGTTAGTAGACCTTGACTATGCTTATATTAGGCTGTTGTAACGTGAGTGGTCTTGGATGCCAATACTTATTTTTGTTTCAACTCAACCACATTTACACTGGTGTTAGATAGGATCCAACAGCTTCCCTTCGAAAAGTGATGGTGGCTGTTGAGTTTATTGAAGAATAGCAACACAAACATATACAAAACATAAAAATCTGTTTTGTTTTGTATATATATGTTTGTGTGTGATATATATACGTAAAAAATACGTATTTTTCTGTTTTGTATATGTTTGTGTTGCTATTCTTCAATAAACTCAACAGCCACCATCACTTTTCAAAGGGAAGCTGTTGGATCCTATCGAACACCAGTGTACTCCAGCCGATTGGCATTCTTTCTACATAACCAATCAACCACATTTAACAACACAATGTTATGTATTGTGGAAACATGCTTAGGACCTAGCTGTCAAATGATTCTCACGAATCGCAACACGTGGATTCCGGTCAAAGTGACCTATCCTGCCCTTCACGTATTGTTGCAAAGCAACACATTAGAATAGGCTATTCCAGAGATGACGAACATAATGTGCATTTAAGTGTTCCCCGTCTGGGCCCGGGGTAGAATAGGCTCGGAGCATTCCTCCTCCTCGGCTCATCGTAAGCGTCGATATAAGATGCAGTCTGTGTGGACCCCTGAAGTAACATCTTCAGGTGACTGGAGACCACACACATTTGCACCATTTCCACACGCATTTCTACAACCATTTCCATTTCATTACTTTGTCATATTCTCTACTCTTAACCATGAATGCTGGCCTTCTTTGTGCTCTTAGCGTCCTCCGCCGTGATTGCTTTACATAATATGTCGACCATGGCAATTTTTACACAATAATGACCTTGTGTTTTTGTGTAAATATTTTGTATTATAAACTAGCGTTGAAGATCTCCGAGTAGTGAATAATCTTCACTGTTGTGTTAAAGCACCCTAAAACTACTATTTACTACTTACTAACTAACCAAAATCATAGCTAGGCCTATATGTACTGCCGGGAGGAGCTTGCTTGATACGCTGATCGGACTATCTTATTTAATTATTTATTTATCTTTATTTACCAAAATGAGCTTTGGCTCTTCACAATGGCAGTACATAGTTAACATAACACACATAACAAAAACTTGTAGAAATACAGCCAAACCTTACACACTCAAAAGGAATGAGATCTAAAAAAAGGGCCAAGCTCATCTACCCTTCCACATAAACGTACAGTGTCCCATAACAGCATCCTCGAAAAGCTTTTCAAAATAGAATTTGCGATTATTAATTTAACGTAATAGTTTATCAAAGTTCTTTTTTTGTAATTAATTTAAACGTAAACATGCAAATTCTATTTTGCCAAGCTTTTCGAGGATGCTGTTATGGGACACTGTACGTTTATGTGGAAGAGTAGATGAGCTTGGCCCTTTTTTTAGATCTCATTCCTTTTGAGTGTGTAAGGTTTGGCTGTATTTCTACAAGTTTTTGTTATGTGTGTGATCTCATTACTTTTTCAAGTTCCATTACAAAATTATTTGCTAAAATATAATATTTTTATCAAAGTTGATTTAAATTCTATGGTATTAGCAGTAACAATATAGGATGTAAAATATCTAGACCCGGATTCATGTACATCCTGGGTATAGGTGGTATAACCATGGTATAACGACGGTATAAGGACTGGACCCCAATTCTCGAGTTCGTGGGAGATGAGTTGAAAACGCAATTTGAAAACGAAGTCGTTTTCGTTTTCGAAGGAATTGGTATTCTTGAACGGTATCGTGGAAAACGTCATGGGTTGTGAGTTGAAAGCATTGATATTAAACCCCTGTGGTTGAAAGAGTATCACGAAATCCAAACACTTTAAAAAGATTTGAGTATAGCAAAGAGCTCGAAAAAGTTCTATATTTATTCTAGATGGCAGTGCCTTCATAAACGCGGGCCAATCGAAAGACAAGTTGTATGAAATGATTTGATTGTTGCAATTATGTAAACAAACAGTTGAGCAAGTTCATATCAAAACAATGTTGTGCTGGCATAGGGTTGGCTAGGCTTGTCAAACATGTAATGTAAGTATGAATTTTACTAGTCCTATAGCCAAATGGAACTTTAGACCTACACTGTTGTATTATAAATAATTTTCTACATCTGGGCCTAGGCCAGGGACGGTTTCTGATTTGTTTTATGAGAGTATAATGACACCTTCCCTTACAAAAATTTTAGTCGCGAAAGCATCGCGAAAACATATCTCAGAGATGTGTTTTCGCGATGTTTTAGAAAGTATCCGACACACAACCAAAACATCATTTTGTCTTACAAATAAGCATCACCAAAACATAGTTGAAGATGTTCCCGCGACCTTTTGGCGAAGGTTTCGCGCAGAAGGATTTTTACCTGCTTTGACCCTTTTGCAGTCAAAGCATCACCAAAACATAGTTAAAGATGTTCCCGCGACCTTTTGGCGAAGGTTTCCAAAAGGTTGTTAAAACATCGCGAAAACATCGCCAAAGCATCGCGAAAACATCGTCAACAGTATTAGGGACCTAGGGCCTATGGAGAAATTAAAATTACATAACTTAAGACATTGTTCTTTATTTTAGGTTATTTACATTAAATGTTAATTACATTTTTGTCACAGACATTTGAAAATGGAAAATTACAAAAATGGGCGTGTGTGGCAATAAATACATCTGGGGTGGCCCTGCACAATGCACATTTACCTATATGCATCACTAACGTCATCATATTTATCCATATCATCACCTTATTGAGAACACCACCTACTATCTCGTGCTCATACGTGTATCTAATGATACACATCAGTCAGCTGGCAACTCCCCCCCCCCCTGCCCCCAAATGCATCAATTTTAGGCTGTAGGCCTAGGCCTGTATTTACTATTTTGTTTCTGTGGCATGTAACTATTGACAGAAATCAATGAGAGAGGCTTAGGTCGGTGGCAAAATACGTAATACCCCAAAGAAAAATGCCCAGCAGAACAATGGTAAAAGTAGGCTAGGCCAATTAAAGAAATTTACTTTGATAAAGAATTTGATAGCATGGATAGAGTATGTCACAAACATACTGCCAGAATTAAATGCCAGATTGCTACAAGATATACCCTACCAAATAATAATAGTAGGCCTATTATTAATAATTTTAATAATTAGTAGGCTAATATAATTTACTTAATAAACTTTCATAGGTACCGGTACTGAAGAATTCAAATAGGTCTACACAAAGTTCACAACGTTAATTGCAATCACAATCAAACGCAAAATACACCCTGTCAATGTCATATAGGCCTACCGTAGGCCTACCCATAAGTTTGCTCGATTGCTAGCAGGACGCGTAATGATGGAATGGGATACTACCGTACCGTATATTTATATTATGATATTGCAAGTTGCAACACAAACCAGAATCACTAGATACAATAGCGGTACAGGTCTTGACAATTGTTTATGTTGCACTGCAGGCCTGCGCATGCCAGGGTGTGTGCGAACGTTCCATTTTTCGAACTCGAAACCGAACTTGTACGTTAGGTACGTTTGAACAGAGTTTGAGTTCGCAAATTGCAAGTATAGGCCCTCCTTTATGAACATACCTTTGACCAAGCCTAGAACGGTAGGCCTACTTATGTTCAATTCTGTTATTTTTAATTGAGGTAGAGATAAGTGATGTTGGTTTAAATCAGCACTTTGAAAAGTTAGTGCCTAACTATTAGGCAATAGATTTGAGTGTGTTTATAACTCAGTGGTGTGATAACATTTGACTTGACTTACTTACACAGTAGTACCTAGAGAGACAAAATGTGCATTTAACCGTAACCAACTCGTACCGACCGAAGACAAAGGTTTGTCCACACTAGGCCTAGGTTGCAAACTAAAGAAAGTCGGATGCCGGAGTTAGAATTCACATAGGCTAGCCGCTAGGCCATGTACCACTTACTCAGATCTTGCATTGACAAATGGCTGATCGGAGTGATCGTGCTAGAGTGAATAAGGCATTATGAGTTATTGATGATCCCGGAAGTCATGAATGATGGGCTACCTGGTCGTAGTTTATACCGGTATACAGTAGAGTTAGGATGTTACAACCGGCTCCAGTTTCGTTTAAAAACCACGCGTAAACAACACAATACAGATAGGCCTATATATCTCACAACTCTATGTCAACACCAGACCACTAACAACATCCAACTCGCACTATTGTTCCTTTCTTAAAAGCATTTAAAATATGAGTGAAAGTTTGGCATGAAGCCTTACAAGTAGGCCTAGTAGGCCTAGCCTAGACAAAGTTTAAATTTATCTCTTGAGTTTTAAAGGGCCCGTATGCCATAGGGTACACACACCTACGTCACAAATCGAGGGGAATGAGGGGTATTCTCCGTTTTGAGCCCAACTGGTGGACAAGCAACCATCGGTTCGCAAGTGGACGCCTGCTGAACGTCGCACAACTTATCACGCTCTAACTTTTATCCTATTCATTATTGGGGAAAAACTTAAGAGGAATAATATTTAGCAAATATATCATTCCTTCTAATAGCGATTACTTTGAATTTTTACACGGCCGTTAACTTGTTATTTCGATGTACATATTAAAATAAAATTTAAGACTTTTACTTGTTTTTTATGAAATTTAATAAAACAACTTCAATTGACAAAAATCTAGTGATCGGATTTTGACAAGACCGCTTTCAAAAAATTCATCGGACTGTTTAGACAAGAAATAAATAAACTTTTTAGATAGAAAGTGCACAGAACGAAAATTTATAGCATAGGGTAAAAACGCATGGTATGTGTTTTCATCTAAAATACGCGCTTTTGACGTGCGGATGAGCCGTGAAAAAACTGCACGCTATGCTGTTAAAATTTCGTTCTGTGCTTTTTCTATCGAGAAAGTTTATTTATTTCTTGTCTAATTAGTTAGATGCATATTTAGAGAGAATTCTTTTTGAAATCCGATCAGTAGTTTTGTGTCAATTGAAGTTGAAAAGACTTAAAGATGTTGATAATTTTGTCATTTATAATGCGTACATTGTTATAACAAGCTAACGGTTCTCTAAACAACATCGAAATAATCGCTATTAGAAGAAATGATATGTTTGCTAAATATTATTCCTCTTAAGTTTTGTCCAAATAATGAATAGTATAAAAGTTAGAGCGTGATATTTGTTGAGCCGTTCATCAGGCGTCAACTTGCGAAATGAGGATGCTTGTCCATCAGTTAGATCCGCGCCGAGCTGTGACGTCACGTGTGTGTTCCCTATTGGGGTTGACACATTATTATTTAGTCTCTAGCACTGGTTCACGGATCTGTAATGGGGAGCAGTGTGGGCCCAGGCGTAGGTGTTGCATTCCCTCGACGAATGACATGACTGGTCCAAGGCCTGTGAAAATAAGAAAGTAACTTGAGAGCTACCCTAGTCCTAGGTTCAGGATCATCCCTAACTTAGTAGGCCCTACCTAACCTAACATTTTATATGTTTACTTCTAGGCCTAGCCTACCATTTTATAACAGTGGGCTTGTGCCTGGGCTTAGTTAGAAGTTAGAACCCTGCCCCTACATGCCTTAGGCCTAGGCATTGTGTATTAAATATCCCTGCCCAGGCACAGGCACTAGGCCTAGGTAAGCTAGAGATAACCTAGGCATGTAGGCCCTCCATAACCTTAAGACAAAGGCTAACTAAAACCTCCAGTGCACCAACCATGGTCTGAATATGAGCTTAATACAGTGGATGAATATTGAACACATTTACTTTTAAAAGCCCAAATTACTTACCTAATTATTGTACGCGTGCAAAACGATGCAAAACCGAGGCTACTGGTCACAATCAGCACATGTGTTGACAGACGCCATCTTGCACAACTTGGCTTGTTCCGACCGCTCAAGTCAAATAACTATTTCAACTATTACCATTATATTATAATTTCGAACAAAATACGGTAAACATATTTCAATAATTTAATAAAAATAATGGTTAAATCTTAATGAAATGGAAAAATGTCATTTTATCCTGCATAAAATTAATAGTTTTACTTTTGACTATAAGAATTAATTTGGCACTATGTTTCTGCGATGCTTTGGAGATGTTTTGGCGAAGGATACATTTGACTACCTTCTTGCGATGTTCCTGCGATGCTTTGGTGAACGGCGGCTTTTGACTACCTTTTCGCGATGTTTCTGCGACTCTTTAAAAGGTCGCAGGAAGGTATCCAAAACATAGTCATTATTACCTGAGATTTATTTCTATGTTTCCATGAAGGATACTTTTGACTACCTTTTTGCGATGTTCCTGCGACTCTTTAAAAGGTTGCAGGAAGGTTTCCAAAACATAATCAGTGTTTGAATATGTTTTAATAAGTTTTAAATATGTTTTTGGCAAAGTGACGACCTTTTGGATAAGTTTTGGCGAAGCTTTACGATGTAAAATTTTTGTAAGGGTTTTCTCGTTCCACACAAAGAAAAAATTTTTTAAATGTCCGCCATTTGTTTACGTATCGCACTTTCCCGCCTAACTCTGCTTATTACCGTCAACAAGTGTCAAGTAACTATGGTTTCTTGTTGATTATATGCCAAGTGTTTAAGGCTTATTTTAAAACCTTTATTTGGAAGCCTTCCAACAAACTTTTTCAACTTTTTTTTTCAAAAGAGACTATCATTCTATAACCTTAATGTCCATGTAAAATATGAACATTGTAGCCCCACCCGTCTGGTCAGAATCGCGGGCCGACGTATTAGATGTTAGCAGTAGCTAGCAGTAGCTAGCAGTAGCTAGCAGTAGCTAACATCCTTAAAGTGATTTTGAGCATGTTTGAAGACATTTTTTCACCAAGAAGGAATGGTCGTACCCAAATAAAATTTGGCATGTGTTGTCAGGTACCTAAATCCCCTCGATTGTGATAGTTTTCAAGTTCACATCACGTTACATGACGGCTGGGTAACACCTCGAAATCACCCCAACTCTGCTTGGTGTATAAGGTGCTTGAGTGTGTAGCGCACCGCGGCTTGGCTGCGGCGCCCTAACGGGCACCTAGATTTCAATCTGTGACATATTTTATAAACATTTATATTCGCTTTTATTTTAATTGCGTAACATAAAAAGTAATTCCAACATAACAAAGCTTTTTAACTGTAATTAAATCCGCATAAAGAAATAACATTAATTCCCATGCATGCTTAGGCCCTACGTTATTTTCATGTCTGTTTTTACGCTAAAAGAGCGACTATAAACCATAACGGCAGACTGTTAGCTACTTTTAATCTAGGTTAGCAACTTCAAATAAAACTTTTGCAGTTAAATGTTAACGCACGTATATCTAAACACACATAACAAAAACTTGTAGAAATACAGCCAAACCTTACACACTCAAAAGGAATGAGATCTAAAAAAAGGGCCAAGCTCATCTACCCTTCCACATTTGCGCATTCTTAATTCATAAACGTACAGTGTCCCATAACAGCATCCTCGAAAAGCTTGGCAAAATAGAATTTGCGATTATTAATTTAACTTAGTAGTTTTATCCAAGTTCTTTTTTTGTAATTAATTTAAACGTAAACATGCAAATTCTATTTTGCCAAGCTTTTCGAGGATGCTGTTATGGGACACTGTACGTTTATGAATTAAGAATGCGCAAATGTGGAAGGGTAGATGAGCTTGGCCCTTTTTTTAGATCTCATTCCTTTTGAGTGTGTAAGGTTTGGCTGTATTTCTACAAGTTTTTGTTATGTGTGTGATCTTATTACTTTTTCAAGTTCCATTACAAAATTATTTGTTAAAATATAATATTTTTATCAAAGTTGATTTAATTTTTATGGTATTAGCAATAACAATAGGATGTAAAATATCTAGGCCCGGATTCATGTACATCCTGGGTATAGGTGGTATAACCATGGTATAACGACGGTATAAGGACTGGTTAAGTCTAGGCAACTCACATCCTATTAAAACTTTCCCATGTAACAACAAACGCACAACTAATGTAATTTTACACCTATTTCACTGCACCCACACGAGGGAAGCGATATATCTAGACGGCCTTGACCCACAGCCATGTAAATCATCAGATAATCAGAAGAATATTGAAAATTTTCACCATCTTTTGTTTTACATTTTTATTAAAAGTGACAGGAGATTGCGTGAGGTTATTAAAAGTAAAGAAAAAGCTTATTATTGCCGTAAATTTTGGAATAGCCTAGGACTATCATACCATTGTTTATCTGCATTAGGCTTGTAGTAATCAAAACTAGTTATTTGTGCGGGAAGTGTGTCAAAACAAGGAAGTGCTGGCCTAGGGTTGGCTAAGAAAGGCCTAGGGCTTGTCAAACATGTAGTGTAAGTATTTATTTATCTAGTCCTATAGCCTAATGGAACTTTAGACCTACACTGTTGTATTATAAATAATTTTCTACATCTGGGCCTAGGCCAGGGACGGTTTCTGATTTGTTTTATGAGAGTATAATGACACCTTTTCTCGTTCCACACAAAGAAGAAAAATTTTAAATGTCCACCATTTGTTTACGTATCGCACTTTCCCGCCTAACTCTGCTTATACCGTCAACAAGTGTCAAGTAACTATGGTTACTTGTTGATTATATGCCAAGTGTTTAAGGCTTATTTTAAAACCTTTATTTGGAAGCCTTCCAACAAACTTTTTCAACTTTTTTTTTCAAAAGAGACTATCATTCTATACCTTAATGTCCATGTAAAATATGAACATTGTAGCCCCACCCGTCTGGTCAGAATCGCGGGCCGACGTATTAGATGTAAGTAGCAGTAGTAGCAGTAGTAGCAGTAGTAGGAGTAGCTAACATCCTTAAAGTGATTTTGAGCATGTTTCAAGCCATTTTTTCACCAAGAAGGAATGGTCGTACCCCAATAAAATTTGCATGTGTTGTCAGGTACCTAAATCCCCTCGATTGTGATAGTTTTCAAGTTCACATCACGTTACATGACGGCTGGGTAACACCTCGAAATCACCCCAACTCTGCTTGGTGTATAAGGTGCTTGAGTGTGTAGCGCAACCGCGGCTTGGCTGCGGCGCCCCTAACGGGCACCTAGATGTACTATACAATATTTAAGGTATCTACTAGACTAAGAAACTAGAAGGCTACACTAGGAAAACGCTCAGTTGGACGCGTTTGTTTGAGCGAGCCCCGGGTACGTGCAACATGACCCGAGTACGACATTCCCATAAGGCCCACCACACAGTGTAGGCCTAACTGGATATTTTTTTTTTTTTTTTATCGTGGGAAACCTGTTGTAGGGTGCAATTAGCCCTCTTTAGGTGAACTAGGTATGGGCGGATAGGACATTGTGAAGGGATGTCCGAGGGCTATTTAAGAGAACTCAATCCCTTGCATTCGCCTTAACGACTGAGGAAAACCTCGGAAAAAACCTTCAGTCAGGATTGCCGGTCTCGACGGGATTCGAACCCGGGACCTCCCGAATCAGAGTCGAGCGCTTAGCGCCCAAGCCAACACTGTCGGTTAACTGGATATTGACATTGTACACTATATACTATTCCAACATCTTTGCATTGTACTAATTCACGTCATGCCTTCTAAAGTGTATCTTTGTATCTTCACTGCCTCCTTCATTTTTTAACATCATTTTTCGAAATATTATTACCAATAAGTCTTTAGGTCTTGACCGATTTAGCTGAAAATTTGGAAAAAAGGAGAGAATGTTGTACTTATTGACCCAAGTGCAAAATTTCATAACGATCAGTACATTTTTATTTTTTTATTTTTTATAACCAGCGATCGGATTTTGTTCAAAAAGTATACAGCAACCCGCCTAGGTGGTATGTACATGTGTGCAAAATTTCAGGTCGATCAGAGAAACGGTGCGACCTGTACCGAAGCAGTAACAGGAAAAAAAAACAAAAAAAAAAAACAGACATTCGAGCCATAAGAGTCAAGTGGAGACGCTCGCTACGCTCGCTCAATAAGATGGCATAGGGCCTATTGCAACTATAATTTATACCACAAACTACTCTGTATTCAGCTTGGCAGTTTATAGAACATAACTTGGATGGAATAGATTAGTTTTATACTTATTCAGGTTTAGACTACCTACTTTAGATATACAATCTAACTAAGCCTAAGCTAGGCCCCTACCAGCCCTAGCCTACACGAATTTGTATACGTAATTTGTTTAGCCAAGACGATCATAGAATGGGGTTGATTGAGGGCAACATATTATGAAAACTTTGTGGGAATGGTAGGCCTATACATTAGACAACGGCTATCTAACTGTGCAATGTTGAAAGGGTACGAAAGTATTAAGGTTGGCCTATGTCCAGGGGCACGGACAGGAACAGGAGTCCTATCTTTATTGAATATCAAAACTAATGATAATATTTAAGTTAAAAAAATATGTATCTAAGGATACATCTAGGCCTATCAATTTTAATATACATTATATTCACAGTTTCCTCTACCTACGTTTAAAATTTCACTATCTGTAGGCATTTGTTTATGTGGGAATATAGGCAGGACCGTGAGTAAAACTTACAGAAGACTGGACTAATGCGCTCGGTAAATAAATAAATAAATAAATTGTATTTAGAGTCTACCCACTCAGTTATATAACTGATTTTCAGTGGGGGACAGTAAATCAAAGCGACCAAGCCAACCCTGTAGGCCCCGACGCAATCGTGATTACATGATTGCATCATTATAATTATGTTGGTACTTAGACAAAACAACCCAAAAGGTGATAGAAAAGGTCGTGGAGTGGTGTCTTGTCTCTGCATAAGTTCAGGCCTATACTAAATTCACTACTAGTACATAGTATCCACATGAAGTCAGAGGTGAATTCCTGCTCAGAATAATATCATTTATCGAGGCCGCTTCAGTTTTCTCCCATTTTCTAAATATCTCTCGGTAACTTTTGTAGAATTGATTATCTTGTATGCCAGGCCCTTCTGCCGCATATGTTAGATACATTCGTATTCGTAGCTTATTCTTACTTCTTGTGTTGATATTGTGAGCATCGAGTTTTACAAATAAATCTTAATTGCTATGTAGAAGTTACCAACTTCAAAAGTATAACGCGCAATGCATTGGTAGGAATTTGTAGTTTTTTTAAAGAGTTCTTCAACTGTATCTAAACCAGCTTTAGCTATTATTTCTGACTGCCTTTTTATAGCACAGAGTAATATTCTATGTTTATCTGCAGGGTTTTTCTCATAATTCTATTCTGTGGGAGTGAAAATAGGAGAATATACTATTGATAGACCTGTCATCCAAGATAGAACAGCTTATTTCCTCAAAAGTAACATGCTGCGTTAAATGAGGTACAAGATTAGTTATGTGGGCTTCACAAAATTCTTTCATCCAGGGTAAGACCTAGAATTCCGTGGAACAAGACAGGTTTATCAGGGTCAGCTATCCCTTGCACAGGGTACCTGAGCTATATACTTCCAGCTGATCAGGCCCGTCACACCTGTGAACAAGACAGGTTTATCAGGGTCAGCTATCCCTTGCAACCAAGGGTACCTGAGCTATATACTTCCAGCTGATCAGGCCCGGTCACACCTGTGAACAAGACAGGTTTATCAGGGTCAGCTATCCCTTGCAACCAAGGGTACCTGAGCTATATACTTCCAGCTGATCAGGCCCGGTCACACCTGTGAACAAGACAGGTTTATCAGGGTCAGCTATCCCTTGCAACCAAGGGTACCTGAGCTATATTTCCAGCTGATCAGGCCCGGTCACACCTGTGAACAAGACAGGCTTATCAGGGTCAGCTATCCCTTGCAACCAAGGGTACCTGAGCTATATATTTCCAGCTGATCAGGCCCGGTGACACCTGCATTGAAGTTTACCAGTTTAGTTTTATTTGGATTAAGTTCCAGTTCATTGGCTTGAAAGTAGAAACCATTCACTGTTCTCTTCTATTACCAAGTTTGCTAATCTTTCTAAGACATCCCATTTGGAGTTTGCCAATATTTCACTTGTATCTTCTGCAAATTGAATTGTACAGTCCCATTAGCTGGTAGGTCATTTACATCTATAGATACATCTATCATTTGTTTTGTAATTTAATAGCCTCTGCACACAGGCATGTTTGCCCATTGCAGGGATTCATTGTTTCGTTTCATTTGTATATTGTTGTTAAAAAGTTGAGTTGTGATTGATTATGTATGAAGATGATGATGAATATAAAGCTTGCTTTGATTTGATGGTGTGAATGCCCGTCACTAATCATAACCCGCAAATGTTGTTTTGCTTATGTTGCGATGCTTGCGCTTGCTACAACATCATAAATTTAATTCAACAGCTTCAAATAAATACAATACACTTCCAACATTGTGTGCCCGTATTAATAACGATAACCAGAAATAGGTCTAGGCCCACAATAAAAACAATGTGGTGGTTGATGATACTTGTAGCGGAGTATGCCAGTATTTTGCAAGAATGGTATTGCCGCGAGCTCTCATTAGTTGAACCGTTGAACCGACTGTTGACATTAAAGATGTTTTTATTGCGATTGAACTTGCCTTGAAGATTTATGTATTTTGTTGTCGTTCCTATTCAGTTATCAAAATTAATAGTGCAAAGCGTCATATACCTAGGCCTATCTTGTTTATCACCATGTGTATGTCAGTTGGCAGAATAATTTGAATCAAACACTCATTGTTGTGTATCGAGCATATATTTTTCTTGAGAATAAACATTTTCTGAATCTGAATCTCTGTCTGTAGGACCGCTACCTGTTCTGTTCGGGGGCCTACGATGGCAAGGTCAACCTGTACTCCGCGTTGCGCATGGAACTGCTCATGTGCTACCAGATAACAACGATGACCCTCGCGCGGAATGTCAACGCCGTGCGATTCACCTCTGATGGGGCCAGGGTGAGTGTTATTAGGCCTACTTATTACCTGGGCTTCTTCAGCCATTCTTCTTTCACGCTATCCAGTATAAAATGGCTTCTTTTTTATGACCTGCTCATATCATTTAGTAAAAAAATAATAATAAATTTAAAATTTAAAAAGGAAAAAAAATAGTAGGCCTAGGCCTAAAAAAAAACTTTTTTTCCCAAACTTTTTTTATTAGTTGTGTTTTATAAACTTGTGTGCTGTGATCTCAGATCCTGGCCGCCACCACAGCTCGGCGGCTGGCCGTGGTGGATGTGGAGTGAGGGGAGCAGCTCCTGGCCTACGACAACTGTGCCTTCTCGGGGCGGGACCGGACGGGACTGGCCGCTGACCCCGTGTGCCCCAACATGGCTGTCTCGGTGGCCGTCAACGGGAAGGGGCTCACGTTGCTGGACCTCAGGATGCCGCTGCCGCTGGACTTTGTCTACGACGTAAGCTGACGACCCTAGGCCTAGCTTTCTGGCCGGGGCCCCTGTGAGGCTGTGTAATGCCACCACCTAGGCCATAGGGAGTGGTTTTGAGCAAAAAACAATGATTTAGCACTTAGTGAACAGTAAAAAATACTTACATATTTGGGCCAATATGCGTATGGAATACAATGCACAGGTTTTCTCTCGAAGAAGTCAGGAACCTGAACAGCAACAAACCATCAACAAACAGTATCCATCTTGGATACTAAACTAGTCAAATGCAGCTTTCATTATATAATTCTATGAAATTCGAATGTGAAATTTCTATTAAAAAATCAAAAAATAAACAGTAAAATTTAAAATCTAAATTATTAACACCATATATTATGATAAAACGTTGAAATAAACTCACAGTTATAGTTTTAGTTAAACTTTTGACTAGTTCACAATACTGATTATTTTGAATAATAATCCCTTCCCATTGAAGATGTTTTAACGACGTCCTCGGCTATGATTACACTCATATGTTCTGGAGATGGATATACTACCGTCAAACCATGGTCAAACTACCTTTTGATGATGTTTTTATGTTTCCACGATGTTTCCACGGTGTTTCAATGATGGATATTTTCAACTATTATTTCACTATGTTTTTGCAATGTGCGAGACGATGAATATGCAATGTTTAAGCGATGTTTTGGTAATGTTTTGGGGTAGATACTTTCAACTATTATTTGACTATGTTTTAGCGAATGGCGTGACTATGTTTACACTATGTTTTAGCGATGTTTTGGTAATGTTTTGGGGTAGATTCTTTAGACTACTATTTGGGAATGTTTTTAATACCATCCAAAACTTAGTCTTCTCATCTTAGACTATGTTTCAGCGCCGCTACAACCAAAACATAACTGCCATTTCCATTAAGATTACACGTGTTGTACAACATGGCTGAAAATAACAATGAGGCAAGTAAAAACATATACGTATTTATATATCACACCACCTACATTGCTCCAAAAATCTAGAACAATTTGTTTCAGGTTTCACCAAACCTGAAACAAATTAAGCCTTTTGCAAATTCCAAAAAACTATCAACAAAGTGGATAATGGAAATGGGTCGCAACCTCTGCAACAAGTTTGTTAATTTAGATCTTGAATCTTTTTACTATACATAAATTACTTAATCTTCACAGAGTATGCAAGACAATGATTATAATTTACATTATTATTTTATATAGGCTTAAGTGTTGATTATTATAATATGAAACAAGATCTGTAAAAAATAATAACAAATTTTATTGTATTAGTCTATTTCTTTTAATTTATGGCAATTTTATTTAGTTCTATCGAGAATAATAATTAATTGTATTAGTTATTAACTCACTTTTTGTTAATGTGAAAAAAAAAAAATCTCATCCTAAACCATCTTTAGAAAATATAATTTTGCAATGTATGAAACGCTCACACTCAAGTTTTAACTTTTGTGAGCATTCTTCAATTCGCTACTATTTTTTATTTATTAGTTATTTATTAAAATTAATTAATTAATTTGTGTTTTTAGCTTTTAAGCTATCTGTAATGTATCTGTAATGTAAAAAATGAATTTGAAGAATTGAAGTGACATTATTATTATTATTATTACTTTGATGGTTAGTCCATCCAACATAACATAGATTATGCTGAGGCCTAAATACTTCAAAATATTTGTTTCAGAATTATTTAAACCAAGAGTTCCGCAGATTTATGGAGAGGCTGAATGCCGTCACCTTAGAAAATGCTCAACTTAGAGATCAGCTACAGCAAAAAAATATACAAATTCAGGTAGGCCTAATCCTACACAAAAAATTACAACACAATACAATGCAATACAATCTTATCTTTACAGAAACTTGCCATACATTCTTGGCCTTTCTAATTTAATAATAGGTTCTCGGGTAAAAATTATTGATAGCTAGCTGCCACCAAATGTAGTGCCGCCGATAGTTACCAATCAGTCGATCAATAGGCCTACTGATCAATAAGTATCGGGACAATGTCTGAGACCTGTCTTCAAACCAATCTGTTTTGCCCTCCCTAGTTTCCACGCAACTCACATTCTTCCCATACATACTCTGTACCACTGCCTCCTAGATGTTCGTCGTGGCTCCTAGCCACGACGAACATCTAGGAGGCAGTGCTCTGTACTCTTTCCACCAATATTAGATAAATCTTCTTTTTTCAGAGGCATTCCCAAACTCTCACTCTGGACATTCTATCATAGGCCTTTGTATTGTATTGTATTGTATTTTATTAGCAGCTGTGGATTACATGTGATGCCGTAACTAGTACGTGTATCGTAACATTGCATTGTCAGAATTGTTGGTGTATATATACATGGCATAATTTACAATTACAAACTACTTTACTAATACTAGATAGGTTATTTACTAATAATTACATCTCTTATACATTTACATATATACATCATATATATATACATCACTCGTCGAGTGAGAAGCCTATATACACATAGCCTACAGAACAGTAGTAGTCATGCTCCCTTATAATCACTTATATTATACAGACATTTTTCTATAAGGTACCTAGCATCTCAGTTTTCTTTTAAACATGATCATGTTTGTTTCACTTTTTATTTCCTCAGGTAAATAATTGAATAGTATTTTTCCTGCATGGATTGGGGCTTTGTCAATGACTTTTAATTTAGTTGATGGTAAGTGAAGGTTGTTCCTGTTCCGAGTGTTGTACTGGTGGGTATCGGAGTTCTTTACAAAGGTATCAAAGTAATGTTCACGCACAAAGACTATAGTGTAATATATGTATTTGGAAGGGACGGTAAGGATCTCTAGTGATTTAAAATATTGTTTACACGATTGAGTTGGTTTTAGGTTTAGTATACACCGTATTGCCCTCTTTTGAAGCCTGAATATCTTTAGAGTATTTATTTTAGTGCTGTTCCCCCAAATCACTATGCCATAATTGATATACGACTCAACTAAAGCATAATAAGTAAGATGAGATCCAGAAAAACCATCCATACCTCCTCCCCTTTTCACTAACTCTTTCCATGAGTTGTCTTAGAAAATTAGGTCCACGGTAGACAGTACAGTTCTGAAAACATGTAGCTCCTCCCTCGAGCCTCTTTCCACCTTTTCTTGCACTTTTTCATACAGCTTGGCACAATAGCAAAGAAGAGTGACACCTCTATGATCAATTAATTACCACAACTCTTTGCTGTCACCTTTTTTAAATATTGGTACTATAATACCATTTTCCCAATCCTTTGGAATCTTTTTGTGTCTCCAGGCTGCTGTCAACACTCTGAAAATCCACACAAATTTCGATACTAACTTACCTCTATAACAATGATAAATATTCACACAAGAATTCATAATAATTGAATTAATTGTTTGGCCAAAATTTAACAATAAAACTTTGAAAGTGTATCACAATTGTAATGCCGCTCCACCACTCGTAGCTCGTAGATGTTGGATGAGTTCAAGGGCGGATCAGTCTCTTCGACGGACGTGGTTTTTGGCTGCAAAACGGTAGCCGGCACCGAAGGGTGGTTGTGGTTTGTCGTGGGGAGCCAGAATCTGCCTTGCAGTAGATGTTAGGGATAGTTTGGGGAAAACAGATGGTAGTGGAAGCTTTCTCTTTCCAGTGACTGTAGCCAGGTTACCATACTTTTGTGAATCTGGTGGTTTATTGTAGAGTAGGTACTTTACACACTACAGAGTTACAGGATTATAAATGTGAATTTAAACTGTCTCGGAGAGCACATCAGACCCTACCCTAACATCAATACCAAAACCCAGACTGCTGCTTGTCCTGGTCTCTGGTCAAGTCACTTCTTGCTTAATTACCTCACCTGGTGAATGAACTCACAGCCAGCCAAACTTTACACAAAACTGCTGACTGATGACATTCCATAACAGTGAAGCAACTAGTACAGGGAAGTGAGCTTGCTAAAGCTGGCACTTTGCACTATCAACCTAACTTGCTATTTTATAATTAATAGGCTACTAAATGAAATTACCAACAGTTACCAATTACAAAAAATTACAAAATACAATTACATAATATAATCACTACCATGTAAAAGAAGCTTATCAATAAACTAAACCAAACCAAATAATATAGCATAACCCAGCATCACTACACAATCAAACAGATATCATTCCAAATGATAAAAAAAAAATCATTTAAAAAATGTACATGATTTTCACCTATTCCTTTGGTATAGCATTATTATGTTAACTTATTGAATAATTTTTGCAGGGCTTGGAACGTGATTTGATGAATTCCAACAGATTGAACAATGGTTTATTTTTAAAGATGGACGCAATGTAAGTTATACTGTAAAAGTATCTATGTATAAGTAAATATACTTTGGCTCAAATGGATCTATTTAAACAATTTCTTATCAACCCCTCAACAGAATGCAAATCATCTGCGGAAACCACCCCCTCGTCCCTCGTCCGGCTCCAGCGGCTCCAGCAGAGCCACCAGCTCCGCTTGAAATAGCACCACAAGAAGAGCGTGACAGAGAGTGACCGTAACCTTGAAATGGTTTCTTGTCATGATGTTGATGATTATCAAAGACCATTATTATATTTTGGACGTTAGGTAGTTTATGGTATGTGGTTTTCAAAAACTATTATTTTGTAATATGTGTAGTTATCTATTATTATGTCCTCCTTTGTAAAACCATTTAAATAACAAAATATGATATACAATTTGACATTAACAAGTAAATTTATTAAAAAAAAAAAAAATGTTAATGATACACTATTGGCAATAAGTAAATCAAGAGGTCTAGTTGTATCTACTATACCCAGTCCTTGATTGGTCAAGAATGTACAATAATGACATCTCCTTAAAAAACATTCTTGTAACTGAGTGGATAGACTTTCTGGCTTAAGTTCAACTTTATTAAACATTAGGCCTACTATTAGCTTTTTCTGAAATGTTTATTTGTGCGGAATAAATGCAATCTTGGAATGAATAGGTGATTTTATTACCTTTTTTTCAAAACAATATTTAAATAATTTTAAAAAACTTGGATTTTAAGGAAATCACGAGGAAAAAATACTTTAATCTTTTAACTTTCAAATAAAAGATACATCAACAGACTAGGTATATCCAGTACTTGTGAGTAGTGATTGTGGGTGTTTTGAATTTAATAAAATAAACCCTTGTTGTTTCAGCACCCTAAGGGAGGACCATCTTCTCAGCAGCAGCATCTCTTCAGCAGCATCTCTTCAGCACTTCTCTATCAATGGTGATATTGGTCTTGTTTTTCCTAAAGACAGTCGTAATCGTATAAACGCGGTTTGAATCGTGGACGTGCAATTAAATGGAATTTTGTACAACCCATTGTGACTATTATTGTTGTTCTAGCCTGGTACTATCAAGTTTACCGCTCTAATATTGTTATTATAGGTACTTGTTATCGATAAACCTGATTTTAATCAGGGACATGCAATAATATGGAATGTAGTAGGCTACAACTTATTGTTGTGACTACCATTGTTGTATTTTTATAGTGATCATATTTATAGTATGCCTATTAAGGTTGTAAAATGTAGAGTTCATATTTTCATAGTTGTAGGTAGGGCCTTAGTTTATCAAATAATATGATACGTTGATACCTATATATATTATTATGAGTTTGGCCTACATTCTGTTTTACCTAGAGACCTTCATAATTATGTATGCCATTATGCTATAGAAATTATGCTGGGTTAGGGCTATGTTGTTTTTTTGTTTGTATGCTCTGGTTATTTTTGTTAATAAATCCATTGTTTCAACACTCATTGTTCTTAAATATAATTTATTTGCCTCTCTTTTCCTCACTGGCCTTAACTGGCCTATAATAAAGTGCTTAATCAATCAATTAATCTATTAATTAATTAATCAAACATTCCTATCTTAAATAAAAGTGCCTTAGCTGCTTTCCAAACTGGCATTTTGTATTTTTGATGTTATCCCTGGCAATGCTTGTTATTGGGAGCTAGATTTAGGAGCTGGGAGCTGGGCGACTTAGCTGATTTTATTTTTGTTGTTTTTTTACCATTGGTAATGCTGGTTTTCCGGAGCTACTTTTAGGAGCCGGGAGCTGGGAGCTGGGAGCTCACTTCACACAGGTTAGGATAGAGAATAAATAAATAAAATAGGGCATCCATCGTTCATAATTTATTCATATCATAGCCGTCCCGTACATAGGCCTAGGCCTACATACCAATCTACATAGTAATAGTAGGCCCTACTAGGCTATGCTACTATGCCACTATGCCTTTCTTGGCTTGTGTTTGTGTGGTAAACCAAACCAAAGCCCAAAGTAAAGAATTCCCCATACCGGCTTAGTACTACTATGGATAGGCCTATTTGCTTTTACAGAATATACATCCATCTCAACTATCGAAGCTGTTCTTTGTGGGCTCAGGAAGGAAACGAGTGCAAGCAGACGTACCAGCGGTCTGATTCTGTAAAATCGTTATGGAAGATAACGATCGTTATCCGGCACTTTAGCGACAATTTTGCGTGTCGACTGATTCTGTAAAAATGATAGCAATCGCTATGATAACGAGAATGAAAAAGGAGTCGCTAGGCTATGCTATGCTATTAAGATACGATAAATGGCGGCCGTAGCGACTATATTACAGAATCAGGTCGAAACGATAATTTATAACGATTGATATTTCATATCAACTGTGATCGCTATCGCTATCATAGCGACTATTTTACAGAATCGCACTGCAGAAGAGGATGCCGATGACCCAGACCATCCAACCCCGAAAAAAGAGAGGCAGACTTCACTCAAAGACTTTAAAGAGGGACGCATATGTTCCCAGGCAGAATTTAATAAGCTGTTGGTAAAGTTCATTGTTAAAGGGCTACTTCCCTTCTCTATTGTAGAGAGTAATGAATTTCTAGCCATGATTAAAGGCATTGCACCAGGGAAAACTGTTGTTTCCCGGAAAACTCTAATGAAGCAAATCGATGATGCTGTCATCCAACAAAAAGAAGATGTTCAGGAGATCATTTCCGGCCTCGATTTTGTGTCAACAACAGCAGACAGTTGGAAAACGTTTAACAGGTACGTAATTCATAAGATCGTTGGTTATTTAGACATGTATGTATAACCTACTCTTGGCCTAATCACTCAATAAATTAAAATTAGTTATCAGTAGCCAACCTTGTTCAATGCAAACAATGCCATCCAATTTCTATTTATTTATTTAAAAATATGCCTATGGAGATTATTAATATTTTAATTTTTATATCAAACAATTCATAGACCTGGCTGTAAAAATTACCTTCCCATTATGGCCTTAAATATATGGCATGTCGACACAAATATTGCTCAAGCTCTGGTAAAATATATAAAGCGTTTTTTTAGTGCACCTATGGTCCGAACTCCTAATGCCTACCAGTGCGAGGTGAATAGGCTTGGCTTATATTACACTACGATTCATTTTCAGATGTTTTTTATCTGTTATCATTGAAAATATATGCATACAATTTGGGCATGTCTTTTGTTATAGGAGCTATATTGGTGTTACATTACACTGAATAAACCCACTGTTCCTTGGAAAGGAAGACGACTATTCTTGCATGCCGACGAGTGATCGGCAGTCAAACATTCGATGTCATCGGCAAACTTCTGGCCGAGATCAACCAAGAGTTTGCCATACAAAACAAAGTGGTGTCTACAACAACTGACAATGGGTCGAACTTCGTGAAAGCTTTTCGGTAAGTTTTTTTTATAAGAACTTTTTTTTAAATCTATTAAAATTTTAAAAAAAGATTTAATATGGAAAAACAAACAGAAAACATGAAGTTCTCAAAGAAACCATAGGCCTACATCCTTATTAAGTACTCTAATTATTTGTTATTTTCTGCAGATAATATATTAGTTAACAAATATTTATAGACAATGAATCAATGATCTTTGGGTAAATAAATAGGCTAATGAGTGACAATAATAATTTAGCATATTATTCATAGGTTTACAATCAGTAGGTAAACTATGACATTCATTTTAACCAAAGTGCAATAGTCTTATCTCTTTTTTCTTGCACATATTTTAAATGTTTAGTTTACTTTCAAAATGTGTTTTTTATTATTTGTATTTTTTCTAAAATTTTGAAGGTTTGACTACTTTTGGGAATGCATCATGATAGGCCTCTTTCAGTCTAAAATATTTTTGCCAAACTAGTTCAAATCTAATTTTCCCCTTTTTTGTTTTATTTTGTTATACTGTAGGCCTATTCTTAATGGTGTTATTATAAAATAACTTAATAATGTGTAGCGCTTCTTTCTTGTAACTAAGTTTTGTTTACTATGTATATGCCTTTTCATAATTTCTTATTTATTTATTTAAAATATTATGTTTCAGCGTCTATGGTAAACCAGAAGGAGAGGACAACTCTGAAGATGAGGAGGAATTCATCGAATTAGGACCCATCATAGAAGATGCAACAGATTCCTTCAACCTGCTCCCTCACCAGAGATGTGCAGCACATATTATGAACCTTGTGGCTACAAAGGATGCCGAAGGTGCTTGTGATAATGTACCATTCAAACGGAGGTTTCGTTCTACCATGGGACTTTGCCAGGGCCTGTGGAATAAGCAGAGTAGCAGTTCACTACATGCCGACGTTGTAAAAGAGAAACTAGGGATATACTTGACAACACCAAATGCAACCAGATGGAATGCACTATTTGACTCTCTGAACTGCCTCAACCGGATCGCAAGAGAAAAACTACAGGAGCTACATCAAGTGTGCGACAAGCTTGGGTTGCAGCGCTTCCGTCAGCCTGATGAATTATTCATTAGTGAATATTGCAAGGTAAATTTTTACTTTTAATAGGCTAATTAAAAACAAAGATAGGTCTTCTAAAATTAAAACAGCATAATCAATGTGTTAGTATAAATAATACAGTATCTATAAAGGGGCTTAATCACAGCAATAGTTCAATGCCAGTGTAATCAATGCAGATTTGTAAGAGCTGAATTAAGTGAGTAAAAATACTAAAAAAATTCAATAATATTTTACATTTACTTTTGGACCATGTCATGTTAAATTAATATAATGTTACTCTATTTTTTAAGGAATTTTAATTATAATATAGCTACAACAGTTACGCTCACATAATTAAACGAGGGAGCGGAGCGACCGAGTGTCTCCATTCAACTCGAACGGCTCTCATTCTGTGATTCTGTCTGTCTATCTGTCTGTCTGTCTGTCTGTACGTCGAAAATCAGCCGAACCGCTGAACAGATTGGGCTGAAATTTTAAACAGACATCCGGTACGAGTTTACTGAGAACTGCTAACAAAATCAGCTAGATTCATTGCGATTTAATCCTACAATAAATTAAAATGTGATTTTTAAAATATCTATAGCATTTGTTTAGTAGCAGCTAGTGGGACGGTAACTACGTGGCTTGCATGGCCTATTGGTAAGCATTTAGACTACCGCACGGAGGGTTGGAGTTCGATACCCATTAGCTCGAACATTTTTATATTTTTACACCCACATATTATTTTTGAGGGGTGTTAAATGGGTAATACAACTTAGGTGATTTTGTTTTATCTTGGAAATTTGGTAATGTTTCACGCTAATACGTTTTGAACATGATTCGCATTTTAAATGTTCAATTTAAATAACTAGGGAAAAGCCAAAGTCGTTGTTAAACGAGTGAGTGAGCCATGTGTTGAGTACCCGGGAACATCGCCTTTTCTCCCATATACCTAAGGCTCGATCTAGCCCAGTATGGGGAATGATACCAGATACTATACACATAGGTCACTCACTCGTTTAACAACGACTTAGGCGTTTTCCTAGTAAATAGCATTGACCTTCATTATTATTCCAATTGCAAATAGCCTAATGCTAATGGTAGTGATGGGATCCTTTATTTTTATCTATGTTCAGTTTTGAAAATGCCATTCCCAGTTGTGTACATACCAAATTAATACATTGGAAACAAAAATAATATGTAGGCTATTGAAATTCCCATTTGGCTGCCAGTCTACTGATACAGTGACACTAAATCGTTATGACAGAGACTGGGATTACAATACAAGAAAACCACTACCTAATAAAATTGTATTTTTATTTTAGACAATGAAACCAGTTGCAACCGCACTTGATCAACTCCAGTCTGAGAAATGTGCATACATGGCTGTGCTCCTACCTACACTTTACTGCTTGAGAAGGAGGCTGGTAACATTAAGGGAGAGTGGAGAACTAGAGATTTGTGAGCCACTCGTAACAGCTCTAATCAACGGCATAGACAACCGGTTTAATGCGTCATGGTTCCAGAGGGATCTTGTTCTGGCAGCCGCACTGCATCCTCAGTTCCAGTTCTCCTGGATCAAAGATGTCATCAAAGAGGCTCAAGCTAGGTCCTGGCTGAAAGAAGAAGTGCAGAGGGCAGCACCTGCTGTAATGGGGGAGGCAGATATGTGGAAGCAAATGATGAGGACGCAATTTTCGACTTCCATCAACCAACGGCTTCAACTTCCACATCAGGCATTGAAGAAATGAATAAATTTCTTTCCTTTCCATCACCTAATTTACAGGTCCTACAATCACTGCCAACCATAAAAAAGTTGTTCTTAAAATACAACACCCCCATACCTTCAAGTGCTGGTGTGGAACGTATATTTAGTGCAGGAGGACTGATCTATTCCGAAAGAAGAGGAAAGATGTCCGACAAAAACTTTGAAAATTCTCTATTCCTTAAAATTGGCCTAAAATAGATCTGTTTTGTTAAAGTTGAATTTTAGTGTTTGAAGCTAAATACTGAAAGAGGCCTGTTTACAGTCAATGTATGAAAATTTACAATAAAGTCGGTCTTCAATACATTACCGATGTATACATTTATTGAATTCCATTCCTTGTTCATTTTAATTTATAGACCGTGTGTTATAAGTTGCCTCAGTTTTTTTATTTTTTGTTAAATTAGCATTTCTGCCGCAAATGCCGTAAAACTAACTTTTTAAAAGTTACTTTTTCTGGTAACTTAACTTTCAAGTTACTTTATTTTTGAACTAACTTTAACTTTAACTAATTACTTTTAAAGTCAACTAACTTAACTTTTAAAAAGTTACTATTTTTGGGTAACTTCCCCAACTCTGCATGTAGGCCCTAGGCCTACTTTGACACCGCACCAAAGCAAATCTAGGCCTAAAAATCTCCCGTGAACGGCTGACAAAGTCCAAATGCAAATGCAAATGTGCAAAACGAAGGGCGATATGAGGTTAAATCCATTTTTCAAACATCTGGTGTAATCTGCTTACATATAAACACAGACATTAATCGGTAGTGTAATCGGCTAGGTAAAATAATGTCCCAAATATATGCTTCATTCAAGAACCTGTCAACATTCACTGCCGAGACCCAAAAGTCAAGTTTATATAGACTTATATATATATATAATATCTATATAATATATATATATATATAGACTCAAGATGGCCGACATAGAGTAGTGTGTGTGTCAGTCCCCTTATCCTTGAAGTCGTTTTTAAGTAGTAATTATAAGCCTAGGTTGTTGCAACTCGGTAAATATATAGACATTAGAATAATCTTCTTTACACAGTATAAATAAGCCTATAAATAAAACCATGACTGAAAGAATAGATCTAGCAGGCACAGTGGAGCCCTAGGCCTGGAGCAGGGCAAGGCTGCTAGGCCTAAAACAGTCGCGGAACTGAAAGAAAACGAAGAAATCGAAACAATGGCAAACAAGGTGGTAACTGCAGTCTTAAAATCGCCCACGTTTATCAAAGAGATAACTCAAATAATCACTGAAGTGGTAACAAAGAACTTCATGGAATCCATAACCCAAAATTGGATGCCATGCTTGCAAAACATAACCTCGAAATTGCTGAACTTCAGAAAGAGGTACAAGCAGTTAAGATAGAAGTCAACAGACTGTCGGGAAAACTAGATGTGCAGCGTGCTGAACATAACCAAGCAATAGCAGGCCTACAAAATGACCTACAAACAAGTAAGTTGGAAACCGTAAAAGTAGCAGGAAAACTAGATGCATCTGAACAGTACGGAAGACGTCACAATCTTAGAGTGTTTGGGATAGCAGAAAGAGAGCACGAGAACACAGATCAACTACTTCTTGAGCTGTTCCACAAGCAACTCAACTGCCCACTGCATCCAAGTACCATTTCTCGAAGTCACCGCACAGGCCAGGTTGGCGAAGATGGAAGGCCTAGGCCTATCATCGTGCGCTTTATTCAGTTATAGGAAAGAGCTCTTATATTTAGTGTGAAGAAGAGGCTAGCTCGCAGTGGGGTAACCATAAGAGAAGACTTAACTCAAGAAAGAATGAAAGTGTATCGGGAAGCGGTGAGCCGATATGGACTAAAAAAATGTGTGGACCACGGATGGTACCATCCTCATCAAGGACGGTACGAAGAAGATTAGAGTTAATAATACTGACGAGTTAAACTCCACCTAGGCCAACACACAACAACAACCAGGTTAAGGGTGACTTGACCATCATAAACAAACGGTGAAAAGTTCCTTTTTGAACAGTTGGCCAAATCATTGTTTTAGTTTATAAGTGAAGCCTAGGCTTGACAAAGTTCTAGGCCTAGTATAGTTATTACCTCGCGCGAAAGAAAAAGTTAGTTAGATATAGGCACGTACTTGAACAAGAGAGTATGATGCAACATGTAACTATGTCAACACTCAAATCAATGGTAGATTTCAGGACCAACACAAAAACAACCTTAAAATACTGTACTTAAATGCCAGAAGTATTCGTGGCTCTAAACTAGATGTTCTAAACACATTGATTTCTTGTGCAAATGCCCAGTTTGAGGTCATTATAATAACCGAGGTCTGGATATCTAATGATGAAACTTCCTACTTTAATCTCCCACACTACAATAGCGAGTTTGCATGTCGACCAACCAGGAAGGGGGGAGGTGTAGGGATCTTTATTAGAGATAACATTAACTACATGTTTGTGAACAGATATAGCGATGATGACAACAGCTACATTCAAGCTGAACTAATAAACCTAGCCTGAGAACGAAGTACACTATAGGTGCAGTTTACCGATCCAATAACCCTAAAACCACAACTACAGAAGACTTCCTAAATCTCACTGACACGATCTTGGATAATTACAAAACGTCAGGCATTCTTGCTGGAGAATAAACATAGACATAAAACCAACTTCAGATAAAACCAAACACAACACTTAAACAGTATCAAAACATACTGAATAACAATGGATTCTATGTAGCTAACACTAAATATCCCACTAGAGTGACAACTAAATCTTCTCATCTTATCGACCATATCATATGTAATACATCAGTGAATCCACTGATTATCTCAAATATATCGAACAGCTTCTCAGATCATGATATGTTGGCAGTTGAAGTGCTGAAAAGAAACACCCACATAAAAGACAAAAGAAAGTTAACCATACCAATAATAGATTATGCTCTGCTCGAAGATTGCTTAACAAATTCTCCAATAAAAATTGATAACAATATGACTGCAGATGACATGTATGAAGAATTTCAGGGTAAATTAAATCAGCACATACAAAACAGTACACATGTTAAAACTAAAAAACCTATTGACACCTCAACGTGTCCATGGATGGATGCTTACTTGATTTCACTTATCAGTAGAAGGGAAAAAATGTATAGAGAAGTGAAGAACATAACTTGCTGAACCTTTGCACAATGAATTTAAAAAATTTAGAAATCAGGTGACCAAAGAAATAGGTTTAAAAAGCAAACTACTTCAAGACTAAACTTATAGCAATCTAAAAGATCCCAAAAATTGAAGGTTTTGAATTGAATAATGTATACAAAAATAAAGGAGGCTCTGTCACTCCTACAATTATTGAAAAGAATGATATAAAAAATTACTGACCCTTTCTCTATTGCTAACGAATTCAACAGCTATTTTATAAATGTTGGGAATGACTTAGCCAAACACAATTCCTACATCTCCTAATGATACCGTAACTTACACTCACTTACCAGACAACAGCCATCAATCTTTTCCTTATTCCAACAGACAAAATCGAAGTGTCTCGCACAATCCAAGGACTAAAAAACAGTAGAGCAACGGGTAAGATGGCATTCCCACAAGTATTCTTAAACGCTATCACCAAACAGCTATCCGAACCATGAGCACTATAATAAATAATCAATGACCTCAGGTAAAATGCAACAAACCTCAAAGTTGCTAAGTTATTCCAATATTAAAGGGGGGAAGTCCAACAGAGATGGCAATCACCGGCCCCATCTCAATCCTTCCAGTAATTTTCTAAAATCATTGAAAGGATAGTGAAGTGAGGCTAGATAAATACTTGCACAAGATAAAATTTTCTGTATAATGGTCAATACGGCGTTTTCGCAACCATTCTGGTACGGAACCCGCAATGTGTTGATCTTATCTCTAAATACAGGAAAAAATTGATAAGGGTGAATATGTAAGTGGCATTTTTGTAGACTTTACAAAAAGCATTTGATACAGTCAATCATGAGATTCATCGTGCAGCAAGCTTGAGAGGATAGGGGTTAGAGTGTAGCCTTAGATGGTTTACAAACTACCTCCAGAAGGAACAGTTGTCTATTGATGGAGTGAATGGAACAGAAGAAAGCATTAGTTGTGGTGTTCCGCAGGGTTCAATCCTTGGACCTCTTCTTTTCTGTGTATATAACGACCTTTTCAACGGGCATATTAGCCATCTTCAATCTTTTGCAGACGACACCAGCTGTTCTACTTGCAACATTCTTCAACTTTGGCTACGTAATGCAACACGATTTTAAACATTACTAAGTGAATGGCTTAGGTTAAATAAGCTCTCCTCAACATTTTAAAAACCAACTATGATGGTGTTTAAATCTCGGAATGAGAATGGAGACAATAATAATTTACAACTAACAGTTATATAACACACCACTTACTCAAGTAATCCATGGTTAAGTACCTTGGGTTAATGCTGGATGACCAACTGTCATGGGAAAAACACATAGCTCATGTGGGAAAAAAATTTTACCATCACAGGCATTATGAAAAGAATTTCTAATAATAATAAACGTATCTACTCTTAAGAGTCTCTATTACTCCATACATACACACCACCTGATTTATCTTAAACACCATATGGGGAACAGCATCCAAATCAAAACTAAACACTCTAATTGTCACCAGAATAGGAGCAATCGTAATGTTTTCAACATATCCAAGAGACATGCATCGCACAGGACATGTATAGGAACAATCAAATCCTACCACTTAGAATGGTAAACAAACATCAAACCCTTCTCATTTGTGCATACATGTAAACAAATATTCTCATGTAATTTAGACCTACAATCTAATAGTAAACAAACATGCTTACAATAATCGCAACAAAAATAACCTTTACATGAACACAGCTAGTCAACACTGTAAGTTTGGCAAGCGTAAATATAAACATAGAGGTTTCATCCAAATCAACAGCTTCCTACAAAGTTAAAACGCTAAGGAACCGAGCATTCAGGTAAACAAGTTAGGGAAAAGTCTATTGTGTAATGAACTGGAAGACTTGTTTTGAGTGAGTGTTTCAAGTTTGGCTACCTTTAGGTACACCATAATCTACAGTAGCCATTACTCCGTAGTTTTTTGTCTTGTAGAGTGACTTCATCCTAATGTTAAAAAGTCTTGTCTATCTAGCTGTAGTATCAAATATTTATGTGAAATGACTTTATCTTAAGTTAAAAGCTTTTGTCTATCTGTCATGTACCATTTAATAATCATCTTACTATATTATTTATCATTTATGTTTCTTGCTTTTGCTTGTTCTAGTAGTTTATATAATATATTAGTGTAGGCCTAGTCATACTAGGCTACTAGTAGGTTCTTACTATACTGTTTTTTTACAGAGCAGCTTTCTCTTAATATAAATACATTGTATTTAAGTTAGTTTGTAAAATTGCCACTGTAAGAGCGAAAGCTCATTTTGGTCAATAACACATTACATTACATGAGTTACATTCAGTAGTTTTGTATGAGTAAATGGTTGAAATGGATGGAAATCTATTTGGTTTATGTATTTATATTAGCTTTCTAAATTGCAATTTGGTGAATTAAATATACAATCATAATATTTCTTAGTATTTTCGTGGACTGACGCGATTCACCATGCGTTTTCCTATCAGGTGGGCGTACCTATCCCCGGTTCTCTAGTTCCTCACTCGCGCGCCAGAGAGCCATACTGTTCCTTGTTTCCTCGGATAGGCTAATAATCTAATATTTGAGCGAGCGTCTCCACTTGACTCTAAATTATTCTAAAAACGATTTTAGTGATTTTTTCACAGAACCTTAATTTCATGAATTAAGATATTCTTGTGAAATTTGAACGCAATCAAAAAATTATTTCTCATGAAAATCGAAATTTTACAGTTTTTTTCTTTTTTAAAACAATTCTTTGACTTATAATAGGTATTATAATTTTTTCACAGAACCTTAATTTTATGAATTAATATATTCATGTAAAATTTGAGTGTAATCGAATAATTATTTCTGATAAAAATCGCAATTTTACGATTTTTTTTTTTTTTTAAATTACGATTAATAAAACAAATAAAAAATAAAGTTAATTTTTATTTTTTTATATTTTATTTAAAAAAAAATCTTCGACTTGGTAATAATTTTTCACAAAACAACAGAAAATCCGCATAACACATGGCAGCTCAATTCACCAATTACGCTCATCCAACAACGCCGCGGGACTTAAGCGTTTTCCTAGTTTTAAATTTTTTCCAATCCTTTCCCTACTTTCATTTGATCCCTCCATCGATCTCTCTGGACAGTCGACTCCCCCCCCCCCCATGTACGTTCAATTTCCCTTCTTGGTATTCTATCTTGCTTTATTCTTTTAAGTGTCCATAACACCTGTCTTTTTCTTACTATGTATTTAGTCTCGTAGACTTACCACTCCTATTTTGTTTTAGATACTATTTTTTTTTTTAACTTGAACATCTGGATTAGTGCATAACCAGCCACTAATCAATATCATACTTCTAATAATAATAATAATAATAATAATAATAATAATAATAATAATAATAATCTTTATTGTAATTCCAATATACAAATTACAAAAAGTGATATTCATTTGTTTACATGTAGGGAGGGATGAGAGCTCCTCCCTACAAAATGTTCTTCCATATTACCTACATACATGGTATACTACTAGGAAAACGCTTAAGTCCCGCCGCGTTGATGGATGAGCTTTTTAAAGTTTTTAGTTTGCGTGGGATATCTTTACTTTTGCAAGTGCTTTGTTTTGTTGCCTACGCATTGTAGTGATTGTTGTCAAGTTTCTATTGTTTATTGTCAATTTTTATTATTTACCGTAAAAAACTTATATTAAAAGCTTTATTTCTATGAATTCTGGCTAACTTTTTCAACTTTTTCTTTTAAAAGGTAATACATCACCATAACCTTAATGTCCATGTATAATATGAACGTTGTAGCCCCACCCGTTTGGTCAGAATTGGACCAAATGGCACGAAAATATCGCACAAAAAATCAAAAAACTTATATTAAAAGCTTTTTTTCTATAGATTCTGGCTAACTTTTTCAACTTTTTCTTTAAAAATGTACTACATCATCATAACCTCAATGTCCATGTATAACATGAACGTTGTAGCCCCACCCGTTTGGTCAGAATTGGCCCAAATGGCACGAAAATATCGCACAAAAAATCGTAAAAGTACGATATTCATGAGAAATATTTCTTCGATTGTACCCAAAAACAATACACCTCTAAGTTCAGAGATTTCGAAGGTCCTGTCAAATTTTCATCAAGATCGGATATGCCGTTTGCCTGGGAGAGAGTTAACAAACAGAAAAAAAAAAAGAAAAAAAAAAACACCCGAGCTAAATTTTTTGGGGGGTCAGTGAAATTGAAGTCTTCGCTTCGCTCATCCAATAAGAAAAAAAGAGAAGAGAAGAAACAATTAGACATTAGGCCTACATTAATACTAGACTAGGCCTGTGACTACTAATATAATAAATAACATTACGGTACATTTTTATGATTTCAGATAGTAGGCTTTATCTGTGAGGTGCAATTTGAGCATGTGACGGAATTTATTAAAATTGTCAGCATGAGTTTTAAGTTGTATTGGTAGTCGGTTGAATATAAGGGAGCATAGGTAGTGTGGGCTTTTGGAATAGAGTGAGAGTTTATGGTGGTCTAAAAATATGTGTAGCAATAGACTGACAAGCCCGCTTCCCCTTTCAGAAGTATTTCTTAGTGTTGTATTGTACTTTGAGACAGATTTAGGAAATGAAATTGAATGGAAATGTTGATCATCAAATCTCATAAGCAACATCAAACTGCAACCTTAGTAACGAGGCACTAGCACTTTATTAATTACTGCGCCACATTAGGTAATATAATATGTACATATACAAAATGTGGAAAGGTAAGGAATATCATGGGATCAACAGGCATATAATGATTCTCTAAAATTATACAACTTGCTTAGGCATTTAAAGTTATTTATGTGAACAAGAATACATAACTTGTCAATAGGCCCAACACAATTTTTGGTAATTTGACCAAATTATTTGCTTAGCAGACAAACCAAAAATGCAAAGGTTCATCTTTTTACAGAAAAAAAACACTTGTTTTATAAGTAAAAAAACATTAAAAAAACAAATTATAAAATCCACCATTAATATGTTGTATAACTTTAATAGTATTACTAATGTTACAAACATTGTAAACAACACCAATTGAACCCCTAAATGAAAGAAGTTTTAAAACTTGCAAACCTTAAAATAGAGTTTATTAGTTGTTATATTGAAATTATGTTAAGAAGTCTAGTTTCTTCGTTTGGTACAATAATTCAACATACATATTTACAAATTTATGAATCATTCATTTAGTAGGTAGGTATATACATAATTTCTTTAGCTAATTGCTACTTTTTAACAAAAAGAAAATAAACCAAAACTTGTTAAAACAAAGCACAACATTAATATGTTGAGTGAATGCACAACTCAATTGCTATATATAATATAACGATACTTTAATTGAAAGCATAGGGATCACGAACAAAGGCCAGGACAGTGATACATACAAAATAATGTTGCCCTTTCCAAAAATTATTTAATCAATATACAAAACTTGAATTTGGTAATCTAATGTGTAGCCAAGATGTTAAAGTAATATAAGTTATTTTCCAAATAAAAGAAGATTGCAGACAATCACCACTTTGATAAAATGAAAACTCAATGGGTTACAAAAAATATGTTGCATTTTATTGTGAACACTTGCAAAGTGATATAAAGGTCTTATATTATGCATTCAGACAGCTAAAATCTCCTCTGAATGCAAGAACTGTTGTAAGTAAATAAATAAATACAAAAGAAAACGTAGTCGATAGGAACGTAGTGCTATTTTTTTACGAACATTTACAATGCAAATAATCATCCCGTTTCCAAATTACTTATGGGGCAAATCATTTTAGGTACTCCCCCGTCTGGGCCCGTGAACGATGACAAAGACAATGACGACCGCGACGTGAGAACCCTCTTTCCTCCCCTACCCGTGGCTGGTTCTGACCAGCATGGGCCCCTCCTCCCTTTATCCCCTTAGTTAGAGTGGTGCATTATGACCTAACGGTTGATGCGTCCTTAATCAAAAAAACAACAACTACCTGCTTATAATGGCAATTTCTAAACTTAAGTGCATATAAATAATTAAGGAACATTCAAAAGAATTAACACCAAATAGTTTTCAAGGGTAAAGTATTTTGTAAAATTAATTATACAAATTGTTATGCGTTAAAAAGGTATCTAGCTGTCGGAAATAGTGCATTGCATGGCACACAACCACGATTGAATAAAAAAGAAACTCTTAGGTTGGAAAATTTTATCCTTACATTAGGTTTGTTTGCATACACTAATGTGAAAGTGTACATCACTTCAGTGGAACAATAGCCAGTGTTAAGTGCTTACACCGGTAAGTCGAGTGTTTGCACTAGGTCTGCAAACGAACATACCTATTTACTTACTACCCATAAACAAGTGCTGGTTAATCAAATTTTATCCACCCTTTCAATTTGTTTTTTGTTACATTCAAACGAAACAACAAAATAAATTGAAAGAACACGACTTATTCATTACCTATTAGGCTATTATTATTTTAATGATGGTCAGTAAAATTTTATCAACGCATCCATAATTTTAAAAAAAATACGTAGCAACAATTTGGTGAATTAATAATTTTTGGAGATCATGAAAGAAGATCAGGTATGCTCCAATCTCCATTCCTTCATCATCGGTTATCTATCCTACATATTTTTATGCTATGTAGTGAATGACTATCAATATTCAAAGATATTTAGGTTATAGGGTCCCAATTATATTAGGCGACTTACATTTATTTAATGTAAATCAAATTTACTTATAAAATCTATTTACAATGATAAAGAAGAATAACTTAAATTTTTAGAAAAAACAGTCTACAAAAAGAAGCAGGCATTCTACGAGACACAGCTTTCTCATCCGAGTTGTGGAATGGAGACTCCAACTTGTTTTGTATCAAAGGGCAAAACTTACCAGAAATGTTAAAAATTGATATTTGTGTTGATACGTAATTGTTTAAAAATAAATTAGCAGTACCTAATCAACTTGTTAAAACTTGCATTCATGAAAGAAGACTTTTTCACTGAAAACTGTTGTCCAAAGTAGGTCAGATTTGTAATAAATTTTGTCAACACAATAATATTATATTTGCAAATCAGTTAACTATTTTAGGTGAAACCAAACGTTCACTAGATTGGCAATAATAACAATTATTATAAAGTCCATGCATAGCATTTTAGTTTTGATTTACTAATTTACACTTTTTTTTCTGCATAGGTCCGTTCCATTTTCTATATTGGGCCAATTAAAAACGTATTCCAGCCTGCTCCAGTTTCAAACTATTTAGCTTAACTATTGAATGTGTACAATACATTGAAGGCATTTGCAATTTTCTGCATGTAGGGGTAAAAATAAAATAAAAATATATTGCAAAGTAAAGTAGATATTTTCTATGACGAGTCAAGCCCAATATTAATAGGGCTGGGCAAAAAAATTGATATTTCGATATGATATCGATAATTGGAAAAAATTTCGATATCGATATTTGATTTCATATCGAAATATCGAAATTTACACAAAAAATGCTAAATTTCGAAATTTTGGTGGAGGTGCCGGGTAGGTAGTCTAAATTAAATTACCCTGGCTGGTGTATTTGCTGGAGGTGCCGGGTCATAAAACACGATTGTGAGATCGTAAATAGGTCTATGGTGACACCTTATCAACCCTATTTGGCCAAAATTATGAAAAATAACTCTAAAAAAAAATAGAAATTTTTTTTTTAATTTTTTTTTTTACAAACAATTACATTTTGATATATTGATATCATATCGAAATTTTTCGTGTGATATCGATAATTGAATGATATGTCATAGCCCAGCCCTAAATATTAGGAAGCAAAAACATAAGTTATGATTCCTTTGGTAAGACAATAAACTTGACATTGGAGTTTTTTTCAACCAATAGAAGCATACAAGTCAATCTTAACCAACTTACTAAAACTAAATATGCACAAAACATATCAAGTGCAAATATTAAATATTTGGCAAAAACCCTTACATTAGGTTCATAATTATTTATTATATTTCCCTACCTTTTTCAAGGGAAACTAATATTTAAGCCATTTCTATGATTTTATTTACATTTTCCTCTCAAATGTATTAATATAATATTATACTCTACTTATGGTATGAACATCCTTAAAAATTAAGCCCCAAGTTACAAAAGAGAATAATTCATGCACAGAATTAAGATGCCAAGTACTTAAATCGATAGGCAATATACAGTAAGATCTCTCTTATCCGAGTTGGATGAGACCGGGGGCACCTCGGATTTGCGAAAAACTCGGATGGCGCGGATCAATTGTTTATTTGCTCTCGTAGCATAGCCTGATGTGGTAAAATGATATAGGCCTATGACACATGTAATGGATAAAGGAACATAAAATACACACGATACACTTCATACAGGGTATACTAAATGATTTAATAGCTTGTAATTCAAGCTCACGAACACACGTACACAATTAGGCCTACATGTCGTAATAAAAACGTATGTCTAGGCCTAGGCCTAGGCCTAAACTCGACGCAGTAGGCCTAGGCTTACAATGCAAACATAGGCCTAGGCCTAGCTCTCTTTCTCATGTGGGAAAACCTCTCACTACTATGCCCGCGCTGAAGCTCACGACGCAAGATAAGTCTGGGAAAGAAATAAGATAAGCCCAGGAATAACAATTCAATGCGTCGTGATTACGAATTTCGTGAATCGGTTGAAACATGATTGCATCTAGTTCCACAACGACCATCTTTGAACAGCTGTGTGTGAGATGGCTGGATCGTATGCGCACGCGCAGGCGCGCGACGCACACTGACCTCTATATGCTCAGTGGGTGGCACTGACGCTTACCGGCGATGCGCCCGACGCACACTGACCACTGAACTCTATACGCTCAGTACACTGATGCACACTGCTCGAAAGTCGAGATATATCGCCGATCTATCTTCTTTGCACTCACTCGTAAGGCATGCCTACAAATGTATGCGAGTACATTTAAAAAAGTGCGGCGCGGCGTCTGTAATTATTTTTATGTTTTATTTACGTATTTAAAACTTTATTTATTTATTTTTTTTGGCGGCTCGGTTAACACGGAACATCGGATAAGAGGAGATCGGATAAGAGAGATCTTACTGTAATGTATACTATATATAAATGCCAGTTATATACTAGTAAGAAATATTTGTTCAAAACACTTCTACTTCACAATAGTGCTATATTTTGTTAGTAATTAAATTACTAATAACATTGTTTGCATATTCAAAATTACGTATGAAAACTTCAAGAAAGAATAATTTTATTAATATCTAGATGATTCACATTTAATTATAAGTTATTGTACATAAATCAGCTAAGAAGTTAACAGTCCGACCTACGCCTAATAGGAATATTTAAAGTTGTAAGGTGAATTATGAAAGAATAAGTCAAGCCGGTATAAAGTATTTGATCCCTCACGACGTAGCAACTTTGACTTCTTGCGCAACCACTTCTGCCGCGTCCTCGTACTTCTCATCTGATGCGCTACTTCTTGCCCGTTCTCCACTGCCGTCACGAGTCTTGCTTTCGTCCAAACATTGGCTTTCATCAGTGCGGGTGGCGGGTTGACTATCCAGGGGCGACACGACAGGGACGTCGCTATCTGTCCTAGACAGTTCTTCAGAAACCTTGTCTTCTGGCTGTATGTCATCTCCAGATGCTGTTAAGTCTGTCCTAGCGATATCCACAGGAATTATGTTTTCGGATACAGATTGCTCCTCGCTAACTTTTTTAACAGAAGTAGAGTTATCAACGGTAGTTCTGTTAATTGATTCTAAATGATCCTCGGGAACTCTCTTATCTTCGGATACAATGTGATCCTCGGTTATTTTGTTATCGGATCTAGAATGGTCATCGGACACCTCATAATCTGACTGTGAGTGATCCATAGATTCATCGCAATCTTCCGACTCATCGTAATCCAACGTTTCTAGATCGCCAGAACCTTCGTAATGAGGACGGTCAGGCGCTTTGTATTCCGATTGGGCATGATTTCTAGGCGCCTCGTAATCGGACTGCGAATGATCGCCTAAAGCTTCAAAATTGGGTTGTGAGCCGTCGCCTGGAGTTTCGTAGTCTTGATACTGGTCACCTGCCGCATCGTAATCCGATCCGGTTTGGTCTTCGTGTGAGCTGTATTCAGCCTCCGGGTTGTCCAGAGAATCTGCGTATTCGTGCGTTCCCAACCTTGATTCGTACATTTCAGACTCCGCCATACGACCGCGACCGCGGGGTAGGCGCTCTGGCGGGGGCACTATGGGTATAGCAGCGCGCTGACGACGTGTTATAGCGCGAGGCATGATCTGTTCTTCGGGACTGTAGTACGTTATACCGCCTTGAGGTTGATAAAGTTCTGTAGGCGGGGGAGGTGGTGGATTCTGAAAATAATCACAAGTCAGTCAGAAACACCAAATCAATTATACTAATGCTAATCCTTATTTCTATTTTAAACCTTGTTGTCGTTGACTCAAATGTAAAACGTATTGACACCTAAGCTAAGCATTACAAAGCAAAAGTATGCAGGTGCAGTGCAAGCGACACCATAAAAAAAATTAAAAGGCAACAAGCAAACATATTACATACAAATACTACGCACTTAAACGCACTTAAAAGCTAAAACACGGTTGAAGAGATATTGATAAACTAAACAATAATTCAAAAAGCGCTTTGGAAATATGATACAAATGCCAATTTCTCCAATTGCATATTAAGGGAAATCATGAACAATATGTTTTCTTACCCGAGCATAATTTACAACCAGTAGGCGTTACTTTTTAAACAGCGCATACAGACAATATTGACTTCAATCTGCTTTCACCAAATCTAAAAAGTAATTTACAGGTCTCATGAAGTTTCATTAGAACTATTATCCTACATGAAATAAAATTCAAATTTTAAAATTAGTGCTGTTTTTAACTACAGAATAAGATTGATTATTTAATTATATAATTAAAATTTAAAAGTCATACTGGTCACAATATTTAGGCCTAAATCTTAGTTCATTCAGACAGTTACGTTTTTACAGAACTGCATAGGACCTAAAAATCACTCGATTTTGCATAGAATTTTGTGATATATTACCGGTACTTAAATGAAATAATTTTACGCGTTTTAAATATTGGTGGATAAAAGCTTCTTGTTTTAAGAGAGCTTGACAAGCAATTAGGTAGAAAAAAGTGACACTACTGATTGTAAAAAAAGCTAAAGAAGTCATTTGGTGTTTCACTAATGTAGGCTAATATTTCCACATATTATTCCAAAACTTTTTATTCAAAGCATGGATTAGTCATATAAGAAATATTAAAATCATCTTAGATGATTAAAAATCAAGTTTTATTTTTGTAGCGGAAAGGTACCACCAATTTTGTAACTAAGAATAGATTTTAGTATATTAATGTCAGCAAGGCCGTACGCAGAAAATAATTTTGGGGGGGTTTACAATTTTAAAATAAAAAAATTGGAGAATTCCATATAGAATTTGTTGCGGTACCCTGTACTTACTGTACAGTACCCTACTGGTGGGAGGGGAAGGGGGGGGGGGGCGGGGGAACTTACAATAATCCGTTTTCTATTTTAGTTATACTAAATATTACAAGTGTTTCACTAACCTAAGTAAGCATGGTGTAGAAAGTAGCATTGCAGAAGTATGGTGTCGCGTATAGCGTTAGATTTAAAGCATTTTGTTACGAGACCTCCTAATGTCTGATGACCTCCCTTGCCCGCACATTGTTTTGAAAACAAAACACAAAATTTGCACAAAGCTCCCTTTAATGCGTCAGAATAGACCAGACATTTAAAACTTTCCTTCCAATGTGGCTTAAATCTTAAATTTCTGCCACTAGAAATTGGAAATGAGAAATCTTTTGGTGGTTCCAGGGTTTCTCGATAGGCCTAAGTTGCGCCTTCGTCGCATCTTCAATACCATCTACTTTAACAAATAACCCCACATTACACGCATTATAAGTTTTAGGTTCTTCCACTTTTTCACTTACTGGGTTTTGTATAAGGTTTGAGTTTATAACTATATTAACACTGTTGACATCACTGTCCACGATAGCACTAACTTTATTCGATTTTGAGACCGAAACGAAATCTAGCATGCTTGGCTGCGACTGAGGCTTGCGTTTAGTCGTATCCGGTGGTAGTTCTAAATTGAAGTATTTCTAAAAGACTGAGATTTTGTTAGAGTAGTGTTATTATAAAACGGAATACGACAGGACCTAGGCATATATTGAAATGTGTTATTCCCGTCTTTTTGGCAGAAGAGTAATTTCGGGGGGGGTTTGAACCCCCAAAACCCCCCCCTGCGTACGGCCTTGAATGTCAGTGTTAATATCTTGGGATCCACCCACCCTCAAGCTGATAATTAAGTATTATGTACAAATGGACCATATTAAGATACGGATATACTACTTAGAAAGTACCTTAAGTAAAAACCCCTTAAAACACATGACCCGGGTCACAATTCACACAAGATTGCACCTTAGAGCAAGCCCTGATCATTTGTTTTGAGGGTGTTTTTTATTTACTTTCTAATGATGCTTTGATGATTGATGAGTGATGACAATATGTAAATCTAGCTTCAAAACTATTAGCTTTCATTCTTTGTATGAAAACACACGACCCGGGTCACAAACACACCAAATTGAAACTTAATGCAAGCGCTGATTTGTTTTGCTGGTGATTAAAAAAATCTTTCTAATGATGATGCTTCGATGGATGATGACACTTTGTAAATATAGCTTCAAAACTATTGGTTTTCATTCCTTGTATCAAAACGACTGGCCAGGTTGATCAATCTGCATTGGAACAGGGAACAGCGTAGGCCGGAGTAATATTCGACACACCGTTAGTACATCAGGTAGCCTCCTCACGCCACCACAACTGACAACCGTTGGCCTAGAAAAGCCTCCCTGACGATCTAGCAGATAGATCTACAAGGGGAAACCAATGTGCTCTAGATTTCAATCCCTCTACAATAACTATTCTTTATTTATGTTGTATGGTAGCAATTTTGTGTATGGATAATATAAGCCTATCTACATGATTGTTTAAAACTAAATCACATTAGGCCTCATGGTATTTTAGATTCGCTAACTGCATTTTATTGAATTCTCTCAGAATATTAGACGATAGACAACAAGCCATAAAAGGTATTAATGTAAAACTGACTTGAGGCTGAGGCTAAAAGCCAGAGCAAAGGGAGAAAATAAAATATTACAACTGTCAACATTAACAATATCCTAATTACCCCTATACAGTTTATTATGAAATCTTGATGAGTTTAAGTAGGTAGTGGATAGTTGCCCTTCTACATTACTTTTGATAATCAGTAACGATAATCAAAATTTTCAATCTATTATAATCGATGATTGTAAGGGATCGATAATTGATTAGAAAAATACTTTTAAACACAAATACTAGTTCAATTCCTGGCTGTAAAAAAAAAAAAAAAAAATAGTACATGTTTATAGATTGCAATGCTTTGAATCAAAACAAGTGTATTGAACATCGGTGCTGATCTAAAGTCAACTCAATCAGTACAGTGGTTGGTGCGTGTTATATAGGATGGCAGAGCTGTAATCACGATGAGAATGAAACCCTCAGATGAGTCGCTGCCCTGACCCCATGCAGAGTGACCAAGACCGGTCACCGTTATCTCTAACCACTTACCGGGGGGTAACTTCGGGCAATACATATATACACGAAGATAATTAAATGAAGCAACGAAATAACTCGATAGCGCAACACTGCGCGACTTGGGACCGTGCACGTCGACCTACGATATCTTTGTTCTTGTTTACAACATAAAATGTGTTTACAAGTATCTGGAAAACTAAAGGAAACAAAGAAAACATGTTATTAGTAAAACAAGACCAAGCCAAGACCAAAACAATGCATACAAATTAAAGAGTGAAACTGTGCAAAGCCAGCAGCAAGGCAAGGAATTGATTAAAGATGCAGTTGAAAATGTGCTAAGCTATGCACAAACATGCTAAAATAAAGATTGGTGAGAGTATTAAATGTAGGCTGACCTTATGAAATGTTCAACTGTTTATAGATATCGAAACATCGGCCAATAATAATGTCAATGGTGAAAACCGAATTGAAAGAAAAGGAAAGAAAAAGATATGCACTCCGCAATGTGTAGCCACAGCCTAAGAGTAATTTGCACGATTCAAACTAAAACCATCAAACGTCAAAGACAACTCTCATAAAGTGAGCCCATCTTAGCAGGGGGTTGGTTTACTTGGTTACCAGAAAAGCCTCAAAGAAAATCATAAGTACCATATTTACCCGACTGCAAACCTACCATTTAAACACATTTTTGCACTTCAAAAAACACCTCGTCTTGGAATCAATGGCAAACTTGTTAATATTTATACATAATTGCACACTTTTTATTTGATGAACTTTTAATCAGGGGTCGGCTAGCATTTAGTATGTATCAACTTGCAATCGAATAAATACGGTAATAATGTAAATTGTACAGAATGTAGATACCAGTACTGTAGCAGGTATGGTATGTATGTATGTATACAGGGAATGGTAACGGGTGAAATGTAGCAATTTTTTATTATTAACATTTCATTTCCCAAGTGGATTCTCCTACAAAATATTGATAAAAATAAGAATAGTAGTACATTTTTTTTAAACTCAAAAGAGACAATTAAATTACAACACAAACACAGATAGTCAAGGGCATATAATTCTGCTAGAATGTGAAGTTGTAGCAACATACGGCATTGAGAGTTATATTTAGGCGCACACACAAACAAATTGCCTGCAGAGATTTGTCACTAGTTTGAATTACAATTAATATTTAAAATACGTAGGCCTACATCTGTGGAGTGATTTTAGAAAGTGATGTTAATGTCAAAAAAGTTAGTATGTTTGCAACCTATGAACTGCCTCATCATATCATCTCTATTTGTTATTAAATTATTTTTTAACTAAAACACGTAGCTGTTCAGTTTTAAACAACCCAAAACTCCACTAATTAAACAAAATTAGTGCACAGTGCAACAACAAATTACAAACTATCTATTCTATATGTGCAAAATAACAAATAATGTACGTAAAAGTAAGTATGGCTATAGCTAGCAGAACACTAATTTCAAACATGACCAGCAACGTAAGAGCACAGCAATAAATAAATGACTAAGATTATTTTGCCACTCAATCTATAAAGAACACTAACAGAAACTAACAAATTAATATATCCAACTAGAAAGGTTTAGGAAATAGAACTAAACACTAGTATTTGACCAAATGTAGTATCCTTTTGTATTACATCATCGTTAAATCCAAAAAACTAAGACATTTTGTTCATGCCAACACACATTTTAGATGGCTTTTGCTGAAAAGAAACCTCAGTGTCTAGAAACAATGACAGTAATGGCGTATTCCATTGGCATGCACTCAGTGCGCACTCGACGAGTGCAAATACGTCATAGCACTCGCCCGGTGCGAAGCAGTGCGCCTGTCAGTGCAGTTCCCAATGGAACACGCCCGAACACGCAAATCAAATCAAATCGGCAAACATGGCGGCTTGTTTTGAAGATCTGCCGGCTATTGAAGTAACCATAACATACGTTGTAAAAGGGCAAGACAACAGAGAAGTGGTGACGAGTGAAGGTGTGCTTTGCTACGTGACCACAGCCGATGGTAAGTGTTATATCAAAACAATTTGAATATAATATTTAGCGTATGGCTAGGCTTGTAGGCTCTACCTTTGTGTATCCAATCCCTTTGGTGGCTCTACGGCTTCTAGGCCCCCTAACCTACAAATTGCGCCAAGTTTCTTGGTAGTGCTAGGCCTAGGCCTAGGCTAGGTTTTATACTGGGGTTGAATTGCGTTTCTTTATCCAAGAAATTAAATGCAGTTTAACAACCACCATGTAGGCTTGGCCTAGGCCTTGTCCTATCATGCCTAGGGCAAGGGTATAGGCCTAGGCCTAGGCCTAGCTAGGGCAAGGGTATAGGCCTAGGCCTAGCAAGAAGGTGCCCAATTTTGGGGCGTTGCCCCCCACCCACAACAGAGCTACCTACGCCTTTGGACCCCGTAGAAACCTGTGTAAGGGATTCTTTTAATTTAACAAACTTATTGGCAACTGCCAATTCTATTCAATTCAAAATTAAAAAACAAAAACATTAGGACCTACGGATTAAGCCTACATAGGCCTACCATGTTGGCATTACAATCGCAATTGAAATAAGCTAGCACCCAGGCCTACCTTTGTCAGGCCTATCTTAGGGACCAGCAATGCGATTGGAGACATCAGCACAGTCATAAAATGATTTGAAATATTGGATCCTGGTTATGACTAAAAATAAAATAATAATTAGGGGAGGGCCTACATAAAATAAATTAAAACCTAACCAAGGAAGTAGGCTCATAAGCTGATTGATGTTCATCAATTATACCTTTATTACCTCCCTATTATTTCTACCTTCTTAGGACAATATTTTTTATAAAATGCAGAGATTCATGTAAGAAGATTTTTAAAGATAACAACATTTTAACCTTCCCCTGTATTTATATTTTCGAACAATTGAAGACAATTATAAGTAATTTTAAGGACATTGTTAGTGATTTTACTAATCACAAATACAGTAGCCTACCAGACGAGGCTACCTAGCTTTGTTTGAAAAGGGACCAAAATGTGCTGGTATTAAACTTTACAACAAATTAGCTACCAGGTTATATTAAGTCTTTTGATAACAATAGAGCTTTTAATAGAGGTGAAACTCCTTTTACTTGAGCACTGTTTTTATTCAATTGAGGAGTAGGCCTATAATATGAAGTTTTAGTCGCTTTTATTGTTTGTTTTTTTTTGGCAGTCCATAAACATTGATGTAGGCCTATCTTTTGTATTTCTTGATGTTACTATCTTTGTAACATGGAAACAAATAAATATGAATATGAATATGAATATAATTACTGTCCCTGTTAGCAATAACAATAAATGTTTTGTTTTCAGGACGTGAACAGGTGATGCCTGTTCCACGAACAACGTTGGTGGATTTGGGGTGGCTTCCACAAGACTAAGAAGACGGCACTACAACTGAAGCAGTCAGCACTACAGCTGGAGCAGCCAGCACTTCAACTGGAGCAGCCAGCGCTACAGGTGGAGCAGCCAGCGCTACTGCTGGAGCAGCCAGCGCTACAGGTGGAGCAGCCAGTGGTTCATTTGCCTCCGGTACGTATAGGGTACTTTCCATGTGATGCTTTGCCTGTGGCCAGGTCCAGCCGGCCATAATACCAACTTCAAAACATACAAATCGCAGCGTCAGAATGCAAGTGTTCTAACTCCGCTAGGGGTAGCTTTGAGATATCATATGAGCATTTGAAAGTTTGATATCTCTTAACTTTATATTGGTGATTCCAAAATTAATCTCAAATTATTTACTATCCACAAATAGGTTGTCTGACCCACCAATAAAAAAAGAAATGAAATTTTATTGATTCATATTGGATTTATAACAATCTTGGATTGCAGATAGAACATTTGTATTCCAGGAAAAACATGAAATCGGGTGCACTTTTTTTATTTTATTGTTGCCAACAATTCAAGTAGCATAAAAAAATATTTAAATTTGAGCATACAGTATACTTTTCTTGATGTTACACTTTTAAAAAAATTGTTTCATACTTTTTTTTCATTTTTTTTTAAACTTTCTAGAAAAATTATAATTTTTTAAATTTAAAACTCAATATTTGTTCAAAATAGTAAATGTTCTTAAATTTTTTAAATTATCATCAATAAAGGTAGTTGGACATATCATACCGGTACTACTAAAGTATGTCTTCATACTTGAAAAAATAACGATTAAAAAAAAATTTGATGTTTATTGAACACTTTTCATTCAATTTGGGCGCAAAAACAAAAGTATTTCATCAAATTCCTCATAGATCGCGTACAGATACGCTTATGAAATTTTGCAGATAGAACAATTGCATCCCAAAGAAACATATTCCGTGCCTAACTCGATAAGTACAAAAATGTTGGTTAGAACACTAGCATTCTGACGCTGCAAAATTTTATATAATCTTTTTATATAACTACATTTAATTAATAATGTTCAATGGTTTGTGCCTTTTCATGTGATAAAAGATCAACCATATGGTTGTAATATTTTGGCTTAGCTAAATAAGCATTGTTATTATGTAGCTCTATTGTTATTATTTTTTTGAACAAACCATTAGGCCTACACCATCTTGCGCAAGGACAAAACAGGATTAAAATATGTAAAAAAAAATTACATAGTAGGGTACAAGTGATGTAAAGGCAAAAAGTTTGCAATGAAAAGTTTGAAAAGTTTTCAATTTCATGCAAACTTTTCACCAAGCTTGTGAAAAGTTTCAAATTTTTGAAAAGTTGTTTAAAAGTTAGTAATAATGTACCTAGTTGTTACAGATCTAGGTCTCGGAATACGAATCGGAATAGCTTTAATGCCCAAGTAATAACGATACTGGAAATATTGCCACTTAAGACACTAAATTTTGAGTTTTGAAATGTAGGCCTACTATGAAATGAAACTATTGTACTGATTAATTAATAATTAGTACATGGATTTGTATCTGTTAGGCTACATTAGACATTGTAGGCCTATGCATTTTTTTAAAGTAGGCATTGGCTACTTTTGTATACTCTATTTCATAATAAAAAGTTCCTACTAAAGTAATTATCAACAATCAACATAGAAATTTTGTAATACATCAATGAAATGTCCTGCAATTAATTCTCCTCGTCCTAACAACTATGGGCCTACTATGATGGTACGGTATATCCTATTGTTTTAGAGGTAAAGGGCATAACAAAATTATAATCTATGACTATGACTTATGGTAGGCCATTAAGGCCTACCAATCATGCTGTTAAAATTTTAAGTTGAAACGACGGTGATTAGCGACTAAAACATGAACTTTTCACAGCTTCAAAAGTTTTCAGCAAAGTTTTAACAAATTTGACTTTTCATGAAAATTTACATCACTGAGTCCCTCCTTCTGCCTTCATAAAGATAATATTTTGTCCATGAATTCAATGGATTTTGAACGAAACATTGAACCGTCTAAAGCCTGCATAATATTCCTTACCGTACAACTATAGGGGCTTACCTACCCAAATCTGTTCTTATCTCATTCTGTTGGAACTTCTCTGGATGATCCCCCCTGCAGCATATTGTGGATGTCCCCCACCCCCTATTATTTCCCCTAACCAACAACTACATGCACTTTTTGCTTTCCAGATGTTGCAGAATGGAGTGTTGAAGACACTAAACTAGTCCTGGACAGATACCAGAAGTACTTGTCGGATGTGGGGCCTTTAAAAAAATTCCGGAACAAAAAATTTATGTGGGCCAAAATTTCATCTGATCTAATGTTAGTTAATAAAAGTTATAAGACACCTTTACAGTGTGAAAACAGGTACAAAACTGTTCTTAAAAGAAAATATAAAGTGTGCGGGGCAAACAGCACTTCCGGCTCTACACGGAAGGTCGTCGAGTTTGAAGATGAAATAAGTAAGATCAAATCCATTGACGATAGTGTGGAGCCGGAAGTGTTGAGGGGCGTAGGGCATGTAGAGTATGCACAAAAGCGGAAGGCTACTGTGGCTGTGGGGGAAGGTTCGAAAAAGGTCAAAACTGGGAATGATGCCGTTTTGGCATATTTTAAAGAAAAAGAAGCTGCCAAGAACCTAAGACACAAACAGAAGCTAGATCTCATTAGGACCATATTCGGGGTGAAAGAACCAACACCGGAGCCGGAGTAAACTTGTAAATTTAACTATATACTTTAAATTAATAATGTAATGTTTTTGTTCCTTTTTAGGTGATATAACTATAAGTGCAATCACATCACCAACATTGGAGCCGGAGTAGACTTGTAAACTTAACTATGTACTTTTAATTAATAATGTTAAGTTTTTTTTTTCCTTTTTATGTGATATAACTACTAACTACTAACTAACTAATATAATAAAGTGCAATCACATCACCAACACCGGAACCGGAGTAAACTTAACTATGTACTTTTAATTAATAATGTTAATGTTTTGTTCCTTTTTATGTGATATAACTATAAGTGCAATCATATTATCACCAACACCGGATCCAGGATCAAAATGTAAAAAAATAAAATAAAACAAAACCATCTTCATATAGATAACATTTTGTCCATTATTTGTCCCCCACCCCCTATTATTTCCCTAACCAACAACCTCATGCACTTTTTGCTTGCCACATGTTGCAGAACTCATTTGAAACAAACTAATGGATAGGCATATATCCATTAGTTAAATCCACTAGGCATAGACCAACAAGACTAGCTGCATAGAGTAGGTAATAGGCATGCAATAATACCAAACCAGAGTCCTTAAGAGTATTCACCAGACTTTTAAAGGTACTCGAGCGCTTGTCACGGTTTCACTTGTTACAGTCCATAACAATTAAACTTTTTCATTTTAACATTTTGTATTGTTAGGCCTAGTAAATACCGTAATAGCAGTAATAGGAATAATTTCGCTATTGCAAAGCTATTCCTATTACGATATTTGATGGTATCTATGGCCTTTTGTTTCCAAAATATTTTCTCTTTGTATTCTTTTCTTTATAAGGTGGACACACAATCATGGTAAGGTAACATCAGGAATCAAGGATAATGCAATAAAGTAACAAGTAGGCATCTTGTTTAACTCAACCTTATTGACATTTAATTTCATCCGCAGCCTAATAGACTAACAACCTACAAAACTTTATTCTGAGACTGGGACTAAACAAATTTCACTTGCAGTTAGATAAATTCTGTTTCTTTATTGGCATGGTAAAAGTTAGCAACTAGTATTAAAAAATAAAAACAAATCTTTCTTTACATTATACGCGCTAGCTATTTTTTATTTTACAGTAGCATATTAATTAATAAATCCCGACATTAGATTAATCTTATTGGAGATCAATTATTGTCATTTTCTGGTAGCTACTCTACTCTCGAGAGCTGGTAGGAAATGCCATTTCTCTTATTCTCTCCCAACATCTTAAGAGCATTTTCTCTTTGACCTCAATCATGTAGTCCTTCATTCACTGGCTCCCCAAACTCTCCAGCATCATCAAGCATCACTTCGTCCCACAGATCTCCTTCGTCAATACAAATGTTATGCAAGACCCAACATGAAACGATGAATTTGGTTATATCATCTACATAACCATAGTCTGTCCTTATGAGTTGCCGGAATCTTCCTTTTAAAATATCAAACGCATTTTCAATCATGGACACGAATAGCCGATAAGTATAGTTTTATTTTTCTTCCACATCACTCAAGTTTCCATAGTCCCTATATGGCGTTTCAAGCCATTCACGAAGTGGGTATGCCGCATCACCCAGGATGTGCCATGAATTGTCAAAAATTTGTGGTGAATCTTGATGTATATAAGACAATTTAAACACCCTTGCATCGTGAATTTTACTCGGCGTACCAGTAAATACGTCGAGAAAACGATTAACATCGCATATCCCCTAGTAATGGATATCTGATCGTGACGCTTGATAGACGTAGACCGTATTTTGTGAGCTGGTGTCCTCACTGATGAGTAAGTGCCATCAACGCAACCTATGACATTTGGAAATCCTGATACCTATAAAGAAATCATAACATTTTGTATGCTTATTTATTTAAAAAGTTAATGAAAATTATAGGGCCCTAGGTATCAATATTTCCCAAATTGATAAAAATACCTTCTTGAAATCATCGGCCAACTGTTCCTTGGCTTCGTTGGTGTTCGGAAACTTGATTACATTTGGAGCAATATGAATTAAAAAATCCATAACTCGATTTATTATTCGATGAAAAGAAGATTCTGTGACACCAAACCTGCTACTTACATCACGAATGCAACTTTTGTTGCCTGCAAACCTGTTGGCGAACATTTCATACAGTAAGTTACTATGTAAGTATTTTTCAATTTAACATCTACCGGTATATGATTCTATTTGTACTAGACTATTAATGATTTCTGTTCCTTAACATCTCAAGACGATGAAGGACAATTACCAAAAAACATTCCTTATGCAAAATTCATGATACTTTTGTGTATTTAAACTCAATGGTGATAAACTAATGTCTATCATAGGCCTAGGCCTACTTACCACAGAAACGAGAGAATATGTGTTTCTGCCGATATGGGTTGTCGGCCACCATGGGTAAGGTCTGTTGGGCAATATGTGGAATGTTCAAAGTGGTGGATTAAATTGTCGCAAGTAGTTCTGTTGAGTCGGAAGTTTTTACGGAACTGAAAAAAATAAGTTTTTAGGCCAACCGGCCCAAAAGCAACGCCTAGCCCTAGGCCATTGGATTTACTATGAAAGTCAATTACCCACGACGTGCTTAAATATGCAGACAATTGTAAAGGCCGCCATACACGATCCAACTTGCATGACAAGCCTGGCTTGATCATGCCGTCGTTCAAGTACGGAAATTGGATGACTTGAACTGCAAATCATTCGGCTTGATGATTTTCTGTCTTTGCCTGATAATTTCCATCATGCCAATAAGTCATAATAATTCACTGGTTTTGTAGATTGGATCACTGGTTGGATGTGTGAGTGGGTTTGTGCATGACAAGCTAGAAGTTGGATCGTGTATGACGGCCTTAAGGGTCTAGGCCTACATATACAACCTAGGGTAGGCCTAGGCTTTAGGCCTAGAGTGAGACCTACCTCAATGTCCGAATAGTTGTGGACGACATCCGAGATATAACCCTTCATTTTCGGTTTACTTCTTCTTTCTTTCATCAAAAAAAACAACTCTTCATCATCACTACTGTCAGAAGATTCCAAAAGATCCAAAAGCAAGTACAATTCTCGTTGATCCAATCTATGCCGAGCCATTTTCTCATTTAAAAAGGTTCAATAGAACGCGGCTAAAACCGCACTCGATTTGTCGCACTGACCCTTGAAGCCAGTGCGCCTCAGTGCGGGTTTTTATGCACTCGCCGAGTGCAGTGCGTCCAATGGAACACGCGAAAGTTGACGTAGTTCGAACTCGAAATCCCAATGGAACACGACACTCGCACTCAGTGCGCCCTAGTGCGGCCAATGGAATACGCCATTAATAGAATAGGGGGAAAAACAGTTATTTCAAACATGAGAAAAACATGTATGAAGAGTTAGTTTTTGTAACGACCAGTCGCTATAACACAAGTGCACAAAAGTAATTGTCTTTCATGCTCAGAAACGGTCACGGAAGAGGTTGACTGTTCTTACGTACCACCGTTTAGTTGAATTGTTTATAAATGCTATATTGCTGCTATTTAATAAGTTATTTAAAATATCCACCTTCTGTTGCAAGTCCCATAGAATTAACTTAGTGATGATAACCACCTCCAAACTTGCAGAAAATAAATAAGGCAAAAATGCATAACCATCCCCATAAGCCTCACACAACCCATTAGATACAACCCATGAGCCATTACCATTAAACATTTTTTGAGGGGAGCATCTCCCAGACAGTGTCCATCTGACCAATACAAAAACAAGATTTTCAAGCAAGGAAATTACCACTCTTCAAAAGTAGTAAATTATGCAAATTAATTATCTATTCATCAACAAGAATTGCAAACTTTACAAGTTTTGACTATTTTACCAAATCTAAAAATATTTTTTTAATTTACCATTTTAATTTAACTTTTTTTAAATGTGCCTCAAAAAATATGTTTCTAAGTTCCCCTGACAACTGTGCAAAGTTTCATTGGTAATCAGATGCTTGCCGGCTGCAGGAAATGCTTCTAAAAAATAATCACTGGTATTGTCATTTCTGAACCTTTTAAGTTAGTTTTTAGTTTTATTCACCAGAACCCCGAAAACAATCAATAAAGGTTCCGATGCCCATACCTACCTCAAATAATTAACAAGCATAATATGGTGCAACTGCGAGAAAGTTAGGAGGGAAATTTAAAAATTCTTATTACCAGAATATTATGACAAGTGTCGCTGACATGCAACCAGAAAACTAGTATTTCTCAAAATGTGCTGTGATTTATTGAAACAAGCTAGCCTATGTAACCACTAACTATAGGGTTGGGATCTGATGATAAATTTGTAATCGATGTCAAACCAATAATTTCAACATCAATTTTCTTTTTAAATGGAGAGGGTATGCGTTTATTTGCTCATTATTTTATTTAAAAATAGGTAAGTGATAGTGAAAAAAGTAAAATAGATGTTTTTTTAAATATGGTTTAAGGAGCAATTTCCCTATAAAAAATGTAAGATGGCAAATCGATGTCGAATGAAATAATCGATGTTAAGTCCCAGCCGTAACTAAATATATAAACTAAGATTCCCCCAGGCTTGTTGCGAAAGAGTTTAAGTACAATTGATTTTAATTATGCAGGTTTTGCAAGGTGGAAAAATGCAGATATGGTACTCCAAAAGCCATATTTGCTTAATAATGTGATGAATTAGTTGGACTATACACTGATCTTTTAAATAAAGAAAAAAACTTGTAGGTAACGATATTTCGAAGACTATTCAGTCCCCTTCAACTGGTTTAATGACATTTGACAGTTACAACTTGTATTTGTAAAAAAAAAAAAAAAAAAAATCATTCATTCAAAACTCAGAAATACACAATCACTCCACCAGACAAAAGAATAACATACACATAATAGACCACAACCTCACATTATTTAGTAGAGGCCCTGTTTATGCTGCCACGCAAATATGGAACAAACTGCCAACCCAAATAAAAAAGATCGACAATATTTCTAGATTTAAGTATGAACTGAAGAATGTATTATTAAAATACTCCTTCTATTCAGTCAAAGAGTTCCTACAATGGGAGAAAATTACGATGTAACAGCTACAGACTATCCTAGGTTTAGGTTTAGATTGTTTGAGTAAATTAGTAAATTAGTAAATTAGCCCATTTAGCATAGGTAGGCCTAGTTTATAGGAATACAATAATGTAGTTAGAAAAGTTATTTTATGTTAATTTTGAGAGCTTACTATAGGGTCTATGTGGACATGTATATTAGCTAATAGCTTATATTATGTATACCATCAACTGACTACGAATAAATAAATAAATAAATAAATAAATAAATAAATAAATACAACCATCATTAAACCACCTAACAAAAAAGTTAAAACACACGGAAAGCAGATTGATTCCAGTAGTTTCAGAACATTACACTAAGCGAAGTAGGCCGCTGAGTATTGGTACGCGGCTAATGCCAGAGGCAGAATTGAAAACGTTTTGGGCCAAATTAGTTTTGAAAAAAGTAATTATTCAGGGCGAGTGCACTCACCACAGTAGTGAATCCCTGGAAGGGTGGGTAGGGCTGCGGGTTGAACTGTGTCGGCGGCTGCTGCACAAAGTTGATGACCGCCTGTGGAGGAGGTGGAGGGGGGAGGTAGTGGGGGGAGGGGGGACGGCGCAACACCGGCTGGATGAAAGTGGGCGGAGAAGGGAAGGCGGCCGCGTAGGTCGTAGGGGGGTGGATCATCTGAAGGGGCGGCTGCTGGAGGGGAGGCTGGGGGGGTAGCTGCTGCTGCGGAGCCTCGGCGTACACGGGTTGCTGGACGTAGCCTGGGGACAGAAGAGACACGGCTTGCGTTCCATCAACAAGTTAACACAGAGCGAGTTAGAATGCCGTGAGGAAAGAAGCATAATCCCAGAGAGCACATACACTTGTTAGTTACAGCAATCAATCAATTATACAACTTTACAACTCATCCAGTTACATAAATAAGTTTACAAAAATAGATATAATCGCTTATTACTTATTAGTAATTACTTACCCAAGTAGGTTATTATAGCAACTTTGACTTTAAAACAAAATAATCAATATACATGACGGTCAGTCATGTCAAATCCATAATAAAAATAATAAAATTATCTTCAGGAGGAATTACGTATTTACTCGATTGCAAGCCGACACCGAATGCAAGCCGGACCCTGATTAAAAGTACATTTAACAAAAAAGTGTAGCATTTAAATACTCATAAGTTTGCTATCGATTCCAAGCCGGGGTGCCATTGTGAACTGCAAAAATGTGTCAAAAAAGGTAGGCTTGCAATCGGGTAAATACGGTAAGTTCATTATATTGACTTTCATCTGAAGTAACAACAATTTGCTGTAATTATCACAATGCAAATTACCGTCGATTCATTATGTACCTTTGACAGATTCCAATAAATTTAACTAGTAGTTCAATTTTCTTTGTTTGATACTTTTGGGAGCAATATCCATAATGCTTTAAGATTATGAATGTCAAATTAATCACTAAATAAAGGAAATCTTTGATTTCAAATAAATAAACAAAACTGGTTGAACATTTCATGTAACCCCACCACCACCAAATAATTACATAGGCAACAGAGAAGGAGCCATGATTGAATACCTTGCCGTGACGCGATGTATTCCTGGTAAGTTATCGCATTTCGATCGGAATGGTGGCCATTGACATAGTGAGTGACAGTTTCAACATTATTGTCTAAACAGAACAAAACAAAACAAACACAAGACATGAGAGATGCGCAACAGAACGAGCAAAGCGAAGCTGGTTACAAAACAAAACAACATAGAACCATTCCAAGACACGGTAGGAAATAAGGGGGGTTACAGGAAGGACTGGTTACTGGCAGAGTGAAATTTAGCACAGCTCACATTACTAAATTTACGTTTTGTGTGGCACGCATTTCAAATCAGTCACCAATTTGATTAAAGCCAAAATAGTTTTGATTTTTTTTCATGTTAATATAAACTCTGTAGGCCTACCTTTCACATTAATTTACAGCAACAGTCATACTAAATTTAAGGTACCATTAAATAAATTATTAAATAAATAAATTGTATTTAAAGTGATTTTCAGTGGGGGACAGTAAACCAAAGCGACCAAGCCAACCTTGTAGGCCCCGACGCAATCGACGAGTGAGCGATAACTAGAGATACGTTTTTTTAGCACTTAAATTTAGAAAATTTAGCATTAATTTTGACAAATTTAGCATTTTGTAGCATCAATTGGTTTCTTTTCCACCAAAACCCTAAATGTAGGGTGTTTCTTAAACTTCTTCTGGTAAATGATGAATTGTAGGAACATTTTAATTCAATATAGTCACATAAAACGCTAGAATACATTACTAAACTAGTTCTCAATAGGCATTAAAAACATTATTTTTAGTAAAATTAGCATTTTAAATCGTCAAAATTAGCATTTTGTTGCATCAAAAACCTAAAACGCTAAAAAAACTTATCTCTAGCGATAACCAACCAAAGATCGATATAGGACATATAGCAATCGCCAATCGGTGGTATGGGCAGTGCGAACACCCGCGGATCAACGCCAGAATCAACAAGGCCGATTCAGAACAACTCTTAATTTATTATGTGCCTCGTTGCTAGGACAGCTCCAAAGTCACCGTTTACAAACTCCTAAGACAAGAACTGATGGACGTAAGTCCAAATCTGAAGTTAAGTATGATGTTGGGTTCATACCAGGGTGCTGAAAGTGCAATGGTAAATCGTGTGGCAGTGTGCCTTCAACTGTTTCGAGTCTAGTATAGTTCTCAGGCCAGGCACCAGAGTGTCATCGTCGCTTTTTTTTTACGACCTATCGACTTATCGTCGACTGGTCGATTAGTCAAGTTCAAAATATTGACAAAACAAAAGTCTTAGAAACGCACGTGAAAGTCACATGGCGCGCACAACTTCATTTGAAAGTTTGTTTCAAGGCATAATATTTGGTTTTAACCCTTGAATGTAGACCTACAGCCCAACCAATATAGAAAGTGATTTTAGTGACCACAAAAGGTGAGAAAGGGCTATAAGACGAGTAATTGTTAGGTATATGCGCTGTGTAAATTCATTTTGCGGCCGGGCCCGTCGTAGGCCTAGGCTAGGCCTAGCCTCCTAGCCTATAGGCCTACCCACAACACCTCTGCCGATCGTAGCAAGCAAGAAAAGAAGCAAGATCGTCAAAGATTGCTGGCAGAAGATTCACAATAAACTTCGCAATTATACTCGAGAGCACATCAGAAAAAAACGGCTCGTGATTCTTCAATCAGATGTTGAAAAGACTGCATGGTTGTTACAGTACATTTTGCTTCATTTTCAAAGCTCAGACGATGGAAAACCTCCCCACTAGGCCTACAAGCCGACAAGCAGGCGTTTTGTCATTTCTACGTGATTCGGTGATTATGTTAATTTTGTTTGTGTGTATTTAAATCGCTATTTGCAATAAAATATGTTACCAAAACATGTGTTCTATTTTTGTAGCGACATTTTATTCCAAGGAATATTTAGTAGAAATAGTAGGCGACTGCATTTACCAAAGTAGAAATAGTAGGTCACTGCATATACCGCCTATCCTCAATAAGTTCTCAGGCCAGCCGCTAGGCGTTGCTCTGATTCAAAATGGCCTCCAAAGAGTTCTTTATTTCGCCTATAGAGAGTGGCACATCTAAGGGGGGGGTTATACTAGTATCTATGGTTCATACCGTGTCTACTTGCACACTTGGCACTTGCTTGTGAACACGTGTACTAATGGACAATGCACATGCGATTGCTCTACACGTTTACAGTGCATTAATGCGAGTTATTGCAGTGAGCTTGTCATTCGTGTTCAGATTCTGGTCATTAGAACTACGGTATTTTGGAATGGGTGCCTACTTTTTCAATTGCTTAGTAAAGTTATACTCATCTACATGGGAGACTGTATGATGGAAGAGCTGTGAGAGGTGCACTTTAAAATCGACACAGTCTGTCATGATATTATATTGCATAAATAAAAAAGGCTATATGGGATGGCAAAATAACAACCTAACATGTGAAGCATGCGCCAAACTGCCTTATATTATCGATAATGGAGCAACATTCTATTGTCTTTTGAGACATTTTTGGTTTGGTTAAATTAAGACACAGCACTGATGCACCAGTTGTTTGAATATAAAATATTATATATTATGAAACAACAATTACTGTAAGTACAATATTAAATTGCGAGACAACAATACGAACACAACCTGTAGGCCTAGCTACTAGTAAATGTGTGTGAGTGAACATGACCGCTCGCAACACAATCTTTCTACGTATATACAGTCTCCTGAAACAGATGCTAAAGGCCTGCACGGTACTACAATAATTAGAACCCACAAACTCTAATTACATAAAAATGTGCAATTATTAAAGTTAGGCCTTAAGGATAGGCCTAATATTAAATTTCATTAATTTCATTACTGAATTTAAGTCAAGAATATATCAAATTAAACCATATTTTTAGAATTTATTTTGTAGGCTAGGTGTTCCCAGGTACTCAACATATTACTCGCTCACTCGTCTAACAACGACTTTGGCGTTTTCCTAGTCTATACAGTCGTCGAAGGCGCCTTTATACCCGGAATGTTGGAGACCCGCCTATTCAAACAACGGTCCGGATAAATTTTGTTATTTAATATTTCTGGATTATTTTATTATTTTAAATAAAATTATAGAACATGTTTTGAAATTCATAAACAGAACTATGGAAAACATATAGCCAGTACAAAATATGAGTAAAGATTGCAAGGTTTCTCAGAGCGGAATTTTTAGTAACCTCGAGTGACCGATTCACCGCTTACTTTCAAAAAATGAATCGATAAAATTAACTACATATTTAAGAACAAAAGCATTGTTGCTAAATTAATCCTACACATTTGCAGACTAGTTTTCAATTTTTTATTTCTTGTAGGTTTAGATCGCAACGGATTTTGCTCATTTTGTTAACAGTTCCAAGTACACTGGTCACGGATGTCTGTTTAAAATTTCAGCTCAATCTGTTTGGCCGTTCAGCCGTATGGCATCGAACAAACAAACAGACATTCTCACGATGAGTGCGGTCCCGCTTGACCTGCGTAGTAAAGCTTTGTTCGCTGCACTCATTCATCTAATCAAATATCGTGGAGAATATCTTCCAGACCAAATCATAAGATGAAATAAAAGTGAGCGTGTCCGAGTAAGACACAGCATCCCTGTCAGACACACAGTGATTCTACCCAATAACTGATTTTACTAGGGATGGAAACGTTTAAACCTTAAGTGCTCGGGTAGAGGTTCTTAAGGTTAACCGTTAGTAAATTAATGTATTAAAAAAACATTTAAAAATGTTATTTTTGCAGGTAAACTGCCGTCATTACGGGTTTTGCAGAAATAGACCGCTGGAATAACACGTAAAATTATCGATACCATGGCTCAGAAAAAAAACACGGTTAACAGTTTAAAGTTAAACGTGATTAGTTCAAGGGGTTAAACGTTTAAGAAACTACCCGTTTTTTCATATCCCTACATTAACCTACCAACCTACTTGGTATACGTATGAGTTACTTGAATCACATCAGAAAGGATTAATTGATTTGGAAGGAATTGATCAGGATATATTAGAAACAATGAGTGACAGGTACGCACATTGATAGGGTGAAAACATACCAATACACACTATGACCAAACTAATAGTAGGTCCTTCATGCAAACAAAGTAATCACATCAAGGCAAGCATTTACAGTCAAAACCTCAATACAATAGGGGATTTATTTTTTCAAGTTTATCAAAAAAGTCTTAGAGATCATGAAAATATTATTAAATGATATTGATAGGCCTAGTAATAGATGTCTCAAAATGCAGATTGGAATATAACAGAGGATTTCAAAGGAGGGACTTAAGAACACTGGAGATTACCTTGGCGTGGTGAGATGTACTGGTAGGAATTAGGTAGCGCTTGCGGATTGGAACGATTGTCGTTGACAAACGTTACGCTATGATCAACGTTATTAGTGCCTAAACAGAATAGTAGAGATTGGAAAATAATACATGTTGAGGTTACTAAGTTGTAACCACTTTACTATGTAGTACTCACATCAGTGATGGAAAGATTTAATGAATGGGTAAAATAATATGATACCTTGTTGAAATGATGCGGTGTCATGGTAGGAAATAGGAATCATATTTTGATAGGGACCATGTTGGAAGTCACTGCGATTCAGCAAAGTGGAATTGGCAACAGTGTCTACAAAGGGAAAATACATGTGAAGGGGTTATCATTCAGTAGGCCTACTGATTATATGACAAGGAAATATATTTTTAATTTAATTTTTTTTAAATAGGTTTAAATAATTTATAGAAAGGGATAAATATTATATTATGAAAGGTTCTATTATGGAGAGTGAATGAAAGCAGTGAAAGAAACAATAAATTAAAGATTTATAATTTGTAAAAAGTTTAAATAAATATTCCATTTATTTATTTAACGTCCATCTTATTCAGTTAAAAAACTGATTTACAAAGGACAACTAAATAAATCTAGTTAGTACATAAATGCAGACACAACAATGATGTACAGTTAAGTAAATTATTAGTCGTCAAATATTTGAAGGTGTTATTCAAATTTTGAATATGAAAACCTAAAAATAACACAAAGCACGTGCAAACAAACACCTGTAGACTCGTTTTGAACATGGGGGCCTAAAACCTTAGAATATGAAATGTTCCTATAAGGAAAGGAAGGGGAATAGAATGGATGGTTACCTTGGTAGAGGAGAGCTTCCATGTAGGAAGAGAACAACAAGTCTCGATCGGAATCATAGCCATTGAAAAACAATGAGGTGGAATCAAAATTAGCACCTAAACAGGGAACATACGGACATGAAGGCAAAACATGCAATGCAATACAGCAAGCCAGTAACCACATTACTTATTAACATAATTTAACAAAACAACATGAATTATGCATTGTTATAAAAATATACAGTAAAGAGGTTCCAACGAAAGAATGCAGATAGCTCGAAATTGTTTTCCCAACAAAACAACTTTCTCAACTCTATTCACGCTAGCTCCGTGATCTAGCACAGATAATTATTGCTTGTGTTGGCTACACTACTAGTGGATTTCTCTTTCATACACAAAGATGACATTCTTTTACCGTGCATTCATACTACCCCCACCACTACAACTTGGAACAAAAATATATCTGCATTCTTTCACTGGAGCTAGTACACTAACTATAGAAAGTTTTGTTTAAGATTACAGATGAATTTAAGCAACCCATTCAAGTAGCATACCTCATATCATATACATCCCTTTCACTTACAGTTTATATCCAATCACATAGGCTACTTTAATAATATGAAGGTAAAAAAGTAGGGTACGACCAGTCAATTCAGAAGTATTTATAATATGTTCCTTTTAATTTGCATAGAGTGGTCAAACTAATGGTGCGATCATTACTTGATGGCAGATTAGATTATAATCGGGTAAATATGGTAGTACTGTATCACTTTTCTGTTACGTAATATCATTTGCAGAGAAGTTTACTGCACACTGTAAGTTAGCCAAAACAGTTTTTACTATACTGGTGACAAGTAGGCAGTCTCAACACAAGGACAAATAGATTCAAAAGAATTGCGGCTTTAATCACGTCAGGTCTAAAACAGTGGCGGCTCTGGGGTAATTTTACTGGTGAAACAAAATTTAAAGAGCATAATTTTGACTAGTGCAAAGGGTGCAAATCAGTTCCTAGAGTCTATTAACTTAACAAAAACAAACACCATAACAACAAAATTGACAAAACCCAACACTTTTTTGTGGTCCAGCCTGAATCATTCTTTCACAATGTTAAAAAAAAGTCGTGAGAGATATAGGCCCTACCCTTATTCTGCCCGTATGAAGATTTACAATCTACTTACTAAATTACATTGATTCAAATTTGCTCAGCTCAGTCGTTGATTATGAGACCTGATAAATTTAGAGATTTAACTGGTATGGTACGCCTACCAGAAAAATACACCAATTAACTGAAATAATAGGTATGTTTTTTTTAAAGCCATGTTCTGGCTTAATTGTGTTTTTTAATTTTTTGATCATATACCGTATTGGACCGAATATAGCACGATCTCCAATATAACACGACCCCCAATTTTGCAGAATCATTTCAAGAAAAAAGAAAAATCAAAGAAAATTAAAATGTACAAGAAACATTTTTTATTTACAATGCAATGAATGAATCGACTAGAGTTTTATTCTTACAACAAAACATTTTTAACAATGTTAGGGCCTAGTCCTATGTTTTTTAACATGGTAGGGCCAACCACAGTTCACCAAATCGATCATTGTGACCTAGAATCGATTCGGGATCGATTCCCAACAAAAAACTTTTTAATTGTACGCACAGTTATTTTGGTGGTCATTTTCCACGGAACCCGTGCCGTGATACGCGGCCTTTTGCCGCGGAGCCCGTGATGACGTCACCCGCCCGCCACACGGGATCGGCTGGCGTCGAGTGGGTGGGCGGGGCGATGCGCAGCAGCCGATGCACGGGAGTTGTATTGCGGGTGGCCTACGTTCAGGCGCTCTTTCAAATGCAAGAGCGCGGAAATAACGCGAGTGCTGTTTTAGAGATAGTATTTTCAGAAAAAAAACATAGCGCTATATTCGGTCCGATACGGTACTTATTAGGCCTACATTTTGTTTTGCATGTAATATTTTTTTTGAACATATACAATTGTGATTGTTGTTAAAGTTTGTAAATACACAATTTCAATTTTCATTATTCTTCCTGTACGTGCCAAATTCTGTTTGGTTTACGATTTCGCGGCACCCTACCATTTTATTAACTTCCAAACTTGGTTTTACGTCCGTCCACTTCTAAGAAATCACGATGAAAGAATGTGTGACTAACATTTAGATTTATGCACATATTAATTAGCATTAATGACATTCATTACATTATTTGAACTTAATCCAAGGTTGACATTGATATTGTGTTTCCAACAAAAAGATCATTTTAACAAAGTATTATTATTTTAGACTTTTGTCCATGACTAGGCCTATATAGACTCTTCATGCAATAATGAACAAAAATTCTTAATCAAGAATTTGACGGAATACCTAGTAAAACGAGTTTTACCACTAGCTATCTCTTTCACGGGCGAGCCAAATGGTACTAACAATACAGAGCGTCATTACTAGAGAGAGATACGTTTTTTTAGCATTTAAATTTAGATTATTTAGCATTAATTTTTTCAAAATTAGCATTTTGTAGCATTTATTTTTTCCTTTCCACTAAAACCCTAAATGTGGTGTGTTTCTTGCACTTCTAATGATTAATGATGAATTATGGGAACATTTCAATTCAATATAGCCACAACAAATGTTAGAATACATTGCCAAACTAGTTCTCTAAGGGTATGGAAAAACATTATTTTTAGTAAAATTAGCATTTTGTAGCATTATACCAAATATTTGTTCACCGATTTAGCATCAAAAACCTAAAACGCTAAAAATACGTATCTCTAGTCATTACTCCTCTACCTCTAGTAGGCCTACGTGGCTGGCCCGTTTGTAGTAACAGCGCTGAGCAGGTCGCACAAACAGTTGCTATCCTCGTATGGCAGTGCTTTAGTGAAGGTCGCACGGCTTGGAAGCCTAATCTACATGAAGTTTCATTTCAGCTTTTGTTTTGATGGTTCAAGGGATTGATTAGTTCATTTGCAGAGCGAGCATTTCTGAATAATATGGAAGTTGAATTTTACATGCACACCACACATTAAACCTCTGCATTATACCATATAATCTACAATGGAACGAACAAATCTTCCAGTAACATAATCCCCTAAAAATTAGGTACTGATAGCTTAAAAAATGTATACCTTCTACCTGGAAAAGCATAATTGTTTAAAAGTTAGTGGAAAGTGGGATGGACAGCCTGTTACAGATTGTTACAACACAGCCTAAAGGACTGCCAGATATTCTGTTTCAGAAGAATTTGCAGCACTCTGTTAGTAGTGGGGGAGGGGGCACAGGTACACACAGTGTACCCACCTCTAAAGTAAAACAATGGAGGTTAATGCATCATTTCTTCTTCCTTGGGGAAGAAATAAAATGTTACAAACTTGCTAATCTATTCAAATTCAGGGTTGTTTTCTGCCTTCAGGATACTGAGATAAAATATCTGAAAACATTACACCATAATTTGACAATTTTCCATCCTCGACACTTGTTTTCTTGAAATGCTTAGCAAGCAAACTTTATTCCATTGTCTGAGAGTGTGTCTCAATTGTGTGTGTGCACTAATACTACTTGTTCTATCAATAATCTACTGATTGAGTAATATATGAAAATGAAACGCCAAACAACCAACGAGGTTACAGCAGATAGCTTCGGAGAAAGATTTAATACTAAAGTCACGAGTGTTCACTCCACGTTGATCGAAAAACCGTACAACGATGGAAAGAGGCCAATATTTTTAAATAGACCTGGTTATGATGGGTTACTAATAAGACCAAGTGAAAATGTACATTAAATAAATAGGATAAATGAAAATTTGCATAATAATGAAATAGCTACGAAGCGTGTTTTCCTCCTAAACACCGAGGTGACATGCCTATTGAGAAATAGTATTGCAATAGAATCCCACTCCTTTCAAATTCAATTTTACTAAAAAAAACTTAAACTCAAGGGTCCACTAACATGTAGATGTACACCCGGCATCAGAAGTAAATCAAGGGGTCTGGAAGATACCTACTGACCGCACACCACTACAGATATTTAAAAAAAAAATTGAACTTCAAATTGTTTTTGTTCGGACATCCCTACTAGATGTCAACCTAGCTCGTGAACATTCGGTTCGTTCCGGCGTAGCTATATTATCAAAGACATAACTTCATCTAACAGGCCATGAAGAAACATGGTGGCCCTATTTTACTTTAGCATTTGGCCTATTGGGACTTTAAAAAATTCTGGGCCCAGGGCATAGTTAATACTAAACAAGGTTTTTATACACTGCACAACCTTAGCGTAGGCTTATTTCTAGTGTAGAAATCAATTAGGGCAAGTTTTTCTAGTGACAAAAATAGGGCAAGCCATCCACTCCTTGCCCGTGCTAGCTGTGTGTTTAGTGGTGTGCCTTTTAGAGCAAATCCTAGATTTGCCGAGTGGGTGTCGGTAAAAGATAACCCTTGATTTACTTATGAAGCTGATCATACAAGATTGTGTAAGAAGAACAATTTAAACTATCCCTTTGCAGAAAATTGAGCCTCAAAACTGAACCTATCGCAGTCTAGGTTGCTCAAATTATCTGTCAGTTAAAAAAGGTTTTCCCCATAGGTAGCGACTTAGGGTTTTACCCTAGACCCATGATGTTAAGTGTAGCAAGGTAACTTACCACCCTGGTAGTATTGATGTGGGGGCTGGCCGTATGCGGGTTGTTGCGGCTGCTGAACACCCGACTCTGGCAGTGATCGCTGACGGAGGGAAGAGTATCTCTTCGGCCGGTTCGCTGCCGCCTCCTGTTGCTGCAGTCTCGGGGGAACCACGGTCTGACGCTGGTAGTTGCCACCGCCTTCTAGAGCAACGGTGCATTGTGATTAGGGACTGACATATTGTGGGCGTACAGCAAAAACTCACTAAGTAACATTTTCACAACCTCTTAATTTACGCCCACGATCGTTGGGCATATAGCAAAAGTCACAGAGTAACATTTTGCGTGAAATTGAGTACTGTATTTGCTCGATTGCAAGACGACACCGAATGCAAGCCGACCCCTGATTAAAAGTTCATCTTAACAAAAAAGTGTAGCATTTAAATACTCATACCGTATCGGACCGAATATAGCGCGATGTTTTTTCCCGAAAATACGATCTCAAAAACAGCACTCGCGTTATTTCCGCGCGCTTGCATTTGAAATAGCGCCTGAACATAGGCCACCCGCAATACAACTCCCGTGCATCGGCTGCGTGCATCGCCCCGCCTACCCACTCCCCGCCAGCCGATCCCGTGGCGTGAAGCGGGCGGGTGACGTAATCAGGGGCTCCGCGGAAAAAGTCCGCGGGAATATCGTCGCGTATCACGATTCACGGGTTCCGCGGAAAATGACCACCAAAATAACTGTGCGTACAATTAAAAAGTTTTTTCTTGGGAATCGATCCCGAATCAGTTCTTGGTCACAATGATCGAATTGTAATCCCTAAATCAGACTGGTGAACTGTGGTTGGCCTATGTGAGCTTGTGCTTGGCCCTATCCTGTTAAAAAACAAAGGACTAGGCCCTAACATTGTTCAAAATGTTTTGTTGTAAGAGTGAAACTTTAGACTATTCATTCATTGCATTGTAAATAAAACATGTTTTTTGTACATTTTAATTTTGTTTAATTTTTTCTTTTTTCTTGAAATGATGCCAAAAAATTGGGGGTCGTGTTATATTCGAGATCGTGCTATATTCGGTCCAATACGGTAAGTTTGCTATCGATTCCAAGCCGGGGTGCCATTTTGAACTGCAAAAATGTGTCAAAAAAGGTAGGCTTGCAATCGGGTAAATACGTTAGTTGTGAATATGTCACTTAATAAATTTTGCTGTACGCCCACAATATTTACTAGAAATGCTAATATGTAGAGGCCCTTGATTTTCGTGAACGCGATAGCACGAAAAAAAATAAAAACACTTATTTTTGCAAAATGTCAATGTTTTATGCTAATCTGAACCCCTTGGCAGTGTTTTTAAACCACGCAATAAAACAAAATAATTATCATTCCACGAAATTCCGATCTATATGTCAAAAAACGCGAAATTATTGCGAAAAACGAGTATAAATGTGCTTTTTCCCGTTCAAAATTCAATTTTTTAAAATTCAAAACACATCTACGGCGAAAAAGTGTTTCGGGAGCGGACATTTTCTCATGAACAGCTGTTTTGTAGAAGCTGTCTGTTTTTATCGACCCTGGTGTACAGTGCTGCTTTGGTGGTACTACGGCAAACTTCTTCGCTCGACTTTCGATTTAAACATCGATCTACGTTGCCATCTAAACTCGGCACTTCATCAAAACAAAACATTGAAAGGTGGTGCCGTTTTCTATTTCCGTTACCGACTTTTCGTCTTCTTTTACCGGCATCGTCAATCTCGTGTCAGTGTTTTTGATATAATCACTTTTTGTTTACGAAATTCACGTCTACTTCTGCAAATAAATATGGGAAAAACACCGATTTGTGTGTTTGACAGTGAAAGGGAATTCAATTAAGAAAGATTCTACGTATCCGTAAACAGACAACTAGGCCTACCATATTTTCGGCCAACCTTGGCTAGGCCCTAGGCCTAAATACAAATGTGTGCCAGACCTAGGCCTACCTTATGCATGGCAAGCTAAGGATAGCCCAGCCTAGGCAGCCCCTAGGTCTAGGCCTGGTTGTTCAGGTTTACATTGGGCCTAGGCCTAGGACTAACCTAGACTAGGCCTAGGGCCTATGCTTGGCAAGATAAGGATAGGCTAGGCCTAGGCCTTGAAGCCTAGGCCTAACCTAGTTGTTCAGTTTTACATAGGGCCTACAAGCTAGGCCTAGGGTCTAGCCTATTCATGGCAAGCTAAGGATAGCCTGCTAGGCCTAGATGTTCAGTTTTACCTAGGGCCTACAAGCTAGGCCTAGATAGGCCTAGCCTAGTTGTTTGGGTTTCCCTAGGGCCTAGACATTTTTCTGAAGAAATGTTAGGTTCTACAATCTACATCACTGAAACCTAGTCCCACTCCACCGCATTAATCCTTGTAAGTTTTATGCAGCCGTTTGGCGTGTACCGCATTATCCCTATAAATTATAACATTCGAAACAAAATGGCGCTTTTGCACCGTTTATTGCACCGCTTTTGAAAAATTAACACCGCTTTTTAAAATTTTAAGTACCGAAATTCAGATTTTTTATTCACCATAAATCAGTGCCCCTACTAATATGTTTCATTCATGACTACTATTAATTAATATTAAATATTAATGCTAAGCTATGCCCTACAGCTCTTCAAAAATTGGTTTAACTATTTTTTTATAATTTTTCCAATAAATAAAAAATTTAAGCTTGACTCATAGAGCAATTATTTAAAACATTGGATCAAGCAAACAGAAAGTGCTTATGTACAACTGAATCTAGTGTGTACTCACTATTATTAGCCTCTGGCTGTGGTCTCCTTGTGAACTCTCGCGACGCCAACTGTTGCGGCTGCATCGACTCTGGTCCTTGCACCGGCTGGTTCTGATTATAAATCGTCATTCGGGCCAAGTCACGGACTAAATCCTCCTGAGTACGCAACTTAGGTCCTTGGACCTGCTGCTGATAGCTGCTTGCCTGCAATACCAAACAATCACGTATGAAACAACTCAGAACAAGTAGGCCTAGGTCTACTCTGCTGAATAAGAGGGGCCTACTGCTGTATTAAGTACTAATATTAGCATTTGAAACATCTTAATAGCATCATCCCATATTTATTAATTTATTATTTTTAGAGTTGTTCCACTTGATTTTTTTCAGTTTTGATATTCACACCATTAGGTCCACCATTTCACAAAATTAATTTTCAACAGAAAAAATGGCAATGTTTTATTTGCACCATAGTGTATGTAGTAGACTACAGAGTAGGAGTGGGACGAGCATTTCGTTGAACTGCACAAATGCACCAGCCAAGGTATCGATATCAAAAATAGGCTCGATTTTCCCACGATATCGATATCGTATCGAATGATCGCTATCATAAATAATTGTTAAACATATCTTATTATTTTTAAACATGTATTTCAGCTCCATATTGTAAGAAAAGGGCATAGGTAGGGACCCTGAAAAATAGCAAATAAAAAGTTCTCAATTCATTAAAAAAAAATCTTCAATTTCAGTATGTATAAACTCAAGGTAAAGGCATCATTTCGTCATAAAAATAGCACTGCAATCACTACCCTTGAGCGAAATGAACACGTATTGCATTTTAACTAATATTTAGGCCATATAAAGTTAACTTAATTGGCATTAGCTAGGAGTGTTTGTTAATAATATTTTCAACTGTCATGGTGCTAACTATACGCTAAAACAGAAATGTTGATTTCAATGCCCAATTGCCAAAATAATTGCATATTTTGGAAAACTAACAAAATAATTAAGGAAAGTTTCTGATTTTGCTCTTATTTAGCATAAAAACGTGATTATTGACTTATTTTGCTACTTAATAATAAAACAAGTCATATTTAGCATCATCATTTAGTGAAAAAAGTCATTCACAAAATTTCTGGGTCCCTAGGCATCGAGTATACAGTACAACCTTGATATTACGACCCTTATTAGTAGGCCTACGTCAATCGCGATCGTACGTAGTTTTTTGTCCATTTCTACGAATTCCCATATGGTTTTATCTATTTCACTTACAATATTACGATTTACGACGCATCATAATGAGATACTCTCATTAAAGCGACGTCTGAATGGGGCCATAGAGTAACAAGGATGTTTGTTAAACTCTTAAGTTCACAAAAGGTAATGTAGAAAGAATGCCAATCGGCTGGAGTACACTGGTGTTAGATAGGATCCAACAGCTTCCCTTCGAAAAGTGATGGTGGCTGTTGAGTTTATTGAAAAATACAGCAGCACAAGAGAAAAATACGAGACGTTTCGACTCAAGGTCTTGTTCACTCAAGAGAGAAAGGAGAATGGTAACTGATTGCAACAATAAAAAAAAAAAAGGTGGCTAAAAATATAAACAAAGTCAGAGAATATGGACAAATTTACAAAGCGCTGTAGGTGGGTGTGGCTGTGACAAGTAGGGGAGAAGTCTAGCGGATATTCAGGTTAGGTGGCAGTCTGGATTGGGTAATCCACTGATGTGCTAACTCTAACTCCCATCTTCTGGGTTCCCCTGGCTTGCAGCTGGCAGGAAGTGCTTTAATCACTCTGGTTGTGTAGCACTTGTTAAAGTCCTCAAGTTGTGGGATGCTGCGTGACGAGCCACTGGTTTGTCCATTGTCCCGTTTTTTGTGTCTTGCCTGTGTCCATTCATGCGAGACCTGAGCGTGTTCTTGGTTAGGCCTACATACTCGGCAGGACACTGGTTGCATTTGAGCTGGTATACCAGATTGCTGGTTTTGCAAGTGTTATATTGCCGAATGGGGTATGTCCTGCCTGTGGCCTGAGCACTGAAGGTGGTGGAGGGTTGGTGTACAGTGGAACTTTAAATTTACGTACCTTGAATCACCGAATTCCTTGATTGTGTAAAGTTTTTTGTTGGTCCCAAAAATTTTCCCATAAGGACAATGTTAAATTTTCCTTGAACTAACGTACCTTGTACCTACGTATTACGTGACTTTACGTATCGTATTTCAAGTCCCGAGTCATAATATATGGCCTCGAATTTACGTATCTATGCTGCCGAACGCTGTGGGGAACGAGGGAGGTTGTTATTTATTGGTCCAAGTGCCGCCCGCTTTGATAGCTCAACACATGCCGCCGACCGCATGGGTAATAATGCAGTCCCTTTCCTCCCCCCTCATTAGCAGCAGTCTGGCATTGTGAGAAGGTCGAGTGGGTCACCGTTCGCCCCCCCCCCCCCCCTCCCACCTATACGATCGTAGTATTTCAGCACTGCCGACAAACGCAACCCGATACTTGACCTGGCCTACCCACTCCACTACCGGCCTCTTTTCCCGACGAGCTTGAATGAGTGAGCATATGAATCAATTGATTGAGGAATCAAGCACATGATTCTATGACATGTGATCATTTTATTGTATGTGACGAAATCGACAGAAGTCTTGAGTAGCCAGCCTCAGTTTAACAAGTGTTTAGTGTTGTATTGACAGCATCATTCATTGATTAAAAACAATGATCCTGCAATTATTATCGCGTAAGAAAAACACGGCACTGCTGAGAGAGAATGTGAAGTGTTACTGTGTCTGAGCTGGCTGGCCGGCCGAGAGAGGAGAGAGGAGAGTGAGAGCCTCGGCAGCGCGAGTGCGAGGGGAGGGGTAACCGGTCTCGTAGGCGGCAGCTGCCGGCTGGCGGGGTGGGGTGGGGAAGTGAACCTGACACACAGCTTCACAAAAGATCGCGCTTGCTGGAAGGAAATAGAACCGTGGATGCGGGAATTTTTAACATTGAGTAAATGGGACTTTTGCAAAAACTTTTCAAATATAGCGATCATGGCGAGAAAACGGACGATGCGGGAACAATCCATAGGGGTTTTACTGCATTTTATTTACTTAATAATAAACTTGGCGTGTGCACATTGAATTGAGATAAGTTATTAACCCTCCGTCACTCGCGCGGAATTTCTTAACACCATCCCTCGCGTGGGGTTTGTCAAACCCCAAATTATTTTGGGCTGTAATTAGTGCAGAAGTTTGTTTTGGATATTTCTGTCTGTGCTCATATGATTTGTGGAACTACTATGTAGGTAGTTTTTACTGGGAGGACAGGGAAATAAAATGCCAATGAACCTTTTTGTATGAAATATTATTTTATTGTATTTTTCAGATTTAAAAAATGGACAATTTCAAAATATTCAAAAAAGGTGTCCAAATAATGCAATTTTAAGTTTTGTTTCACTTTTAAGTAATAAAGATGAACCAGTTAGTAAATTGCAAGAAGATTTTTTCCAAAATTCCAAAATTTAAGCCAAAATAGCATTGAGTTTCCCTATGCTGTTACTGTAACGTGATCACTCGCGTGGGGTTTCAGAAACCCCAGCCAAGTTTAGACCGGCAATATAACGACACTAAAAGCCCTAATGATTAGAGGGTTACAAATTTCGCTAACAGATTGAGTGACTTGAAGGTACTGAGAATCTAGAGTCGGTAAAACAGTCTGATGCAGAGAAACAGAGTCGAATGTAGACCCTGGGGTTTGTAGAACCCCACGCGAGTGACGGAGGGTTAAAATGTTGTTTGTAGTTTATTTTTACGTTTTGAAGATTTTATGGAATTTCCAGCTGCTCTCTATGTTTTTTTCCGCTTGTGCGATTTATTTCACGGAACAGAATAATACACAAAATAATTACCCCTCCCCTTCCCGCGCGAGGCCGGCCACCGTGATGCCGCGTAAACAATGCTGGCTACACTACACTCGTCTTTGTGAAGCTGAAGGTCGTTCTTCGCGGAAGTCTTGTCTCTGTGAAGTTCGATTTCAGCGTGTTTTAAAGATTCAGCGGCGTTATTTAAGTGTCCAATATTTATTACGTGACACTGACAGCATTCGGAGATAAAATACATAGCGGGCGGGCGCGAGCACCAATGAATGAACTGATTACGTAAGTTCGGCATGTGGGTGGGTGGGAGGGGGGGGGGGGCACTGAGATAGCGACGAGGCAATTGACCTTGAGCTGCCTAGGATCCGATATCAATTACACTACGCAGATGTGTCACATAAACAATTTCGTAATCGGTGCTTGATGTTACTCCTGCTTGCGATTGCACAACACGAAGCGAGCGCCGAGTTAACGATGTCTTACCATCCGATGCCACCTATAAGCAAACAAACTCACTTCCTGCAGCCTTCCATGCTCATAATCCAGCATAGGCGCTACCTAGGAGTAGTTTGAAGCACTCAAGTTGATGTTGTCACTTTTTTGGTACAGTAGGCGGCAATTTTGAAGGTTTTTTGAATTTACGAATTCCTTGACTTTATGTATTTTTTTTGCTTCTAGTTAAATTCGTAAATTCAAAGTTCCACTGTATTTGAAAGGTCAAGCAGCCATTGCCACCTTGGCACAAAAAGTTCACAAAAACTTTATTACTCTCTTGCAAATGGTTTAGAAAGTGGTTAACGGTGATTTCAAGGGTCTACTCATAAACTATGTACTTCACAGTCAACAAGCCTTCAGTCAAACTGCCTTTTTCTACTGACCAAAAATTTAATTTAAATTGTGGGAAAAATAACTATTAAACATTAACTAGAGGAAACAAGAGCTCACCTTATCTGCCGGCGGTTCGCTCCGGGATTCCCTGTTCTCAGTAGCACCCCTGCCTAAGTTGACTCTCCCGCGGTAGATACCTCGCGGCACGACCCCGCGGGAAGCGGTGGGGGGTGAAGTGGTCTCGGGGGTCTTACCCCGTCTGGACGGGCCCATGATCCCACGACCGGCTCCTAGAACACAATGCAGACGCGGTGAAACCTTGCGTTGCTTCATTAACAAACGCAGGTCATTCATTACTATAGGCCTAATAAATCGAATGCCTTTACAACAAATTTTTTCTTCTGAAATGTGGATTTGATGGAATTCCCACATGCTCAAAACGGTTTTTAATCTTTATTATTATTATTATTATTATTATTATTATTATTATTATTATTATTATTATTATTATTTCATCTTTAGTTATGTTGTATATTCCAACGTATAATTGTACGATGCTAGCTGTAGACTCCATCGTAGCAGTCTGGGTGAAACAACTTGTGGGATTTTTTTTGCGGGTGAAGGAGACCAAGCAACTTTGTGATCTGTAATGATTCTAAATGGTCGGCCAGCTAAATATTGATGAAATTTTGTAACCCCAAACATAATAATGGCACATTCCTCCTTATCCAGTTGGGCGAAATTTTTTTCCCGAGTTTATAACGTCCGGCTACTAATATGCTACCGGATACTCCAGTTGTTGTGTATAAGGTATTTATTGATATTCATTGTAATATTAGTATAAGTAGTATTAGTACATGTCAGACATTACGCATAGGCATAGCTAGGCACACAAACAGATACTGGTTTGCACCGCCGCCTAGGCCTCGCATCCCCTGCCTCCAGCGCGGGCTGTCACCCACTGCCTGCTTAGGCCTACAGGCGGGTATATTTGAGTACACAACAAGTAGCCTAATTAACTTTGAATTAGATGGTTTACTAACTACACTTTGACAGTAGTAATTTCCTCAAACAATCTACAACATATTTTGTAAATAGTTTTTTTTTCTATTTTTTTAACAACACCGGAAACTTGTTATTCACTTTGTTCTCCACAAGCGGCTAAGGGTAATAGTGCAAGGATTGTTTTCTATTGGGGCGCACTTTGGCAATCTACATCCCCCCTTTGCCAACTGCACGTGGTGTTCCAAAGTTGTAACCCCTAACTAAGTAGGCCTACCTACTGACCACGCTTGATATTGCTTAACTTTGGTGATCAATTAGTAACTGATGTATTCAACATGGCAAGGCTGTTGACTGGTGGACAAAGAAACAACCCTAACGAACGATCAAACAGTTCCAAGTCAATGTTTCACACTACCTTTCTTAATGGGCTCGAACTCTGGCAAGTGGTTTTCCGTCCTCGCTGGTTTCGCAACTGGGCCGTCATCAGGCCGCCTATTTACTGGCTCCAGCTGGCGTCGAACAGGGGGCGGAGTCAACTGTAGAGGTCCAGTGTTGATATTCTTGGACTTGGGGAAGTCTTCTCGTATCAGGCGATTCTGCGGACTCGGAGACTCTTTCTTCCACGCAGGATTCGTGGGGGTGTTATTGTTTGGCCTCTCGTCCCTTGGTGACCTAGGAAATATAATATTTATGGCTTATGTATTGTCACCTCTAGCAGCTTGCAGAGTATAGGCCTAATACTTACAGAAAGCTCAGCCACTGATAGAATTAAATTTGAACTAAAAAATCTATAAAAATAGGAAAAGACAAACAGATAACAGATAGGTCTAGCATGATAGATTAAAAAATTCAACTTTCAACTGTATTATTTATTTTTGCAACAAGTAAGCCTAGCATATTTGGATCCACTTCTGTAAGTAAAGTGTAATTATTCAACTTATTGAATTATAGTGTGATTCACTCGCCATTGGGCCTTTATATTGCCATAAATCAACATCATTAAGTAATCATAAGAATATCTGAAGGTTTTTTATTGGTGGTTGGCTGGCAATAGAGGACAGAAATAAAGAAATAACCTAGAGAATGTGCTAGTAGCATTTCAAACATTGTCGCCGGAAGAGGATGATTGTTGTGTAAACATACTGCTGTCAGCAGTCAAGCTGAAAGTTGTATCCTTAGCTTTTGCCACCAGAGAGGACATGAGAAAATGGTTACCCATCACAATTTTACTAACTTGTTTATGTATCGGTATCTATTAACATCTGTGAATCGCTCTATAGTAAAAACCAAAAGCTGACGCAGTTCAACTCCACCTACTTTGGCCTACGAGAATCATTCCTATGAGCGTCTGAGCCGGGCAGTGCCGGGAAAGCCTCCCTGTTATCCCTCCTGTCGTCCCGTCTCCCGGACACCTTGTTGCTGTAGAACATGGTTGGGTTCCTCTCCTCGGACCTGCGCTGGTTGTTGCCTTGGAGGTCGTCCTCCGAGCGGCGTCTGTCCTCGCCCTCCCAGCGATCACCACCCCCTCTCCTTCCGCCTCCCCCTCCACCACCGCGACCTTGGCCAGACACCGGGCTAGGCTTGTTGTACGCGTCCTCGTCTTCCCAGTTGCGAGTGTACTTGTTTGGGCCACGTCTGGAAGAGGTTCGTAATTCAGAATAGCCGAGGAAATTAAAAATGAGATAAATTTTAAAATGCTAACTTCAGGGTTATTGCAAAAAGTTAAATGAAAATAATTGGAGATATTATTATTGGTGCAGCTTTTTCAAATCTTATTTTGTGAATTAAGAGTGAAGGAGTGGGGAAAGGAGTTAAGAGCAACTTGAGCTTGGATAAAACAACGACTGGTAAATGTTATCCAATAATTTGGAACATAATTATGCGACGGCCGTTAACATCTCTAATTTCCACTTAAGAATTTGTTCAAACTGGTTGTCAGTTGTCACATTTTTGTGAAATTAACAACAATTTCTTAGCCGGATAGCAGAATAAAATAAAAGCAGTTGTTTGTAGAGATTAAAAATTTAAAGCAATCCAAACGTTATGTAGAAATTGCAATCCCCCAGGTCACCTTCCTAGCCCATTCAATTAACCCGAGAGTAGTCGCAAGTGGTCTTTTAGACCGTCTTTTTTTTCAACAGTTGGTATTTGTACAGCGCGCATGCGTGGCTTGTCTAGTTCCGCCTACCTTCCCAAAATAATTTGTGAAGCCAGTGTGCAATACGCGATTCAGTGTTCTGCAGAACTTTATCTAAGATAAGAGGTCCTGTTCGGTTGCTTGGTCTTTTCGACCGCTGCGCGACTACTAAGGGAGGCAAAAATATGCATACTCATCACTATTATGAGACATGTATTTTGTTATTGTAGGTTGATTATTCTTCAACATAGTGTTGGCATAATATTACTGTCTTGGTTTACTAATAATTCGAACTACAGGGTGTTTCAAAACATATTTTTATACCTTTTTGTAGGTTTGCAACATTCTGTATTTGATTGATTATTTATTGATTATTGATTGATAATTGATTAATATAACCATGTATGCTGTCACATATATGATAAATTATCTTATATTGGTAATCAAAACGTCATCCTAACGTTCTTAGCCCATAATAAATAATGCGGTCTAAAGGACCGGGCGCGACTACTAACGTTACAAACAGGGGCGCGACTACTCTCGGGTTAAATGGCTATGCCAAGGTGCTAGCCTACATATCTTAAGGTGATTTTCTTGTGTGCATGCCGCGATACTATTTTTGTGGTCGCTTAATGAACGCAGTTCAGACAGCCACCGAGTGAATGCAACTCGATCTGCAAGGAGACTCAAAGACCTTGGATAGGTCGTATTAGGTATTTATCTGAGATCTTTGGATCAACTTCTCACATAGGCCTAAATGGTGATGCTTATACAAAGAAGCAGGCCTTTGTAGGCTGTGGAGCAATACTGTGGAGCATTACTGCAAAGCATTACTGTAGAGCATTACTGTCAGCTGGAGAAATAGCCAATCAGTTAGCCAATCACATCAAAGATTTTATCACAAACCTAGAGGACCATGATCTGTATTCACACTGCGTCTGTCTGAACTATGCGCATTAAGCGGCCACAAACTGTGCGTTCATGAAGTAGCCTAAAGATATTGTGACAAGGTTTGACAACTGTGTCAAACCATGTCAGTAGCTGGCGGTGGAAGACACTGAACTGTTGATTTTAATAATCAATTAGACTAGAGATGGTTTGTTACCAAACAAGATGGAAGTTGGAAGATGAGTTTATGATACAATTAGGGATGAATATCGATACTTTTTTCATTATCGATTAGGGTTGTGCGAGCAGTTTTTTTTTAAGTCGAGCGAGATCGAGCGAGAATTTGAAAAAAAATCTTGAATCTCGAGCGAGATCCGAGATCAAGCGAGGTCGAGCGAGATCGAGCGCACTGAAATTAGCCGGCTTAGACCTGTTGTAGGACCCCAAAGAAAGAATCACCTATACACAAAATAATTAGGCCTAGGCGGCTTTAAAAGTAAAAATAGGGCCTACTTAAAAATAATATTTAAAAAGTAAACATTTCTCAGTTCAGTGCTTAGGGGCCTAGGCCTAGGGCAGGCGTGGAGTAGGCCTAGCCCTAGCCTATCTCAGAGGTCCTAGGCTTAGGCCTTGGCTACATGTTGAACGAAATATAATTTTTGTTTCTAACTTTATTAGTTTAATCACATTAATTTGGTAGTGAAAATAATAAGTAACAACACCTACAGCGGCCTCAGTGTAATACCCCTTTAATCAAGGATCCTTTAATGAATGTCGTAAGAAACCAATAAAGTAGTTTCTCCGTTGGAGTCGATAACGAGTCGATAAAGTACTCTCTGCTCTCTACCGCCAACTTCACAAATCACGCTTCAGTTCAGTAGCTCGCACGATAAAGTGCGCTACCAGTGACCAGTCAAAATGCGCGATCTGTGTGCGCGTCGACAGACGCATGCGCGTTGGCAACGAATTTGTGAAATTTCGTCTAGGCCTAAAATAAAATGTAGATGGATGTCTTGTTGTCATTTATTGGGTGTATGCTAGTGCTAGAAGTACCTAGCCTAGCTTTCGTTCTGTAGAGGAAAGTGTTTTAAAGTGAAGCCTATTTTATGCGTCATTTGTTAGTAGGCCCTAGGCCTCCGATCTTCGGGTTTATCAAAGCTCCGATCACGGAATGGAACCGGGACTCAGGCCTTGGCCTATAGCCATTGGCCTAGAGATTTCTCGGCAATGTGGCATGGCAATATGAAATTATTACGCAAAAATCGGGGAATAAATATTACTTTACCAAGTCGCATAACGCAAGGTCCCGCATAATTACGACCACCGTGGTCCGTGACGGAGATATCTCAAGACTAGATTTTTTGAGCAATTTGAGATCGAGATCGAGCGAGACTCGTTTTTACGAGCAGTATGATCTCGAGATCGAGCGAGATTCGAGCAGCACTTTAATCTCGCTCGAATCTCGAAAAGTCGAGACTCGCACAGCCCTATTATCGATTAACGAAATGGACCAATGGTAATGTCATTATCGAATCGATATTACTAGGGGTGGGCGAACCTAGGTTTTTGACTTTCGAGCCGAACTCGAACTTTTGAACCAAAAATTTTCGAACTTCGAACTCGAGCCGAACTCTTGAAAATCCATTATTATTCTGCAAGGAATAGACATTTATAAAATTTTTAAAAAAAAGTTATAAAAAATATTTTATTTAAATATAAAAGCTCAAAATAAAGGCTCCATTTCGTCATAAAAAATTCAAGTAATTCAATCTATTTTTTCAAATTTTGCGTATTTTCAAATTTCCCGCCATTAAGTTTCAATAATGTTGGTACTTCGTAGATCAAGAAGCAAAATTTCTAGTTTGTGTTTGTTATGTTGCCGACCCTACCCGACGTGTGTGAATTGTGACGATCGAGCCAATCACAGATGCGCACCGCCTTCTAACAGATAGCTTCGTCGTGACGTCATGGCGTGACAAACGAGAACTTTTCAAGGCGCTGGAACTTGGAAAATCAGCTGTTAGAAATATCCAGTATGGCGATCGCTGCTTTGTTGTTTTATTACGCGAACGATGTATAAAATCAGTTTTTGGCGTGTTTTTGGCGTAATTTCAAGACGAAGTTCGTTTAAAGTTCGAAGTTTTGATAAAAACCAAACTCGAGCTTAAAAAGTCAAGCCCGAGCCGAGCTTCAAAAAAGCTCGGCTCGGGCTCGAGTTTTCGAACGTTCGCCCACCCCTAGATATTACCAATAAAAAATTCAAACACGTTCCGACATAGATGGAATCTCAAATATGGTAAATGAAATTCAAAACAATAGAATCTCATACGTTGAGTAAACAGAGGCGTCGCTTTACCTGCGCCGGCGTACGATGAATGCATCAATCACAGGAGGGAAAGGCCGAGGAACAACAACGGTCGTGCACTTGACAATCAAGTTAAGGATTCTGCGCCTGGAAGAAGACACTTGAATATAGGAGAAAGGAGAGGATTTAGGAAGAATAATTTGAACTGAGTTCAAGATCAAACGTCAGGTGAATGGACTCATGAGGTTAATGTTGTTGAGAAGCCGATCAAGCAAGAAAACTAGGAACATGAATAAACAGGTTTCAGTGAGGGGAAGGTACAGAAGGACGACAACTTACCTTAAAACCGTTAAGTAGGGACCACGCACACACAGACACAATAAACTCAGGAGTTAGATGAAATAGACAATTATTATTATTATTATTATTATTATTATTATTATTATTAGTTCACAAGTTATACTTTCGCGACCCGATATAATTGAAGAGAAATTATAACATTGACGGGATGTTTTGTCGCGTCGTGGTGGTGAATAATTAACATTATTCCTTACTTCCCGACGTAGCGTCATCACTATGGATGACATTTTCAAGGGACTGCTGTTCTTTCGTTTGTTTGCCTCTGTTGCAATCGTTCACTTCTTCTTGGAACTGCCAGGATGGCGGTGGACGGCTCTATTTGTTGTTGTTGTTGTGGTGGTTGAGGTGGTTGTGGAGGTGGTGGAAGTGGTGTAGGTTGGTCTTGAGGATGAAGATGCTGTTGATGCTGTTGTTGATCTGGTGGTAGTTCTTGGTTTGAACGCATTTTTTTCTGCTGAGAGGTGATTAATTAAATTAATGGCAGGAATCCACGAATCACTCAGTTTGTAACCACCTACATCTCCATTCATATTGTTAGGTGTTTTTGAAATTTCAATTGACTCCCTTATGAGTCTAGGCCAGAAAGCCGATTCTTGGCAAATTATTTTTGTTTCATCAAAAAGAATCTCATGCCTTGAGTCAGCCATAAACAAACGAAAGAACAGCAGTCCCTTGAAAATGTCATCCACAGTGATGACGCTACGTCGGGAAGTAAGGAATAATGTTAATTGTTCACCACCACGACGCGACGAAACATCCCGTCAATGTTATAATTTCTCTTCAATTATTATTATTATTTATTTTTCTGTAATCAACATGATACATTTACACATACAGTTCATACAGAATGGGAGCAGGAAGTGGACCTTGGGGTCCATACATATAGAATGTATATATAGATGTGTATATAGAATGTATATATAGAATGTAAATTGAAAATATAGAATGTAGGCCCCTACATGTAGAATGTACATGTAGAATGTATAGAATGAAGATGGAAAAAGATGAGACAGAAGGACGTGTTTTTACTTTTTATATATTTGTGTATGTATTACTAGGTAGGCCTACTTACCATTTTAAAGGTAGGCCTACGTAAGCTGTCATCCTTCTTAACTTTTTTCCCCACAGAAACCTGATGATTGATGTTCCTAGTTTAATTATTTTTCTGGACTAGATGGACAAATGGTGCAGCAGGAAGATTGTCAAGCTAGAACTGTAACTGCATCCATCTCTATTTAAACAAAGATCCCAATTTTCAAATGCTAAATTCTCTAGTCGCTCACCCGTATCGCCGCCTGCGTCTAGCCCTCGGCGGCCCCTCCTCACTTCTTATGTCGTAGCCGTAGAGTTCTATCAGCTCTTCCCGCGACTTTGGCATCTGTTCATCATCGTTGTACTTGTCGTGAGCCCAGCGGTTTTCGTGCTCCTTCCAAACCTTCTTCTTCTCCTGAAGCTCTTTGACACGCTCGGCCTCTTTCTCCGTGTCGTTGACGTTGCTGGGGGTCAGAGCCAACATGTTTTCCAAGTTACGTGTCAAGGGGATAAGTGCAAATAATTTACTCGTGCATCAACATGTAAACTATGTTTTAAGCACTTTTTGAAACAATTAGGTCCACACATTTTTTTTTAAGATGATAGAATATCTAGGCCTATTTGGGATAAAATTGAAAGTTTGCAAACTCAAACATAAAGTAGATTAGCCCTAAGAGATAGCATCATTCATCTCAAACATGGGACCAAAATGCCCACAAGTAGGCTACCTACAATAGTGTGTGAGATTAGGTTGCACTGACCAAGGCCATGTACAAAACTTGGTGACTATTAAGTGAACTTCATTAACTTCAATTCATCCCCCCCCCCCCCCCGGAAAAAAAAAAAACTGTCGGCTCCAACAAAGTTTGGAGTTCATACTCAAATCAAAGATTTTCATTTTGAAAGTGAAAATGTCAATGAACTATTGACCAAACACATTGCAGTAGGGAATACATTAGGCACAAAACATGCCTACGATAGTTGGTAACTACCTGTCATCTTCAGCGGTACGATCATCGTGCTCGTAAAACGTCCCCCTCTTAGGGATGTACTGAGGATTTCTCCTGTCTTCGTCGTCATCTAGTTTCTTCTCGGACTTGGGGGCAATGCTGTCTCTGTCCTCACCGTCCACAGACGAACCAGAAGTGATGGTTTGACCTTCGTCGGATTCATACTCCTGCAGATGATCAAAATGAACCTCTAAGATCCTTACACAAGTTTCACCTACCAGTACCTTGGTCCAGGGGAAAAGCCGGGGTTTTCCAAGATAATTACTATGTAGTTAGTTACCTGGCCGTCTCCTTCCTCTCGTTCGTAGTCTATCGCCCGAGCTCGAGCATCTTTAACCGCTTCTAAATTGCTGCTACCAATGCTGGAGTTCAAATCAATTGTGTCCACTGATTCTTGGGTCGTATTCTGAAGAAAAGGAAAATTACATGTTAGTAGGCAGTAGGCATAGGCTTTAGGTAGATTTTATAGACCTCGACACCTCTGGAACAAAAACACAGTTCATTTTACGTACGCTTAGGCCTAGCCGGAGCGATAGAGAGACTAACAATTACTGAAACCAGTGGAGTTTACACTATGGTCTATGTAGGACATGGTAGGCCTAATTGTGAAGACCGAATACCACAGTAGACCTACCGCAAAATTGAATGCGAGCGTTATCGATAGGGTTGGCATGATATTACCCAACCCAATAAAACCCACCAGGCCTTTTCCGATAAAAAACACCTGAAAAAAAAAAACGTGGGTTTTTGACAAAAGTATTTTTTCCCCGTATTCAATGAATTTGTAGCCCCTACATTAAATGTTATTTTTAGACCCAAAAATATGCCGCCATGACACTAGGTAGTTTACTGACAAATATTGAGCAAAAAACATCTTACACTACAGTTAGGTACTGAAGGCACTGGGCCAGCAATTTACAGGACGCTCAGCACACTGCTGACAGCAGTTAACAGAACGCAACCATAAGGTAGGCTAGGGCCTAGCAGGGGAAGATAACACTACAATACAATGCAGGTAGGCCCACAGTTGTTTCATCGTGATCATCACGTTTGTTTTTGACTTTTTGTCTAAGGTAAGGCCTAGGCCCAAGACCCAAGCTTTGACCGTAGACCTAGGCAGGCTTACGAGATAGCCGGTACTTGTTCGGTTGGGGAGGGGGGGGGGGGTTCAAATGCTTTTTGCGATGTTTTGCGAGAAGCGCGTTGGTGTTAAATGAAATATAATACCAAGTAGGCCCTACATATTGTAAAATATACGCACTTTATGTCCCCGTCCCCCCCTAACCTACGATTCCCTACAAAACATTGTAAGCAGCTTTTGGATCCCCCCAACCAATGACATAAATAAGCTTTGCGTAGCAAAGCGCTAGACGCTCAGTCTCCTATCCTTCACGCCGAGCGCTAGCGTGCCGATTGGAAGCCATCATGAAATGGGAAATTGAGAGAAATGCCACATAGATACTTCAGCTAGTTGGCTAACCTGACAATTTAAGTGGCTGTGGAGTTGTTTGTTGTTGAGCGGATGGGCGAGCACCGCCGTCTGTAGCTAGGTAAATATGTACAAATTTACGTAAATAAAATAAAATAAAATAAAATAAATAAATATTCGTATTTAGAGTCTACCCACTCAGTCATATAACTGATTTTTAGTAGGCCTACTTAAGACGGCTGTTTTTCCCCTTTCATGATGGCTTCTAATTAGCATGGCACGCTCCCCACAGCCATACTGAGTGTCTAGCGCTTAGCTTATGTACCCTATATCATTGCCCCCAACCGAACACGTTCCAGGTAGCCTAGCCCTAGGCCTAGGCCCTAGACCCAAGCTTTGACCCAGGGCCTAGGCACGCTTATGAGATAGCCTAGCCCTAGGCGGAGGCGGAGGCCTAAGCTTGTTGTTAGGCTGTTGCAGGCAGATCTGGGGTTAATAGAGGAATGGGTCACAGCCAGCTCACAGCAAATAAAATGGGTTAGAACAGGGGTCGGCAACCTATGGCACGCCAAGCTATTCCCTGTGGCACGCGCCTTGGCCAGATATAAAATTTTAAAATCTTAATATCTCATGACAAACATTAGATTGGTACTATTTCTTGCTATAAATCTGAATTTTATTTGAGTAGACTAGTCTAAATAATATAAGTTTTATTAACTAGCAGGTCGTCAAATGTTTTACCCCCGACTATGCTTCATACTCACCACCTGGAGCTAAGTTATTTTGAGTGGATGGACGTTGAAAATCTAGAAATGGAACTAGTTGAGTTTCAATCTTCCGATCTCGGGGTTGATAAATTCAAAGCATTGCTAAATGTAGAAACCGTGGGTCATAGGAACACTGATATAAAATCTGCCTGTTGGGCCTCATTACTTTCCAAGTTCAACTCGACGAAAAAAGTCGCATTTGCTCTTTCTTATGTCTGCATTCGGCTCTAGCTACACATGTGAGCAAGTGTTTTCAGACATGAAAAATATTCTTGGAGCTGTACGCAGCCAACTCACACTAAACTACTCCAAGTTTTGCGTAAAACTAAAAGTCCCCTACCTACTCTCCCGACTTGCAAAAACTCAATACAAATAAACAGCATTAGGGAAGTCACTAGCGAGGCCTTCAACAATCTACGATGGACGAGATCAGCACAAAACAAATGTAGATGAATAGCAAAACATGTAGGCCTAGGCCTACAAAATATTTTGGTAATTATGCCGTGTACGGTTTTCCGAGAAAAAAGATGAAAAAATTTACTTACCATATTCCAGTGTGTGTAATTAATGTTCCTTAATTCATTTTCAGGTACCGCATTATGGTTTTTAATTTTGTAAACAATGTTTTTCATCTTTTCACTAGTGGAAATTGAGCCGTCATTTGTGCGTCCACATACTACATCGCCATGTTGATTTGGAAAGCGTGATCTCCTCTGACACGTCTCTACCGCTGCGTACGCAGCGTAAAAAAGTATTTTTGTTTCAAATCGCGACGTTAAAGGTTAAAAAAGGTATTTTTGTTTAAAATAGCGACGTTAAAGGTTAAAAAAGGTATTTTTGTTTAAAATAAAGACGTTAAAGGTTTTGAAGGTTTGTTTTATTAGTAAAACACAACGGAAAAAACTTAATTATTAATTAACAATTCACCGACACCTTGAATAATTTAAAACTGTTCTCTCTCACTTGCCAGACTGTTCTCTCTCACTTGCCAGAACCCGCCTGGTCAGCAACTACTTCAATTTCTGGTTCAGTGTTGACCCTCGCCGGGTCGTATAGAATTAATTTTAAACAAAAATACCTTTTTTAACCTTTAACGTCGCTATTTTAAACAAAAATACCTTTTTTAACCTTTAACGTCGCTATTTTAAACAAAAATACTCTCTTACGCTGTGTACGCAGCGGAACAGACGTAGCGGAGGAGATAGCGCTTTCCAAACCAGTATGGCGGCCTACGTACAGTACGTACAGTGACAGCACAATTTACACAGGTAAAAAGACGAAAAACATTAGTAACAGTGAAAAGATCGTAATGCGGTAGCTGAAAATGAATTAGGGACTATCAATTACACATACTGTGAAAAGCTGGAAACATTTTATGCATTTTTTCTCGGAAAACCGTACACGGCATAATTACCAATATTTTTTCCAATTTCTAATTTACGCCTAGCTTTGTAATATAACATTTTTATTTTTTTTAACGCATTTGAAAGATCAAAAGTGTAAAAGTAGTATTAATGATGTAGTAGTTGTAGCGGGAGTATTGCAATGGTTATTTTTAGTGTTTCCTGAATAACAACAAATTAACATTTTGTCTTCGTAAAATTTGTACTGGCACGCGAACAATATAGGCCTAGGCCTAGTTAAAAAATGTAACATCATTTTGGCACACATGTTGCAAAAGGTTGCCGACCCCTGGGTTAGAACATAGGTACACCGTAAATGTAAGGTGGTTGGTTTCTCGTGAAGATTAATTAAGGTAGGCCTAGGTAGGACATAGGCCCTACACTTTAATGGGGGCTGTTATGGAGAAAGTAGGAACTTATAAGTACTTGGGGGTGATGTTGGCAGAGGATTTGGGTTGGGGGATCATATGCAAGGAAATAGGGCTCTGGGATTTGTTATGAGAAATCTAAGAGGGGCCAGCCAGGGAGTTAAAGATCGGGAATATAAGGTAGTGGTTATAGCCTACCTGTCCTGGAGTATGGGGCAGCGGCATGGGATCCATATAAGCTGGGGAAGGTTTCGATTGATTGATTGATTGATTATTGCTTAACGTCTCATATTTATGCACTTTGGCTAATCGAGACGATGGGAAGGTTTCGAAGGTAGAGAATGTTCAACATAGGGCGGCAAGAAGGGTTACGGGGAAGGTTAGGCGGTGGGAGGAGGATGATAAGGGGAATGTAGAGAGGGTACCGGAAGGCCCTAGATATGAAAGTGTCACTGCAATGTTAGGAGAGTTAGGGTGGGAGTCATTAGAGGGAAGAAGAAGGGAGGTTAGGTTGTGCAATATGTACAGGGCGGCTAAGGGAAGTAGGGGGTGGGGGGAAATCCGCAATAGGCTGCAGGAGGGGCTTTACAGGGGGAGGGGGGATCACTTGTGGAAGTTCTAGCGTAAAGTAGGCCTAGTAAGAACGGATCTGGGTCAACATGGTTTCTTGGAAAGGACAGTTAGGGAGTGGAATGACTTGTCAAGGGATGTTGTAGCTCTAGGCCTAGGCCTAGTGGGTCTATTTTAGGGAATTTAGATCGTTTTTAGGGGAGGACAGAAATTAGGTCTGGGGGGAGTGAGTGGTTGCCACCGGGCGGAATGGCCCATTTGTAACAGTTAAGAAATGTTATGTTATGTTGACCTTAGGCCCCTAGGGTAGGCCTAGTAGGGCCTCGCCTAAGCCTACGTAGGCTTTAGAGATAGGCCTAGGCCTAGGCCTAGGGCTAGGCTAGCCCTACTAGGATGTAGGCCTAGCCTAGGACTTTGTAGGACATAAGATCAAAGGCTTAATAACATAAATAGCCTACCAGTGTACATATTATACGGTTATACCGTTCTTTCATGGTTATGTTTCGGTGAAAATGTGACTGTCATGTAGGCCTATGTTGTGATGTTGATCTTGGATGTGGGGCATGTCTAGCCTAGGCTTGCCTTCCCTATTGATGCTACGGCCTACGCCTAGGCTAGGCAAACTTACTGTAACTTTTAACAGTCAAACAAAATATTATGGTTTCATATATATTTAACTAACTTACAAGTAGTTCTGACGTTTTATTATCCGCTTCGTCGTAGGAATTTATATAGTCGACAGATTCCACACTTCTTCGACGGGACACGGCCATTTTTCTAACCCAACAAACTCGACCGACTCGACTTGTGCTAGGAACCGGAAATGACGAAAAGGAGCGTTGAACTCCGAAGTTCAAAAGACCACCGCCATCTAAAATTTGGCGGCGACTTTGATTTCTTGTTCTGCTCACCATAATTTTTCTTTAAAAAGGACTTCATTACAGTCTTGTACATTATATTACGTACGTTCATTAGTCGATACATTCGTTACAATGACAGTACAAGCGTGCACATCTAGTACATCTTCATTAAATCGATGGTATAATAATATTAGACGAATAATGAGCTTTTTCGCATGAATGCATGCTGTAGACATACATACATTTTATTAGTCATCAATTTAGCACTCATATGCTTACACAATTACAAGGTAGGCGAGTATTTGATGTTGTCCATTTTGGTATCAAGTAAAATCCAATACATTACAAAGTATTTACAAAATTACCTATACAGGTATACTAAAGTATCTAGAGACCATTCTATAGCTCTAAATAACCCTTTCCACAGAGTCTAAAATATAAAAAACACAAGGATAAATCACTGAATATCGTCACACAATAAAACCAGAATAAACTCACAAATTTCTTATTGCAGAATGAAAGGTGCAGCTCAAACTGCAAATCAGTTACCTACATTTTTTGTGCTAAAGTTATTACTAAAATATTCTGAGAGCGAATAAAACTCCATTTCCAGCAGCCAGGATTCATCTTAAATTTAAAATCTGTGTCTCCTAAGCTCCCCTTTTAAGTAGCCAGGGAGGGGGTTGACTTTTTTCCCCCCAGCCTGAGTAGGATCATTATCAGACAACCTTAGCCTACTTTGTTCCTGGTGAAGGTTGTCCTTCTGTCTCGTGTTATGGGGGTGTACATCACTGTTTCTCGTAAACAACATGGGGTTATCATTTACAAAAACTGCCATTTCCATTATATAGATTGATTTTACGGGAGTACCCTAGGGTTCTAAAAGCCTGCCTGCATGATCCTCTATTGGGTAAGTTGGCCATAATTCTAATAGCCCGTTTTTGCAAACGAAAAACAGCTAATCCCGAGGAGGCATTACCCAGAACAGGTTTCCATATTAAAATCAAAGATTGGAAGAATAAAAATACACCATTTTTGCAGTACTCTGGTTACACTGCTTTACAACTTTCCTCAAAAAAAAAACACGCTGAACTTAGTCTACCACACAAGTTCTCAATGTGCTGAGCCCATTTTAGTCGTATCTACTTTTAAAACCCCAAAAAACATTGCATGATCTGCAACTTCCAATAGTCCCTCCCAAGTTCTATTACCATCGTACTGGCTCACCAATTGCCTGGAATTTCATCAACTGCGTTTTAGCACAATTTAACTTAAGCTTGTTGGCTTCAAACCATTCTATTAACTCTCTCAGTATGATAAGAAATTTGTCTTTGAGACCATGTTACACAGAGCTCGAATAATAATACTAGCATCATCTGCATATAGAACCACCAAGCAATCCAGAGGCAAGTTGGTAGGAAGGTCATTGATGTAAAGAATAAAAAACACCGGCCCTACCCCCGACCCTTGTGGAACCCCATGTTTAATAAGCTCCATTTAGAGTGCGTTATTGTTTCCCCCTTGCCCAAGGCCACCCTCTGTTTCCTATTAACAAGTACGAGGTTACCCAGGCCAGTGTGACATCTCTAACCCCCAAAGGGATCTAATTTGCGAAGTAGAAGTTCGTGGTTGATTGTATCAAAAAGCCTTCGATAGATCACACATAATGGACCCTGTTATTTCCCTTTCTCTTCAAGACCCCCTTGGGATTGCATGTGTAAGTTGAAAGGTTGCCGATTTGGTGGAATATCCAGCTCTAAATCCGTGTTGGCATTCAGACAGAATATTCTCATCTCTCGGGAAAGGCATCGAGTTGTTTAAGAAACAATTTTTCTAACACTTTGGAAAAGTTTGGGATCAGCGACACGGGTCTATAGCTGGCCTCTCCTGCACTTTGCCCTTCTTAAAAAGGGGTATCACTGTGGAAAATTTAAACTTTTCCGGAAATGTCCCCGAAATGAATGAGGAATTGCAGATAGCTGTAGAGGTTCAGCTATGACCGCACCACATCGGCGAATAAGAAAACTGGGCACCATCCCACCCGGCTGACCTCTTGATTTTAAATCTTTTTTTACCTGGCGAACTTCGTTAATGCTAACAGGCCTTAAACACATCTTATGAATGCGCCTGACACCTCCCTTACCTTAGTTTGGGCCAAACATGCCTCAAACAGTATCCGCCTTGGTATCAATTATATTATCAGCAATATTGTGAAATAATCATTGAACAAATTTGCTACCTTATTTGCATCTGCTATTTCCTTCCTTCAATTTCCAGAACAAGGGGATCGGTTTCCTTCTCCTCTTCCTTACCTGCAAGTGCTTTTACCACCCCCATGTAGCCTTTACTTTTTTTTTAGCTTCCCCAATTTTGCCTGCTGGTAGTGCCTTTTTGGCCATCCGGATGTCCTTATTAACCTTTTTTGAAAGCTTGGAAGCGCTCAAGAAAATGGGCGCACTGGTTTACTTTACTTTGTTGGAACAGATCTCTTTTTACTTGGACATTTCCTTCTTATTTTCACCCGTTAGCCACCCCCTCCGCCGAGATTTTACTGGGAAATTGTCTGAGCGGGAAAGCGTATTGAAAAGTGATAAAAATATTCTTAGAAATTCATTATATTTCCCATCAGTACCCGGAATCCTTTTCTTCCCGCTCCAGTCCGTATCCCTTAATTGCTTTGAAATTAATGATGCTCTCCTCCTTAAATTGCCTACTCCAGTTTATGGGCCCCCCCTTTATTCTGTTTAGTTTGGCCCACTAACCGGCAGACTGATAATTTGACAGCAGTGATCAGAATAACCTGTCTCGATGACTTTAGGAGCAATCGTGGACGAGAAGTTTGAAAATACGTTATCAATACAGAATTTATATTCAGTGTAATTCTTGTTGGGGTTGTAATAAGAGCCGTAAAATTATAAATCCCCAAAATATTTCCCCATGTCTTGCTTCTCGGTACTTGGTTTAGAGAAGTCCACGTTAAAATCACCACTTATTACCATGTGTTTTGTACCATCTTTACACTGCAGCATTTTGAACATCGTTTTTAACTTGGAAATAAACAGGCCAAAGTTGGCCGGATTGGGTGGTCTGTAAACTGTCACAATTTCCAATTTAATGGGTGATGTATTTCTAGAGCACACAATTCTATAGATTTTTCAAAATGCTACGAGTCCAGGTCAGCTCGATTTTTTTATTGTAACCTGCCGATTTCCTATAAAAATAGCCGTTCCTCCCCTTATATGTTCCTTTCTTTGAAAACATGCAACTAACTTGAAATCGCTAATAAGAACCGACCCTCCTGACCCCGCTCGAACCAGTGTTCTGATATACAAATAAAATCCACGATTTCTTTTTGAGAATCTAGAAAAAATCTCTATTTCTTCTGGGTTTTTTACCCCCCAAACCTTGCGTGTTGTGATGCATCAAAAACTTCTGAGCGCCGCTGGGCTTTTGGCAAACATACGAAGCGCCTGTCCTAGATACGCCAGGCACTATGGTGACTTGCTTACCATCCCGGTTACAAGAAAATTTTGACTCCCTTCTCCTACTTTATCCCCTTGTGCCGTGGAAGTGTTTTCTACAAGCTCTTCCGAGGTCCCTTGACCCATCAAGATTTTCCTGAGCTCTCTCTGCAATGAACTGTCCTAGGAAGAGACCCCCCCTTCGGTTGAGATGGATCCATCTCTAGCCGATTCCCATTAGAAATCTGGCATTCGGATCTAAGAAGCTCACTCTCCCGTACTGATTACACACCCATTCAATCCCCTTTATTAACCTCCTCATATATTCATCGAGCAATCATTCCGATACACAGCCCATTAATTATGAGGTGCGCATCTCGCAATGGTCCGTCCCTTAAATCATCAACTAACAAAGCGAGGGCTCTCCATCACATGTATATCACTTCTGTCTTTAACATTTTTAGTTCCTATAGACACACTATGACCTTTGGACATACCCCAATTTCTTACTCCCACTCGACTCACAAGTTCCTGGGTTCTTATGCCCCCATATACCTTAACCTCGCACCCTGCTGGTTCCAACACCTCCCCTTTCACCGGCAGCATTGAGTCGCCAACACGAGCACCTCTGTGGTTGGGAAAAACTTCGGAGTCCCCGACTGTTTGTGTCCTCCTCCCCGTTGAGCAAAGATCCTCCTGTAATGCTCTGCCTGGACTCTTGCTGATTACCAATGTAATTCCTCTGGATGGTCCTTTTTGTTTCTGTAGTGGGCCCCCGGCTTACCCGCTCTTTCTGCGTGATCCGTCTCTGGCTTGCGACTGACGTCCGGTCCTATATCCCCACTAGGCCTAGCCTCGGCCCCCGGGTCCCTGGTGTCCCTTTTTCCTCTATAACCCACAACCTCGGCCCCCTTGGAGTCCTCTTTGGGGTAGGGCTATAAATCGGGCTACCTGCCTCTCTCGTGACGAACCGGTTCAGTGACTGGCCATGTCTTCAATAGTAGCACGTAAATTGAGTACTTCAGCAGCCAGTAACCTAACCTCTTTTTCCAGCCCCGCTCCCCACCTGTGTGATACCGCATCCTTACAGCAATTATCACAAAAACCCGTTTATGTTTTTAGCCCCCCTGATAGCCTTGAAAAGTTGCCGACTTCATTCCTATACAATAAGTGGGGAACCATTTTGGGGCATTTATCACAGCCTAACCACGAGTCCCTTGTTCTATGTTGTATTTCCCACACGTCGCACAGGGGTCGCTTTCCTCGTCATCGGAAAGCATTTTGTACGAATGCAAGAGGAGACTTTTGAGGTTAGGTAGCTCCTGTCAGCTGTCTAGCTAGACATTATCACATTCCTTTTCCACTTTCTTCACTTCTCCTAACAATTCACGAAATAAGTCCCTTTAGCTAAACCCCACAAACATCATTACATTCTAAAAAACAAGTATAATAGTGAAAAATTTAAAATTTTTCCCTAAACACTTTAAACGGCTGTCAAACCATGGACGCCATCTTGTCAGGTCTGCAATGTGCAATGCAACATCAGTTGGGACATCAGTTAAACCGATATGGACAACAAGGGGCAAGAAAAATGTGAAAGGGTTTCAAAGAATGATTTAAGTCTATGGACTGAGGAACACCTTGATAAAACCACCATTCAGTCAGGACTGCCAGTGGCTGGTATAAAAGTGAGCAAGTGATGAATCAGAGTTTCGCGTGTGCTATAATCAGTTTTATCTTTATTTTATTTATCTCTGTTGCTTGTTGTTGTTTTGTCTTCCCGCAGTCAAATATAAGTTGTGTAACAAGTAGAGTATTAGTAGTATCTATGAAGGTAGAGTATATAGTAGTATCTATGGTAACAAGTGGTAGCAAGGTTGCATTTCTTTCTCTTTTCTTTTCCGATATGCCCTTGCTCAATAAGGTGACCCGTCGTTCTTCTTTTTATTTTCAATTTCATCTCTATTCTTCTCTTCCACTCACTTATCTACGCTTTACAATTTTTTCTTAATCTTTATCCTCGTGATTAATTAAAGCTACACATACATACATACATACATACATATACAGCTGGTTTGCATAATTGAGGATGTATTAATCAAATTTAATCATCTACATCACGTCTGTTTAGGTCAGGGTCACCCACATTGGCAATGTTCAACTTTGAAATTGAACCCTCCTGAAACCATTCCACTCCACTACCGTCCTGCCCGGTGCCCCCCCCCCCCCCCCGCTACATCAACCCTCCAAATTTCCCTCTTAAGTGTGTATACGCATTATTTCTCCCAGCTTCAATTTCCCTCTGTCCTTCTTACTCAAGGCATATCTAGAAGAAATGAACAATTGGGGGGGGGGGGGGCGACATGAAAACTGGTAGGGGCCTAAGTTGTTTTGACACTTTGAACTCTTGTTATTACAATTAAGAACTCTGCATAGTGTATAGGGTCTCTCGCATAATGAATTGATTTATTAATTTTCTTCATATGTTTTCGTGTAGCTCTACAAATCATTGTCACCTCCACCTCCTACGCTCACACATTTATTGACTCCTATCCATCTAATTACACACTCATCCCCTAAATAAATAAATCAATTCGTATTTAGAGTCTACCCACACAGTCAAATCATCAAATTCCAACTCGCAACCTTCTCGTGGTTTGGCCCGTGATTAGGGGAATTTTTCTCCCTGAAACTAATGGCGAGCTCTGGGTCGTCGTCGGGGAACTTTCCCCTTACCTTTGACTACCTCCCCGACGGCGACGACAATGACAACACGGACGGATGATGACACAGACGGAGACGACTACGACGTGGGGGAACCCCTGCCCTCCCACCCGCTTGTGGCTGGTTCTGACCAGCACAGGCCTGTCCACCCCTTGTACCCCCGCGTCATCTCTTACGTCCCTCCCTTCGTCTCGATTAGCCAAGTTGCATAAAAATATCCTATCAATCAACTGATAAATATGTGTTATTATCACTTCTTTATAAAGAACAAATTATTCGCCTCCACCAGGATTTTGTCTGCTTTTTTTACGCCTGATTGGTTTTTCGAATAAATCCATTAGATTTCCAGATAAGGTTGAGAACCTCATATTTTGAGAGGTTGTCTGTTCGATTCCCCACCGAGAATCCTGCCTGGAAGTTTACCCAGGGTTTTATTAGTAAATAAAACGAATGTTATGATCAAGTCATCTTGGGCATTTCCACAATCGCACGAAATAACCCACGGACTTATAAAGCAAGCGTCATGGATTTTCCCTGCAGGTTCTCCACGAAAATGTATTTTGAACTCTATTTTGAACATTTTCTAACGCCTGCGGCCTGTGTCGTTAGTTGTTGCTACTTCTAGGCCAACTGTAAACAATTCCGTAAAAATATCCAGTCAGATTCGCCGATGGCGGGCATCGATCCGGTGCCTCCCGTGTCCGCCTAGTCAAGGATCGGGTGCATCACGCGTTTCGCATGAGCAACATTTCCGGCAAGTCTAAGACCCAGGCTCTGCCCCGTGCTCGCGTTGGATTTTATAATTGTATTATATATTGTCAAATAAAACTATTGTGTGTAGTTTCTTTCGTCTACCAATAGTCAGTCACCGAACTAATCTTCGGAGGGGACTTTAATGTACAGCTGACTAAGCCAAACCTCATTATCGTGGTTCGGAAAATATAGTTTGGTCCGAAGCGTATGGATGTACGAGGACGTGGATTCGAATCCCGCATAAGACATGGGTATTTTGTAATCCTCCTTCACCATCATCTATCACCACTCATCGTCTCGCGTGAAGCAACAAAAATCAAATCAATCATTGTTGATGTTAAAGCCTAAAGGGTCATGTTCAATGATTTATTTATTCTATCGTATTAAGTTATGGATTTTTGTGAATGAATGAATGAATGAATTGAATATGAATTGAACTGTCATTCAATTAATTGAAGGTGATGATTGCGAATAATTGACGTTGATGGTGATGACGTCAAAAATTACATACCTAATAAAAATAATTGACATTTTAAATCGTGCACAATTCATGGCTCTGCTAGGCGATTCAAGAGTAAAAGTCCACCTCGCAAACAATAAATAATAAAATAAATTGGTGGGATGCCTAAACAGGGAGCAAATCATGTCCCTCTTCGGGTATGTTGCGGATAGGACAATACTTCAGTCCGGATTGCCGGTCTCGACGGGATTTGAACCTGGGACCTTCCGAATTAGTGTCACGCGCTTAGCGCTTGAGCCAACACTGTCGGTCACCTCGCAAATATCAGAGTACAAAACTAGAGGCGAGCTCTGGCAATCGTCGTCGGTGACACCTCCCTTTTCCCTTGACGACCTCCCTGACGACGATGACAGTGACAATGACACAACGAACGATGATACAGACGCGATGACGACCGCGACATGAGAACCCCTCCTTTCTGGTTCTGACCATCTTGGGCCCCTCCACCCCATCTCCTAGGTTAACGCAGGGTTAACGGTTTACGCGCCCTTAATCCATACATACATACATACATACATTTTATTAGTCATCAATTTTAGCACTCATATGCTTACACAATTACAAGGTAGGCGAGTATTTGATGTTGTCCATGTTGGTATCAAGTAAAATCCAATACATTACAAAGTATTTACAAAATTACCTATACAGGTATACTAAAGTATCTAGAGACCATTCTATAGCTCATTAAAATAACCCTTTCCACAGAGTCTAAAATATAAATAACACAGGATAAATCACTGAATATCGTCACACAATAAAACCAGAATAAACTCACTAATTCTTATTTGCAGAATGCAGGTGCAGCTCAAACTGCAAATCAGTTACCTACATTAGTTTGTGCTAAAATTATTACTAAAATATTCTGAGAGCGAAAAAAAACTCCATTTCCAGCAGCCAGGATTTCATCTTAAATTTAAAATCTGTGTCTCCTAAGCTCTCCTTTAAGTAGCCAGGGAGGTGGTTGACTATTTTCCTCCCAGCCTGAGTAGGATCATTATCAGACAACCTTAGCCTACTTTGTTCCTGGTGAAGGTTGTCCTTCTGTCTCGTGTTATGGGGGTGTACATCACTGTTTCTCGTAAAAAACATGGGGTTATCATTTACAAAAACTGCCATTTCCATTATATAGTTTGATGTTACGGTGAGTACCCCTAGGGTTCTAAACGCCTGCCTGCATGATCCTCTATTGGGTAAGTTGGCCATAATCCTCGTAATAGCCGTTTTTGCAAACGAAAAACAGCTAATGCCGAGGAGGCATTACCCCAGAACAGGATTCCATATTGAATCAAAGATTGGAAGAATGAAAAAATACACCATTTTTGCAGTACTCTGGTTACACTGCTTTACAACTTTCCTCAAACAAAACACGCTGAACTTAGTCTACCACACAAGTTCTCAATGTGCTGAGCCCATTTTAGTCTGTAATCTACTGTTAAACCCAGAAAACATTGCATGATCTGCAACTTCCAATAGTTCCCCCAAGTTCTATTACCATCTGTACTGGCTCACCAATTGCCTGGAATTTCATCAACTGCGTTTAGCACAATTTAACTTAAGCTTGTTGGCTTCAAACCATTCTATTAACTCTCTCAGTATGATAAGAAATTTGTCTTTGAGACCCATGTTACACAGAGCTCGAATAATAATACTAGCATCATCTGCATATAGAACACCAAGCAATCCAGAGGCAAGTTGGTAGGAAGGTCTTTGATGTAAAGAATAAAAAAAACACGGCCCTACCACCGACCCTGTGGAACACCATGTTTAATAAGTCTCCATTAGAGTGCGTTATTGTTGCCCCTTGCCCAAGGCCACCCTCTGTTTCCTATTACACAAGTACGAGGTTACCCAGGCCAGTGTGACATCTCTAATCCCCAAATGATCTAATTTGCGAAGTAGAAGTTCGTGGTTGATTGTATCGAAAGCCTTCGATAGATCACACATAATGGACCCTGTTACTTCCTTCTCTTCAAGACCCCCTTGGATTGCATGTGTAAGTTGAAAGGTTGCCGATTTGGTGGAATATCCAGCTCTAAATCCGTGTTGGCATTCAGACAGAATATTCTCATCTCTCAGGAAGGCATCGAGTTGTTTAAGAAACAATTTTCTAACACTTTGGAAAAGTTTGGGATCAGCGACACGGGTCTATAGCTGGCCCTCTCCTGCACTTTCCCCTTCTTAAAAAGTGGTATCACTGTGGAAAATTTCAACTTTTCCGGAAATGTCCCGAAATGAATGAGGAATTGCAGATAGCTGCTAGAGGTTCAGCTATGACCGCACCACATCGGCGAATAAGAAAACTGGGCACCTCATCCACCCGGCTGACCTCTTTGATTTTAAATCTTTTATTACCTGGCGAACTTCGTTAATGCTAACAGGCCTTAAACACATCTTATGAATGCGCCTGACACCTCCCTTACTTAGCTTGGCCAAACATGCCTCAACAGTATCCGCCTTGGTATCAATTATATTATCAGCAATATCTGTGAAATAATCATTGAACAAATTTGCTACCTTATTGCATCTGCTATTTCCCCTTTCCCTTTAATTTCCAGAACAATGGGATCGGTTTCCTTCTCCTCTTCCTTACCTGCAAGTGCTTTTACCACCCCCCATGTAGCCTTTACTTTATTTTTAGCTTCCCAATCTGCCTGCTGGTATGTGCCTTTTTGGCCATCCGGATGTCCTTATTAACCCCTTTTTTGAAAGCTTGGAAGCGCTCAAGAAAATGGGCGCACTGGTTTACTTTACTTTGTTGGAACAGATCTCTCTTTACTTGACATTTTCCCTTTTTATTTCATCCGTTAGCCACCCCCCCCGCCGAGATTTACTAGAAATTGTCTGAGCGGGAAAGCTGTATTGAAAAGTGATAAAAATATTCTTAGAAATTCATTATATTTCCCATCAGTATCCGGAATCCTATCTATCCCGCTCCAGTCCGTATCCCTTAATTGCTCTATGAAATTAATGATGCTCTCCTCCTTAAATTGGGCCTACTCCAGCTATAGGCCCCCCTTTTATTCTGTTTAGCTTGGCCCACTACCGGCAGACTGATAATTTGACAGCAGTGATCAGAATAACCTGTCTCGATGACTTTAGGAGCAATCGTGGACGAGAAGTTTGTAAATACGTTATCAATAACAGAACTACTATTCAGTGTAATTCTTGTTGGGGTTGTAATAAGAGCCGTAAAATTATAAATGCCAAAATATTTACCATGTCTTGCTTCTCGGTACTTGGTTTAGAGAAGTCCACGTTTAAAATCACCACTTATTACCATGTGTTTTGTACCATCTTACACTGCAGCATTTTGAACATCGTTTCTAACTTGGAAATAAACAGGCCAAAGTTGGCCGGATTGGGTGGTCTGTAAACTGTCACAATTACCAATTTAATGGTGATGTTATTTCTAGAGCACACAATTCTATAGATTTCTCAACTGCTACCGAGTCCAGGTCAGCTCGATTTTTGTATTTGTAACCTGCCGATTTCCTAATAAAAATAGCCGTTCCTCCCCTTATATGTTCCTTCTTTGAAAACATGCAACTAACTTGAAATCGCTAATAAGAACCGACTCCTCCTGACCCCGCTCGAACCAGTGTTCTGATATACAAATAAAATCCACGATTTCTTTTTGAGAATCTAGAAATATCTCTATTTCTTCTGGTTTTTCACCCCCAAACCTTGCGTGTTGTGATGCATCAAAAACTTCTGAGCGCCGCTGGGCTTTGGCAAACATACGAAGTCGCCTGTCTAGATACGCCAGGCACTATGGTGACTTGCTTACCATCCCGGTTACAAGAAAATTTTGACTCCCTTCTCCTACTTTATCCCCTTGTGCCGTGGAAGTGTTATCTACAAGCTCTTCCGAGCTTGTAGATAACCCCAAAAATAAACCCCAAAAAAATCAATCGCGCGGGTGTAAGATTTTAGAAGGCGGTATTTGATATCGATTTTCATGCATTTTCCGATGTTGGTATTCTGTACCTCGTTGGTATTTTCCCATTGGTCGATTTGTTGAACTACTAACTCGACGCCATCATTGTTTTCTGACAGCCTGTCCTTCGTGTTGTGAAATTTGTCTTGTTACAAAAACTAAGCCGTATCTAAAGAAAATCCGTTTCTGACTTAGTAAAAGCTTAAAATGGTAAGAGCTTTGCATTATAATTGAATTATTAGATATAATTTCCTTTCCTTTCTGAGCCTTGCCCTTCTTTCAATCTGTTTTAAGGTTATGTAGCACCTGGCATGGGATTGTATTTTTAAATGCCAAAATAGTCTACTTATTTACCATTTCTGTTGAATTTCAGCCGAAAGGAAAGAAAAAGAAGTTCATTGATAAAAAAAATGCGGTTACATTTCACGTGGTACACCGGAGTCAACAAGATCCGCTGCTTGTTGACGAGAATGCACCTCAACATGTGCTTGTAGCTGCCCCAGAGAAAAAGGAGAAAAAGTGCAAGGATCGCAAGTTGGATGAGGCTATTAGGAAAGAAAGAGAAAAATATGGCGTTTATTTCGACGACGATTACAACTACTTACAACATTTGCGAGAGGTGGGTGGAACGGAGTGGGTTCCTGCCGAAATACCAAACACTTCAAGACCTGCCATTCCAATACCGACCAAGCTTCCTGGGTCCGAAATCAAGAAGTTAAATCTACCTTCCTCCGTGTTTGCTTCAGAGTTTGAAGAAGATGAGGGGATGTTACGCAAAGAAGCTCCTCAATCGGGTAGGGTACACCAAAACTACACTCGTATCTAGGCCTACTGCGCAGGCCGCAGAGTTTAGGCTTTTTTCATCTACAATCAGACACTCAAAGCCTTCAGTAGGCTACCGGTACCTACTGTACCGTATTTGTACAATAGTCGAATAAGTAGGCCTATTCCATTTTGTCCGGGTACGAGAAACAGGGTGGTCAAATTACTTTGAATGGCTATTGGTTACGGGATCTTAAATTTACTTATTTGGCCCTAGGCTAGGCTTACTCCACTTTAAGTCCTATAATTTTGTAGCTTTGACCTATGCATGTGTAGGCCTACAAAGAATAAAGTTCAGAAGTTTTAACCAGTCTTTTCTTGATTTTTTAAAGGTCTTCAATTGGATCTGGATCCAGATGTTGTCGCAGCAATGGACCCCGATTTTGACTTCTCCGATCCTGACAATTTGCTTGAAGATGACTTCTTAAAGTTGGCTAACTCTGACACTGCATATTGGTTGTCTGATGATGGAGGATCGGAAGACATGTCGTATGGATCGGAGTATTCGGGCGATGGTGATGATGACGAAGATGACTCCGACGATGATGTAGACAGCTTAAATGGACCACAGTTTACTTTCGCCGATGAAGAGACAAAATCAAGATTCACAGCGTATTCAATGTCAAGCTCTGTGATGAGACGCAACGAACAACTATCGATCTTAGATAGTCGTTTTGAAAATGTAAGTTCTCTATTGTCAAAGGTCAACTGAAACCTCATCACGGTCATATTGGTTTTGTATTTTACTTTGGGTACAGACCTATAGATAGGCCGGCTGATTTCCAGGCACCGGCAGAGTGCAGGTAATTAAACCGCAGCAGAAATAGACCGTTAGAATAACAGCTCGTAGAAAAATCAATTTGTGCGTCCGGGAAATAAACGTGATTACCGGTAACTGTTAAAACGCGACTAGGTCAAAAGGTTAAACATTTAGGAACTAGGTCCTACCCATTTTTTCCCATCCCTAGTATGTTCTACCAAATGTTGTACTGTACGCCTAACTACAATACATGCATCAGTGGCAAAAAAAAAATACAAGGTCTAGGGCTTGAACTATTGGACCAAAGTAGATAGGCCTAGGCCCTAAAGAAGTTTCCCGGGAACTTCTTCCGCGGTGGTGAGTCGGTATGAAAGTTAGGAGAATCAAAATCTTCATCATTTGTTTTTCGTTTTTGCCCATAATTTTTTATAATATTTGGATGAGCGAAGCGAAGACTTCAATTTCACTGACCCCCAAAAAGTTTAGCTCGGGTGTTTTTTTTTTGTTTTTTTTGTTTTTTTGTTTTGTTTTTCTGTCTGTTTGTTAACTCTCTTCCAGGCAAACGGCATATCCAATCTTGATGAAAATTGGAGTTGGAGGGGACCTTCGAAATCTCTAAACTTAGAGGTGTATTGTTTTTAGGTACCTAGGCCTACAATCGAAGAAATATTTCTCATGAATATCGTACTTCTAGATTTTTAGTGCGATATTTTCGTGACATTTGGGCCGATTCTGACCAAACGGGTCGGGCTACAACGTTCATATTTTACATGGACATTAAGGTAATGGTGATGCATTGCTTTCTGAAAGAAAAAGTTGAAAAAGTTACCCCGAATCCATAGAATAAAGGTTTTAATATGAGTTTTTTTAGGTTTATAATAACAATTAACAAGTAACAATAGAAACTTGAATACAATCACCTACAATGCATTCAAAAAGCACTTGCAAAGGAAAAGTAGTCCTACGCAAACTAAACACTTACAAAAAAGCTCATCCATCAACGCGGCGGGACTTGAGCGTTTTCCTAGTTAATAGGCTACAATTCAGAAATTTAAAAAAGACCATAATGTTTGGTGGTCAGTTCAAAGGCAACAGTTTTTTGTTGCAGTATTGCTCTATCCATTCAGATATATAATGCAACTACAATTCGGAAGTTAAAATGTTACTGTCTCAGTCTTGGTGGTCTAGTTGGCCATCCTACCTGGAATGTGGGTGATCTGGGTTCGTACCCCAGTCGGGATGACTTTTTTAATTTCTGAGTTGTATTAAATATTGTCAATTCTACCTAGGTTATTCCACCTAGATGGGAGTGTTTCCCAACCATTCAAATAGCATAGGACCTGATTCTATTTTTGGCTATCGATTGTTGCGTTACAACGATTAAATTTCGGACAAACATCAGATTCACCGCCATCTGGATGTATGTAAAGGTACAATCTTTACATACATACAGACGGCGGTGATCAGATTACTTCGGACAAACAAAAGCAAGTGACAGCTATCAAGCAAGTAGGGATGGGATAGTGTACACGAGTAAACGTGTACACGTTTTAATGCGATTACACGTTTACCGTTTCTACAAAAATAATAAACGTGTGTGCGTGTCCCCATGCTGTGTGCGGCCGGCCTCGCAGCCCTGGCCTCAGGAGCGAACCTGTCTTGATAGCTCTGTCTACCAGACTGACGCGGCGCACTGCGCAGAAGGCGTTTAGTGAGACAAGGAGTTGAGTGGAGCGGGAAAAGCTCTATCTCTACAGCTCTCCGTGTAGGTCGGACTGATGCGTCGCGTCTTGCATCATCACACGGAACTCGGGACCTGCGCAGACACGTACTTACCTGACTCGATTGCTACCAGCTGACGCGTGAATAGGCGCTACACCAATAAAATAGATCGCGTACTGTAAATCCATTTTTTTTTTTGGCAAGTGGCAAACATAACACAGTGTACGTGTACACGCGCTGACAGCCAAGAGTGTGCACGTTTAGGAAAGTACACGCATTTGCCCATCCCTACAAGCAAGGCCTATCTTTCTGTCATCTATCCATTAAACTGTTCCGTGGAAAGCCATGACATTCGAGACATGTAGCCTACAAAGTTAGAAATTAATAGACCCATTTGATTTGATTTTTTATTGTAACAATGGTTGCAGTAATTTTGCAAAAATTGTCTCAAAACTAATGATAACACCAGCGCCAGTGCTGCTCTCCCACAGCAGGCATTTAAAAAACGTCACTTCCGCCCTAATCGGGTCCTATGCTATTGAGAAATAAATGTTATTTGAGACCGAAATTCTCAAAATGCTTTATGCAATGCCACATGATTTTAAAAAAAAATACATCAATCAAGTTTAAATAAGAATTGTAAGTTTAATTAATGACAGACCTCATTGGATTTTGGTTGGATGAGCATTTGTGGAATAAGCATAGCAAAGAATAATATTTAATAGACCTACCACAAGAAAATTAGCTGAGGGCATTTAAAAAAAAATCTTTTTCTGTTTATTCTCTCAGAGACTACTGGGCAAATGGCTGTGCTCCAATGTTGATGACATTTTTGATGTTCTTTGAATTAAAGTGACAATTTTTCTCACAAAAAATATGTTAGGGCCTATGATTTTTGGGAATGGAAGGAGATGCATGCTCATCCATCAACGCAATTCAAAGAGTATTTCAAGTGTTTTAAAAAAATTACGTAGCACTAGCCTACTTGTTCATTAACGGGACCCCCCGAAAAGTGAAAAGTAGGTTAGTGGGATTGGGGGGGAGGCGCGAATCACCGTGGGGAGGAACATGAAGTGCGTTGCTGTGGTCAGCTATGCCCCCACGGCGCTTAGTGCCCCCAACCCCACTAACCTAATTTCCTTTTCGGGGGGGTCCCTATTAGTGATGACATCGGATAGTAAATATTGGAGTCGACTCCGAAGCCTTGGGAACCGGGTAGGAGTCGACTCCCCGATCCGCAATATTTTTTTTTTTTTAAATAGAATTTTTTTATGCAAAAGTTATTTTTAGCCCACTGCTCTAATAAATAATAAATAAATAAATAAATTGTATGAGTCTACCCACTCAGTTATATAACTGATTTTCAGTGCACAACGCTGTCCGGCCATTCCACCTCTCCCCCCCCCACCCCCCCCCCCCCCCCCCCCCGCCCTCCACCCGCTACATATCACTAGCTTGCTTGTCTCTTGGCCAGGCCAAAACGCTCGCTGACTTGTTATGTTTACGTTTTGAGATAAGATAACGACTAACAAGACAACAAGTGCAATCTCATTCAATTTATCATAAAAAAAAAAAAAATTATTTCCCCCCTAGTCCCTATAATAAACAAGTACCAAAAATTAACACACTTGTCCAATGTTTTCAGATGTTTGCGGGCTACGACGACAGCGAGATCGGCGCGCTCGACTGCGAAGAGATCGAGGGTCACGTTGCGCCCGACGCCGATATCCTGCTCCAGTGCGCGGAGGAGTTCAAGCGATCGCGCGCCACTGAACGTCACAAGACGGACACTTCCCTGGGCAACAGGTGTCTGGAGATGGTTCGAGAGAGCGACGAGGAGGAACAGCTGGAGGTGCAGGAGAAGGCGGATGAGAAGTGGGACTGTCAGTCCATCATTTCCACATACTCCAATATATATAATCATCCGAAAATGATAACGGAAACAAAGGTAGGATTTCAAAGTCAGAAGTTGTAATTTGTATGTTGTAATATGTATGTGTCGGATGTGTGGAGCTGGCGAACAAGACAGGAAACATCTTTTTCAATGTACATATATCAAGGTCGAACGGGACAAAATGCCAAATGGCATGGATCGGAGCGAACAGGAGTCCTAGGCCTATCTCTACTGGCAAACTAGAAAACACATGACAACATGAATTATGTCAATTGTTGGCATATGAAAAGAAGAAGAAGATGATGTCCATGGCAAAGTTGACATTATGATTGGATCATTCAATGAAATGAATGTAGGCCTCGCTTAACACATTTTTCCAGTATCCTTAACTTGACATTGCAAGGAGAAATAGGCTAGAGTAGAAAGCAGAGATAAGTTTTTACCAGAGAGTGGACATACTGTACAGTGATATATTGTCCGTTGTGTTTTTGCCAAACCATTTTAGCTGCATCAACTACCCTAAAGTAAACGGATGTGGCTTTAAACAGACTTTGAAAACAAATGTGGCCTCAGCCTAACAGACTACAACTTTTTTATGTCTATTCCAAGGCACATTTATTTACTTCACGGCAGTTGACGAAACTAAACTAAAATATGATTTGGAAAAAAGATGGCGGGCGGAAGCATTCACTGTATGTCCACTCTCCGGTGTTAGCTTGTCTAGGCCTAGGCTAGAGTAAGGTTGACGTAACTAGGAAAATGCCAAAGTCATTAGACAAGTGAGCGAGTCATGTGTTGAGTACACGGGAACATTCCATTTCCTCCCCCTACATCAGGCTGGATCCGGATCCAGCTAGGGGCTTTTGACCATAGCCTATCATAGGCTAGAGTGGTGCATTATGGCCTAATAGTTGATGCGTACATATTCCGTACAAACTCTCTCAGTACCATATTATTTATAACTTACTTAGGTATTATTGGTTATGTAGAAAGAATGCCAATCGGCTGGAGTATATTGGTGTGAGATAGGATCCAACAGCTTCCCTTTGAAAAGTGATGGTGACTGTTGAGTTTCTTGATGAATAGTAACATAAATATGTACATACAAAACACAGAAAAACATGATTTTTTTTTTTCCTTTCTCTCTTGAGTGAACAAGACCTCCTGTTGAAACGTCTCGTGTTTTTCTGTGTTTTGTATATATTTATGTTACTATTCTTCAAGAAACTCAACAGCCACCATCATTTTTCGAAGGAAAGCTGTTGGATCCTATCTCACACCAATATAATTTACTTGGGTATTAATCAACTTAAATGCAAATGTTCCAGAGTAGCGAGTAGGTACTCAACACATGACTCGCTCACTCGTCTAACAACAACTTTGGCGTTTTTCTAGTCTAGTTGGCTAAGGCGCCTTTAGACCCGGAATGTTGGAGACCCGCGAGTTCAAACAACGGTCGGGATAGATTTTTTTATGTCTGGAAAATTATAGAACACAATTTGATACGTAGGGCCTACATACAATTATGGACAACATAGCCAGTACGAAATACGAGTAGTACCCGGTAATGATTGCAAGTTTCACTCAATCTCCGAGCAGTATTTTGACTCTTTGAGTAACCTTAAGATTCAACATTCGATACACCTTGGTCACTGCATGCAAACATGATTTGAGAAAAATGATTTGTTCTAAAACAAAAAACATTGTTGTTAAATTAAATGTGACATTCTCAGCCTATTTATTATTTATTGTGAGTTTAAATCGTAACGGATTTTGAGCAAAATGGTAACTGCACGCTTAATACTTGTACCAGATGTCTGTTTATAATTTCAGTTCAATCTGTTTAGCCGTTCGGCCGTTCTGAAGCAGTCACTCGCAGACAAAAAACAGATCTAGTGCCGTTTGAGTTGAATTGTAGACTTAAGTCGCTGCGCTCTCTCGTGTAATTACAGTATTATTGTTAGCTATGCATGTCATGAACACAATTTTTAGCTAGGGAAATACATTTTTGTTTCAAACTAATAAATAAGAAAACAGTAAAACGGCAATGGGGTTCTGCTTTTGATTAGGGCAGACGTGGAATTTATGGTTTATCGTAACACAAAACAAATCTTTTGTCCTTTTAATGGCCTATATTCAGGCTTAAACACTGTATTTTCTGATGTCCAAAAAAAAAAAAAAAATTATTATTATGGTAGGCTACATTGAACATGTAGGGCCTACCCTAGGTAGGCATTATATACTGAAGCTATAGAAGATATGTGCTCTTCATATGTAGGCAGACTATATAACTTAGGGTACCGGTACCTACATTTATGTTAAAAAAATTGTACGCCTTGCCTTCATTTTAAAAAATGTCAACTTTGTTGTTTGTTACTTGTTTAATATTGCAGTTGAAATGTTTAAGCAATTAACGACTTCGAACTTCAACGAACCTTACTCCATGGTAACAAGAGTCATGTCTTGTTATTTCCCAGGGTCCGGGCCGCATCCGCGTGAGTGGTCGAACCGGGATCCCATTGGATGTCCTCGACGGCAGCAACGGCGGAAGTAAGCTGACCGCCCGCGCTCTCGCCCAGCTAGACGCCGGCAACGAGGCGAGGTCCGACGACGGCGACGAGACTATCGCATCCATCTTGTCCGTGCTGTCGGTTCGTCCCAAGGATGAGACGCCGGAAGACAGGCGGGAGAGAAAGAGAGCACTGAAGGAATACAGACAGGTGAAGTGTTTGAATTCCCTATTTTTAGGATTAATTATTCCTGATCCTGATTCCTGATTATTTTTTCTTTCTTGTGCAAAGTTGGCCTCCTTAGCCATTCTTCTGTCTTGCTATCCAATATAAGACTGCCTCCTTTTCTATCCTGCTCAGTTCATCGGGCAGGGAGTCAATGTCACTCTTGAGGGTGGCGCATCTAAAGAGATGCGCTCTGTCTTGGTCTTCTAAATTACAAAGTTTATGTAGTTTACGTAGGCGTACGTAGGTTCGATATCAAAATGAAAATAATGTACTAAACATTGAAATTATATTGACCTTGTCAGTTGAAAAAAAGTTCAAATCTTAATAGGCCTATTGATTTACTGTAAGGCATGAAAATTAGGTGTTATTGATGCTAAATCAGTGAGTATAAATTCTTAAAACACTACAAAATGCTAATTTACTGAAAATTAGGTTTACTATATCAATTGAGAATTGGTTAGCATTGTATTCCAACGTTTTTAAAGTGACTACATTGAATTGAAATGTTCTATAAAGCATAATTGAATTCATTTCCCATTAAAAATACAAGAAACTCCCACATTTGGGGTTTTTGTGGAAAGAAGAAAATAATGCTACAAAATGCTTAATTTGGAAAAATTATGCTAAATATTCTGAATATAAATGCTATGTTTTCATAGCTTTTACTATTGGCAAAATTGATAAAGTACATGAGAGAGAGCTGTAGAACGGCCTTAAACTTGACAGTGAAGATTGAACAGCTCACAATGCAGTCGAACACGACCCGTATTAGCCCGAATATAAGCCAAACCTGAATATAAGCCGACCCCCTAACTTTTCTTGTTGAAATATGTATGTATAAGCTGGTATGGGACTCTGTGACTTAAATGAAAAAAGGTAGGCTTAAATTTAGGACAATACGTATTTGTTGACCAAAAATGAATCTGTCAGTAAAATCTTATTAGATATCAACTTTTTTTTTAAGATGATGATTTACTTCACAGGAAAGAAGAATGGAACGCAAGGCGAATTCTCTGGCTTTCAAAGAGGAGAAGAAGAGACAAGAGAAGGTTCTTCTCAACAACATGAGGAACAAACAGGCTGTCCATATTTTATGAGAGAGTTGTAAACTTGCCGTGCTCTATGACTTTCAGACAATTCATGATTGTTCAGTAATTTTATTTTAGCAACTACCTATTGAGAATGTTAAATGTCATTATCATTCATTATGTTATCTTAGACTTATTGTGTTGAAGGTTGCAGAGATCTTATTACATAATTACCGGTACGTTATGTTGAAGACAACTGATCGATAAAACTGAAAAGGGGAAAAAATATAAGTATATTGTACATTAAAGAGTTCTTTTCTTTTCTTAGTTTTGTTTATGAAGATGAAATGTCATACCGATACCCAGAAATGTTTTTACCTGGGTACTAGCAATCTATACCCAGGCAGGTAGCAAATGCTCGATTCATTGTCATGGGCGTCAAATGATTAAGAAAATCGTTGATACTTGATTTTAACTAAATTGGTAAATTGGTAAAAAGTTAAAATACACATTGACTACACGAGTGTTGTGCGGAATCCACATCATATAACCAAAGTTATGCAAGTTAAATGCATCCAATACAAATTTAAAAGTTTTCTTTGTTATCAAAATAAAATAAATTTTAATTTTTGCCAATCACTTCAAAATATAAACTTTCACATCCTTACAAGAAATCACATCCACTTCTAAATTCCATGTGTTTGTAATTTTGTATGTACAGTAATTAAGTTTTTAAAATTTCCCCATTCAACCAAATTCAAGACACCTACATCAACTTATTAGCCACACCCACATTGAAACAGAAATTGACATCAATCACATGAAACTTCACCCATTTAAAACAGTGGTTTATGCCACTTTACCAATTGGACTCTCTTGATACTGTTCATTCATGCCTTTTTCATTAGTTTTGTCATTGAATAACCAGTGATTGGATACACAAAGGTTTTGTATTTTATAATAACCTTAGTTTTTTATTTGCATTCATCTCTTTTTTTTCTTCTTCTTTTTTTCAGTTCTGCCCTAGTCCAGTGAACAAGGCCCTGTTTGGCAGAAACAGTTTTGATGTTTTTTCATGTGTTTTATGTCTATGTCTACTTATATGTTTCTACTTTCTATCATTATCTACGAGTTACCTGCAGTCACCGACCAGGTAAGCTGTTGGGTTCCCTATCCACTTAACACTAGTTACAGCTAAATTACTATTCACCAAAGAATCAATGCAATAATCAGTCTTGGGGATGCTACTTTTAAAAAGTAGCATGCTATCGCCAACGCTACATGCCCCGAAAAAGTAGCGAAGCTACTTTTTCGCCACTTTTTTTCAGATGTAGCGACGCTACATTCGCGCTACACAAGAAATATAGCGCGCTGCTTTTCCGCTACATGTTCATGTTTAATCGGGGGGTGTCGAGACTTCAAATTATTCCGTTTTGAAAGCCTTTTGACGTCGTGCCGCGATGATTTTTAACTCCATTTATGTCAACTCGATCGTGATCTATCATCAAAAGCACATAGTTTCAGTTTCCATTGTGATAGAAGGCGTTCTTTCAACGTTTAGGCTAGCTAGGCCTTAGTCTTTTAAGAATTCTATGCCTAACAATCAACAATCATATTGCATTTCTTCTTTTCAACAACGTTTTTTTTGCGGAATCACTGCAGAAGAATGCGACAAACAACTCGAGCCAGTTCGGAATAGGCCTACTGGTGCCGGACAATAGCAATATAGCCCGGAAAGTCCCAAGGGAGGGTGGATATGACACTAATTACTTCATTTTAATGTGCAATTCAGACAATTGGCGTAATTATTGAGAGGCTTATGCTCTAAATCAATAATACGACTTCTAATTATCGTGGATACATCTTTGTTTACGACCCTGAAATAGCACTCTAGATGCACCACGCAATTTAATAATCACTGCAATATTTTTGGTAAAGTCAGCTCACACGATGTGACAGAACGGCGATCGCTTGCATCCTTCGGACAACGCAGAGAGAGAGCGCGAGAGCGAGCGAGGGAGATAATGTGCAAGTGAGACGAGATTACGGGCCGGTCTACATGGCGTGCACATGACGTAGCGCGGCGGGCGTTACAAGTTAGTTTGCAGTGCCGACTTTTGACTTTACGTGGTACTGGGACTGCTGGCGCCGGAACTTAAAAAAGTAGCGCAAATATCACACTAACGCTACAAAAATTGTAGCATGCTACCGCTACAATATGACCTTTTAATAAAGTAGCGTGCTACTGGCTCCGCTACACGTAAAAGTAGCATGCTACATGTAGCGCGCTTCTCCCCAAGACTGACAATAATGTAAATACTATAGGTAAACCTATAGAATATGTATAGACGGTGAGACGTTAAACAACAACAGTGGTACAAACTGCCAAATTCAATATTATCTGTTTGCCAGTGTTTTGTTTTCCATTGTTCCACGTTCTCATCAATCCAGTGGCTTTATTAAAGGAATTTTTTCAACTGCACTAATGAGTACTATGTATATTTCATGCAGTATAAAGTAGTATCGGCCTAATTCTAATTTTTAAGTAGTAAACCTCACAAAAATCTGCTTGTGTTAAGTAGGGGTGTGGATAGGGAGCCCAACAGCTTACCTGGTCGCAGTGGTCGGTGACTGCAGGGATCTCGTAGAAGAAAGACAAAAATAAACATAATACACGAAAACGTTGAAACTGTTTCGGCCAAACAGGGCCTTCCTCACTCGATGAGAGCGGAGAGTTAGCTAACCTAGGTCTATACAGCTATACAGTTATTTACAAGACACGCCAGGAGTGGAGTGGAGGAGAACTAGAAGGGGGGTGGGTGGAGCAGTGAAGTAGCACCCTAACAAATGTTGAGGTTAGGGGAAAGCTTTATAAATCTGCTTGTGTAACACAGTCATTCAGGTATTTATATTTTGAAATACTAATTAGTATACTGTATTACGTATTACTTTATTATATAAGTTTTGAGTTTAAAGTATTTTTAGTAAACCATTCATACCGACTGGTATGTACAATTACAAATGAGGTTTTACTAATTTTTTGGGGGAGAGGTGTTAGCAGGTTTTGTATGCATTCATTACATTTTTCATTTTTAGCAATAATTTTAAACAATATCCTCCTATGGGAGTCATGGGACAGGGGCACGGACACCCATTAACACACCCACTTATGGAGTGGGGAATGAGTAATGACCTCCCAGCACCCACCCTTACCCAAGTAAAACTTGCATCTTTTGTGAAAATTTTCAATTTTGTGAAGAATGCAACTTATTAATGTACCTTCCAGTTCCATATCTAATTATCTATGGCAACTGCAAACGTACTAATTAATTATTGTTGCTTATTATCTCTTATATTATAATACAATATTGCTATTCACGACTATAGGTGGTGAATGGTGATATGAGGGTTAACAATTAACAACAATTTTTAAATAACATTCCTTATGCGGGACTCGAACCCGCGTCCTAGTATTGAGACCCACTGCTGATGGCACAAGAGTATCGAAGAAATAAAATGTCCAATGGTCCTTTTGGGACTTGTTAGTTGTTATCCATACAATTTGTTGCAAAATCTCTCAAAAGAGATGATATTAATATTGCTAATCTAATTGAGCGAGCGTAGCGAGCGTCTCTGGGGCATTTAAAGTCCAACTCGCTACCTTCCCGTGGTTTGGCCTGTGAGTAGGGGAGTAGTGTATTCCCCAAAACTTAAGGGCGAGCTCTGGCCGGTTGGGGTGCGTGTTGCAAAGAGAGCTCTCGCGCAACTTTTTATCACACCTTTCTTCATTCACACAGCCTTACTCATATTTATTTTCTTCTTTCACTTTTTTCGTCTCCATACTTGCCGGCCCTCTCTACAACGAGCACTCCTCCGTTCCCACCCAGTTTAACCCATCCTATCCAACATCCTCACTCCTTCCCATTAACCCCCCTCGTCTTCCCTTACGTTCCTCCCATTGGAAAGAAGAAAACGTGGTGGTAATCCACAATTATGGAAAAAGAAAATTTGGAAGATTCCAATACAATTGACATGGGCACTGATAACTCTACTGTTGAGTGCCCTAAAACAACATTAACATTAACACACATAACAGCGAGCGTCTCCACTTGACTCTTATGGCTCGAATGTCTGTTTTTTTTTCTGTTATTGCTTCGGTACAAGTGGCACCGTTTCTCTGATCGACCTGAAATTTTGCACTCATGTACATACCACTTCTGCTGCTGTATAGTTTTTGAACAAAATCCGATTGTTTGTTATCAAAAATAAAAAATAAAAATGTTCCGATCGTTATGAAATTTTGCAGCGTCAATAAATACAACATTCTCTCCTGTTTTACAATTATATGTTCAGCTAGATTATTGGTTGTACATTGGAAGTCTCGGGTCGTGTTGCACGTACCGGTGCTCGCTCAACAACGCAACTGGACTTAAGCGTTTTCCTAGTCACTAATCGCCAATCAGCAATTGGCAAGAAATCATCTGCAGTTTCCAGATGGCTGTGGATAGTGTAACCACTAACCACTGTTCCTGTTTTTTCCCCATAATTTCAAATGTACCTATAAGTGCTAGTTACTATAAAGTTTACACAACTTGTGGCTCACATGTGACAAATACTCTGTTGTTGTCACCTGCATAACATGTTACGGACATTTGGAACATCGTCAGAGATATGACTCGAACTGTCATACCAAAATAGATGTTTACGTACATTGTATACGCTGTAAATAACATTAAAAAAGTATTGGCAGATCTATATTAAAGAGTTAAAGTGTAATTGCCATCCGAAGCTTTTATGTTCATCTCGAGTCTGCGTGTGTATCTGATGGGCTAATAATGAGTACCACTCTAAGCGGCGCAGGATTCCAGTTCGCTGCTGGCTCAACGGTGAGAGCGCTCGGCTACCACGCAAAGGGTCCCCGGTTCGAGTCTCGTTTGGGAAAACTTTTTTACAATTTTTTACTCACCCCATCATTATTGTTTGTGTCTTATCTGAAACGGGTACGATTTTTATAACTTTTCAGTGTAAATTACTCGCATAAATAAGTCTTTCTTCCCACAAAATCTGCTTTATAATAGCCCACACCATGGATCAACTAAACAAAATGATCACGTGACAAAATATCGGTCAGCCATTGGTTGAACGTCGTCAACATCTGGTCAACATTTCTCAAAAGTTGAACTTGTTCAACTTCTTGTCAACATATTGCCGTGGTCGTCAATGTTGAGTCAACATATTTCAGTGTGTGACAGCAGCATCACATTTCAATGCTATCTACATCTGGTCAACAAGTTGAGTCAACATGTTGCGTCAACATGTTGATAGTGTAACAAGACTTTATGTGGAGTTCATAAATCGAATGGGCTAGCCATCATGCCTCCAAAAGTGTTCATTTCACTGCATTATGTATTTGGCTATGCTTTATGAGTTTAATGTTGGCTGAGCTCGAGAAAACAGTGTTTTGAGTTTGTTTCGCAGAATTCGGAGCTTTAGTCTGGATCACTTAGAAGCTCTATTGTTTGACCTATCGAGTTGTGGTTTGCACCTAAATGTTTAGTAAGAATGTGATTGTTGCTATCAAGGATGCAATTATACACTTAGTTTGTTGATATCGGAGCACATTTTCCGAAAATTGCTAACTTTTGTTTTTAACTGAGCGTAAATATGTCATCAAACGGGTAAATTATTGTAGTAATTTGGCAAATTTGTGTTGGGGGAAAAAATATTTGAAATGTTAAAATGTGCTCTGACAGCGACATGCGCTCATTCCTTGTTAACATTGTCCCGAAAAATCCAAATTCTTTGGGTGAAAACAATTATTGAAGGTCGTAAAGTGGTCCAGATCGGGGCTGGTCGTAGGCATAAGTGACGTAAGCGGCTGCTTAGGGCGCACATTTCTACAGGCGGCAATGCCGCCCCGACACATATTATAATAACCAATTTTTTTATGTTGAAAGAAAAAGATAAAAATACCACTCATCCTAAATCCTTATATTTTTTTTAGTATAACAAAAATGTAACATTCAACACTTTACCAAACATTGACTTTCCATATGAATCTACATTCCCATCTTGTCACCACTCGATCGCAAAGGCGGCCAAAAGAGTCGGATCATCAAAGCCCAGATTTCAACATTCTCAATAGTTTGATCATTGTTTTGACTCGCTAATCTGTATGGGAGTTATATATTCTTTCCGAAACTAGAGCCCAGAGGGGAGTATGACTACCACTCTCAAAGTTGAATCTGTCTAGCACGAGGCGCCGTTTGGCCCTAATCCCGAAAGTTACAGAATTCCAATGTCAAGTCACAGAACATAACATAATTTTACAATCACAACAATATTTATCACCAGTCACCACTAACAAAATTAATGTTTTGAAAAAAAATGCCTAAAACTCATTAAAATGCTCGAATCACAATCTAAGAATCGAAAAATTTCCTCGGCTGTGCGCCGCAGACCCGCATTGTACAAAATCATATACTTTGCATACGAAAGATCGTACACCCATGAATATTTTTTTTATTTCGTGCGGCCAAATGAAATCTTGCTTACGTTAGAAAAATCCCTAGGACCGGCCCTGGTCTAGATTGTACGTGAAATTAGATGGATTTGCCGATCAAGATAATTTTTAAATGGACATTTAAACTCGTAAAAAAGTTGGCCCGAGCTCGAACAACCGTCTTAATAAAATATAAAAATAAAACTGATTCATCAAAATTAACGTAATTCAAGTTCAAGTTTTTATTAATCCTTAGATTCATACAGAGTACAAATATGGATATTGTCAAAATTAATACTAAAGATATAGATATAAAAGCCTAGTTAAGAATAATATGGGTACTTGTTCATTAACGGGACCCCCCTCAATTTTTTGTTAATTGGTCCCCCCATCGTCGTTTTTTTTACTTATTTCTGTTTACAATAAATAATTACAACTTGCGAGGAGTTGAATATGACTCTGACAGTGAACTTGACTCACACGAGTACAGTCCATTGGAACGCGTAGGCCAGAGGCCTACATGAGAGCAGTCATCGCCGTGCAGCTGACATTGACGTTCACGGACTCCAAATTAACCTTCAAAATCTTTAACGTCGCTATTTTAAACGAAAGTACTTTTCCATTGACAGTCCTTTATATTTAAAATAACGACGTTAAAGGTTTTGTAGGTGGAGTATGTTGGCGTAGGCCGTGTCACTCCTGGCGCAAAGTATGTAGCCGGAAAGGATGTTTTCGAGGCTTTGTTCGAAATAATTGTGTTTTCCTGACCTCCTGAAACTCAGATGGAGTAAATGTAGTAGTTGTGATTGTCTAATGACATGTTTTCACTGAATTTTTACATTTTTAGTGGGTGGTCCCTTTAATGAACAAGTACCAATGGGTAACAAAAAGTACAGTTGGCCTATATTATTATATAGGGCTAGGCCTAAGTATGGGACATGAGACACAGGATGGAACAGAATAAATATGTACAATAATTAGACGTAGCACAAGACAGAAACAGAATAATTCAAGTATGATTATAGAGTGAGAGGCATTACAAAAAATGAATACACGGTATAAGACGGACATGATTAAAGAAGAGAGCGGCTAAACAGTCGCTCTCATATTTCCCGCGGAAAGTTTATTCAATGTATAAACGTTGGCCATCCTGCACAAGTAAGTGCACTGCACTCTGTACGAGAATATTGCGAACTAGAAGTCATATGATCGATCACGATCACTCTCCTCGAAAATGGCAAGTCAAACTCAAGGAATTCAACAACTTTTGGCAGCAGAAAAAAGGGCCGCAGAAAAGGTTTCTGAGGCAAGAAAGAGTAAGTATCAGTAGCAAATAAACTACTCTTTTGAAGGATTCCAGCTATGTCACGGTTACATGTATTTTTTCGGGTTTATGACGTGACCTTATTCCATGGGCGTAACTTGCCAGACGTTCATGAAAACTTGAGGCAGAACCTTCTTTGTCAAAATAAAACAGGGCCTAGGCCCCTAGCCTAGCTTATTCAGTAATAAATGTTCGTACGTCAGATAGCCCTACGTCTATGTTAATAGAGTATATTTTCACATTCTTCCGCAATAGTTGCCCAGCTTCTAAGCAACTGAACTGAACTTCTCAATGAATGTGTGCAGGTGTCTCTGATAGCCAGGGGCCAATTGGCTAGGCTAAGCTATCATATTCCTCAAATAAATAATAGTTTTATGTTTATAATAGGTACAAAGTCTATGTTAAAGAATTACGTTGGCATTGGCTAGCCTAGAGTGTCGTTCTGAAAATACCTGAGAAGGGTGGGACGCTTCCTTTGGCAATTCCAATTTCACTTTTACATTTCCCTTAATCTTGTTATTGTGTGATGTGTTTCAGGGAAAGCTCGTCGTCTGAAGCAGGCGAAAGAGGAAGCTCAAGATGAGATTGAAAAGTACAGACAAGAGAGGGAGCGTCAGTTCAAGGAATTTGAAGCGAAGGTTTGTATATTCCTATGGCTTTACATCTTTTCTCCTAATCACAGTGTTCTCCCCAGAATAAAATGTTCACTGCGTATTCCATACACATTGCCGGGTAGGGCCAAAAAATAGTGGGGGTCCGGGGGCTTGCCCCCGGAAAAAATTTGAGATCCTAGATTCGATTTGGTGAGTTTTAGAGGTTTTTGAAGCCCTTTTAAAGTAGCTTGCTTTAGTTGGTTTAGTGGTATGAACATTTCAAATTTGATTGAAATCATAGTCTAAGCCTATTTTCTCCTTTGTAATGTAGGCTATGTGAACTGTAGTCCTATTGCTACAATGAGTACAAGAGGCCCTTATAAAGGTGGTGATACGGTATTATTCTTTCTAAGTGTTTATTATCTAAGATTTGTAGGTTTACAATTACTACAACTTGAAACATTGAATTGTATTTGATGACTTCATTTTTATTACTTTAAAATTCGTCGTAGCAATCAATAAAATTGGAAAATTGCTAAAATTGTTCACTTGTGTGTGCTCCTTGTGTGCAGTGAATGTTCACGATCATAGCGATGATTGCCATTTTGCCAACTTATGTGTTCTATATCAGCGAGATAAGTCTCCACGATTTCGTTTACAATCTGCGCTGCAGTTTAGAAAAAAAAAAAAATTAAATTTTTTAAATTTTTTTTTTTTTTTTTTGCCGGGCGACAGGGAATTATTGCCGGGTGGCCCGGGCCTGGGGAGAACACTGTAATCAACTTCTCGGTTACATACCCAGACCCCGGTAAAACTCTAGTAGGCCTATAGACCGACCGTCAGGCATGTAGGAACGTTTTGAAATTGTGGGGGGTTGGGGGGGAATTTTTTAGCAGATACTGTAGGTGGTAGCTTTATCTTCATCCTCTGCTATTGACTATTAGTCGGTGGCAGGTTTCTTCTTCTTCCACTCCTCTGTCATCCTCGGCTTCCATAATCCCTCGCTTTAGCTCTCTTATGCCCATTGACCAATGCACACGATCCCTTCGTAATCTCTATCGCTCTTAGGCCCTACTCTCATCTCCAATTCTCTCTCTTCCCTAGTCAGGATAAACCTTTGGCAGCAGCTTCAGTGATTTTTTTAATCCAATCAAATTCTTTTCCATCACTATCTCATCAGAAAGATTATTCCACTCCACCACCGTTCTAGAGACCTCAGCCGCTGGAGGCCCTTTTGCCGAAGGGGGGAAATTCACCATACTACAGTTATTTTGTCAGCCATGCTGTCAGCCAATCCACTTCTGCCAACATCAAACAAATAAAAAATGACAACATCAAGGGATTACCATTTTGTTTAGGAAGGAATAAGGATAATATACACTTTATTTTAGTTGTTTTTGATATTTCAGTTTGATTGCCCTCACTAGCCTAAACCATCATGTTGTAATGTTGGATAGTTTAAAAATAAAAATAAAAATTTTAAATTTATTTATCAGCCCAGACTACCCATTACAAAAATTACATTGAAAAGAATTATCTAGCTCAGTTGAGAACACAAAACTCGGGAAAAGCGCCAAAAATTAAAAATAAAAAAAATAATTAAAAATTAAGCAAAGTTGATTTAATCAAAAATTTAATTATTATGAAGAAAAAAAAATCAAAAACAAATTAATTGAAATTTAAATTTAATTAATTTAGAATAAATAAATTATCAATCAGAATTAATTAATAATGGAACATTAATTAGTCACATGTAAATTGGATGCAAAACTAGCAGGCCACCAAGTCCTACCTTTGTTGACTGGGTCCTCTCCAATAACTGCCTTGCTGTTGTCTCTCGTTGACTAATGATTACCAATAATTATGTATTCAAGGAGTTGTCAAAGAAACTATCTAGGCCTACATATGTAAAGGCGTAAATTTAAGTTTCCATATATAATGTTCACCAAAACACAAATACAAGCATGTCCCTACCTACCTATTTGGTACCAAACTAGAATACAAAACCAAAAAGTGGGCGGCTAGTCCTGTAAGGAAATATTAATTATAAAATATTAATTAAAAATTATTATGATTAAACATTAATTTTGTACTCATCTATTTGTCGCTGAAGTATTGTTTGAAGTCCTTTGTTTGCTATTGATGTTCGAAGTAATCCATTTAGCGGAAGTGCACTACACAATAATCCTGAGTGGGCGTTGCACAATGATGGTCGTGGTGTAAATCTTTTCTTCTACCAGCTGATGGTCGTCTTGTGCCTGAGGCGGTTATCGATTTTTAGGTCGACGGCAAGTCTAGATTATGTTGAAACACATTTGGTACAGCAATCTTACAGTTTATGAATGTGAAACAGTTCTAATAGGCCTACTCTTAAATAGATTCAGACACATGTAGGTGGACATTTATCTATTGTTTGATGATGTCAAATTGACCTTTATAGAGCACGTGGAGTCGCTCTGATTACTGAATTAATTATGCAAATGAAGTTAGGCAAACTTACATATGTCACGTGGTAGCAGTTACGTATCGACACACGTAGAAATAAGTTCGGAGATGTCAAACTGACATTTATGACGCACGTGGAGTCACTCTGATTACTGAATTAATTATGCAGATGAAGTTCGGCAAATTGACACTTGTAATTATTTTAATTACATCACTGTCGAAATAATACCTTCACATAAATACTTTTACTTTCACTTATTCACTTCGCTATCCTTTAAACATGAACGTTGACGCGCGTATTAATTACCGATTTCCATGCACTGTCCGTGCAGTCGCGCTCACTCGCGCACCGTCCTCCGACACCACCGACCAACTACTCTCCACTTCTCCTGGCTACCTACCCTCTCGTCGGTCTTTTATTAGCTCGGCTCTATTGTATCTCCAGTAAAAAGATTCAGGCGTTACACACACCCCCGTATAGTTGAACCGGTCGGCACAGTCACCTACAGATTGGTCGCGTTATACATTTCTAGAACCGCTGTGAAAACTGACCACGCCGAGTAAGCATCCATCTAGAATCTTTAGAAGCCTCGCCCAATTATCTCGAGTTACCCATTCAACCGTGCTAATGCAGATGCTATTTTCCTCCCATGCTATTCTAGGCTTAAAACTTCCTACTAAAATTGTTAATAATTCCTTAATATACTTAACCGATTTGATTGAAATATATATATATATCTGACTCCTGTTTCCAACTTAAGTTAGGTCAGGGGGTGGCTATAGCCACCAATTTTCTAGGGCATTTTATGAGTTGTTAACACCGGCTTGCCAGGCCTGTCATGTCCTCTTCAGGTTCACTCGCACTTCTTCCCACCAGTTCACGCCATCCACTTCTGTCTTCCCACAGTTTCCTTGCTTCGACTTCTTCCCACTTCTCACCTCTTTCCTGTATATCATTTCTTATTTGATCTTTCCACTTCTCTCTTGGTCTACCGACTCGTCTTTTAACTTTGTCCCCACTTTCAAATTCTGTCCTTGGAATTCTTTCTTCTCCCATTCTTCTGACATGTCCATACCATCTCAACCTTTCTCGTCCAATTTTGAATAATAGCTTCTCAACTCCAACTTTTGTCCTGATTTCTTGGCTTCTAATTTTGTCTAACTTCGATATTCCGGCTATGCTTCTTACAAACTTCATTTCAGCTGCTTGAATCCTACTTGCATCTACGGCTCCTAGTGTCCAGGTCACTGAAGCATATGTAAGGATGGTAGATAGTATACCTTGTACAATAACACCTTGCATTCATTAGGGAAATCCTCGTTCCAAAGTAACTTCCTTACTTGCTGATAAAAGGATTCTGCCTGGGCCACCCTTTTACTGATCTCACTTCCCATCTTTGCCTCCTTTGTGATAATGCTACCTACGTACGCAAACTCTTCTGCCTCTTCCAGTTCCTCATTTCCAATTTTAATTTTCTCTCTAGTTACTTTACTTGTTCCTTTCTTTCTAGATTTTTCCATCACAATAGTTTTACTTTTTCCTACACTGATCTTTAGTCCAAATTCTTCTGTTACAAGATCCCACTTCTTCACTTTTGTCTGCACTTCTTCAGCTGTCTCTCCCCACACTAGGATGTCATCCGCATAAATCATTGTCCTTGTGCCAGTTCCCGTCTCTGGTTCCACCTTATTTAATATTTCGTCCATTACTATTGAGAATAGTAATGGGGATATTACACTGCCTTGCCTTAGGCCAGAGTTAGTGTTAAACCACTCAGTATTTCCATGGTTTGTTTGAACACAACATGTGCATTGTTGGTACATACTTTTTATTCTTTCGATCATGCCGTGGTTAACACCCTTCTTTTTTAGGCAATCCCATACTTTCCCTTGGGGCATGCGATCATAGGCTTTTTCTAGGTCTAAAAATACTAGGTGCACCGTTTGTCCTGCCTCCCATCTAGTTTCCATGATTTGTCTAACTGCGAATATCAAATCAGTGGTTGACCTTCCACTCCGAAACCCATACTGCTCTTCCCTTAGCTGTGGTTCTATTATTTCATTTAATCTTGCTTGTATTATTCTTTCATATATCTTAGCTCCTTGGCTCATTAGGGTGATGCCTCTGTAGTTTTTTACTTCCTTCCTGTCACCATTTTTATAAAGTGGGACAATCACTCCCTTCCGCCAGTCCTAGTAATTAGTAATTTACAATCCAATGCATAGGTCTACTTTTCCAGCTTCAAAACCTTCTAGAAATACCTTAATTACCTTGAGTAATTAATCTGACAATTACGGCTATTAATCAAAAACAATTAACATTTCTGTCGATTCAAAATGAAAGTAGGTCATATTACATCACTATTAATGTCATTTAAATTACCTCAATCAGATTGATTAACAAGATATTACATTAATTACTTATTTTTGCATATTCTGCACATAATTATAGGCGAAAAAATACTGTAGACAGTTGGTAAAACGTGCAAGTGTTACAATGTGTATAAAATTATGGAATACACAATAATAGACACAGTTTTGAAATAACTTCAATTAGGCCTAGTACCGTAGCTCAAAAACTGAACTTGACTTCCTGCACTCGGACTCTGTAAACGATGTTTTACGTCAACTATCTGCAATCTAAAAACTTAAAAAAATGAATGTGAAGTGGCCCATTTTAATAAATTTCAACCTAATTTTTTATGTAATGACAAAGCATAGGGCAAACAGACAAACGTAACCTATTCGTTTTACGAAGGTGAATGTCGAATTGATGAGTGTATATTTAATAGAAAATTCTGGGATTAATTGGTTGAGCAAAGCAAAGACTTCAATTTAAAAATTAGCTTTTGTGTTTTTTGTTTGTTTTTGTTTTTTGTTTTTTTTGTCTGTTTGTTTGCTCTCTACCGGGCAAACGGCATATGCGATCTTGATGAAAATTGGAGGGGACCTTTGAAATCTCTGAACATAGACCTGCCTTGTTTTTGGGTACAACCGAAGAAATATTTCTCATGAATATCATACTTTTCCGATTTTTTTTATTTTTAGTGCAATAATTTTGTGACATTTGGGCCGATTCTGACCAAACGGGTAGGGCTACAACGTTCATATTTTACATGGACATTAAGGTTATGGTGATGTAGGGCCTAGTACCTTTCGAAAGAAAAAGTTGGAAAAGTTAGCCAGAATCCATAGAAATAAAGGTTTTAATATAAGTTTTTTTAGGTATATAATAACAAGTAACAATAGAAACTTGTCAACAATCACCTACAATGCATTCAAAAAGAACTTGCAAAAGTAAAGAGATCCCATGCAAACTAAAAACATTAAAAAGACCATCCATCAACGCGACTGAAAAAAGCGTTCGCGAAGCGGCCTAGTATTTAACTCGTGTTAATTTTGCCCCCCCTAGGACAAACTTTGGGAGGGGTATTGCCCCCCCCCCCCAGTTCCTATGGCACTGCCTACTGCTTCACTTTTTTATTTTGTGTTTTGCCAGGGTTCAGGGGGTCATTTTCTTGTTAGCACACACATTAGTGTCATTTTGAATGGAAATGCCAGCTTGAGAAACACCATATGCAGTATATGCAGTAATATAATTATTATGATTAGACCTAATGAGTGTGTTGTTGCTTAGGGGCAGCCTGCACTCCTGCAGGGCTTACGTCTAATTTGAAACCAATGTGTGCTTACTGAGCAGTGGCGGATCTAGGACAAAATCATGGGGGGGGGCGATTTGCGTGTGCATGTACAGTCGTGGGAAAGGGACTAAGCGCGGACGCACGGGGGGTATGGGGGGCGGAGCCCCCCATTAATTGCGCCGCAGGCGAAAATTTTGAAAATCAGGTTTTTAGAGTGCATTTGGTGCGTTTTAGAAAAAAGTGGTGGGCGGAATGTAATACGGAAACAATGTAGTTTGTGTGCACCAATTTGTTTTGTCGTCATATCGAGCTTACAATTTACAGCATTGGCCTAGATTGCAACATTATTATAAACGTTTGATCTTATTTTCAATTCATCATTTTATTTATTTATTAAACGTCTATCCTATTTAGTTAAAAAACGATTCACATAGGAGGACAACTTAATAAATTGAAGTACACTGATGCAGACACATTTCAGAGGCAAACTGATTATTTCTGACAACATAAAGGAAAGTTGGATTTTATTGGGAGTTTTAAATAAATAGCGCCGCAGGCGAAAATTTTGAAAATCAGGTTTTTAGAGTGCATTTGTTGCGTGCACAATAAAATAATAAAATCATTTTTTTTTTAATTTTTAAAGAATCATGGGGGGGGGGCGATCGCCCCACCGCCCCCCCCCCCCTGTATCCGCCACTGTTACTGAGAAGCCTAACTTTTAAACAAATTGTGGACCTATTAGCAAAAGGCTATTTGCTAACTCGTGTTCTTTTGTTTCTAGCACATGGGCTCACGAGAAGATGTTGCTGCTCGTATTGAGGCAGACACAAAAATCAAAATTGAGGAGATGAACAAGTCTCTATTAATTCACAAAGAAGCCGTAAGTTGATTGTGTGTACTAAGTCTTGAGAATGAGATGACATGCTACACAGATGTAGATCTATCTTTCATAAAACCTTTGAAATCTGGATTTGATCACATAGGCAATGTCATTCATTGTATTTGCATGTTCAGGAAAAGCCTACACATACTACAAATACATAATTAACATTCTTTGTAGGCCTGTGAGATGAACTAAAGTCCTGGGTACCGGGCGGGGTAGGCCTACCTATTCAATACAATTGGTTCACTGGATCTTAGACGATGTCATAAGCCTAATAATAACTTAATAAGCCAATGTGTGGGCATTTGAGAAGGACGCAATGTGAGAGTGGGCCTAATTTTGCTTGAAGGACTTTACCACAATTGAATTACCAGTAAAGGAAATTTAAATTAACAAGGGATTGTGTACAGTACCGGTATCAAAAAAAGACTTGCTTTTTGTATTGTTTTTCTGATCACGTTACTGTCTTGGGAGGCAAAATATTCAATCCTAAATTTGAATTAAAATTTGAATACATAACTGGGGCTGACCTGCTGAGCACTATCAAGTAGTAAATAGTTGTGCAGTACGGTATAGAAAGTCTATTGCCTGGCCCAGCGGATGTCTTGGGTTACGGAAGCAGGTGGCGATCGTAGCGATCTGTCTGCCAATAGTAATAGTTTATTGGTCAAGAATTAATTAATTGGATGAGCGTAGCGAAGATTCCATTTCACTACACTGGAGAAAAAAATCCGCGATGTTTTTTTTTTTTTCTTTTTTTTTTCTGTTTGTATTATTGTGTGTTTGTTAACACGATTCCGGCTAAACCGATACTCCAATTGCGATGAAATTTTATGGAGACCTTCGAAATCTCTGAACTTAGAACTGCCACGTTTTTGAGCGCAATCGGAAAATTATTTCTCATGAAAATCGCCATTTTACGAATTTTTTCGATTTTTAAAATAGTTCTTCGACTTATAACACCTACATGCTTAATTCGATTGTAATGGTTTTTTCACAGAACCTTAATTTTATGAATTAAGATATTCGTGTGAAATTTGAGCGCAATCGAAAAATTATTTCTCATGAAAATCGAAATTTTACAGGTTTTTTTCTTTTTTTAAACAAGTCTTTGACTTATAACACCTACATCTTTATCCTATTGTAATGAATTTTTCACAGAACCTTAATTTTATGAATTAATATATTTTTGTAAAATTTGAGCGCAATCGAATAATTATTTCTTATGAAAACGCAATTTTACATTTTTTTCTTTTTTTAATTTAATTTAAAAAAATTATTCGACTTTGTAATAATTTTGTCACAGAACAACAGAAAATCCTCATAACACAATCATGGCAGCTCAATGCACCAATTACGCTCATCCAACAACGCGGCGGGACTTAAGCGTTTTCCTAGTATGAAACTTAACATAGTTGTCAATAAAGCTTTCATGTACACTGTACAACATAGATGTTTAATATTTGGATGAGCGTAGCGAGCGAAGCGAAGATTCCATTTCACTACACTGGAGAAAAAAATCCGGAATGTTTTTTTTTCTGTATTTTTGGCTGTTTGTTAACACGATTCCGGCTAAACCAATACTTCAATTGTGATGAAATTTTATGGGGGCCTTCGAAATCTCTGAACTTAGAACTGCCACGTTTTTGAGCGCAATCGAAAAATTATTTCTAATAAAAATCGTAAATTTACGATTTTTTTCGATTTTTAAAAAATTTCTTCGACTTATAACATCTACATGCTAAATCCGATTTTAATGATTTTTTTGCAGAACCTTAATTTTATGAATTAAGATATTCGTGTGAAATTTGAGAACAATCGAAAAATTATTTCTCATGAAAATCAAAATTTTACGGGTTTTTTCTTTTTTTTAACAATTCTTTCACTTATAACACCTACATGCTTTATCCTATTGTAATGATTTTTTTACAGAACCTTAATTTTATGAATTACTATATTCGTGTAAAATTTGAGCGCAATCGAATAATTATTTGTTATGAAAATAGCAATTTTACGATTTTTTTCTTTTTTTAAAATTACGATTAAGAAAAAATAAAAGAATAAAGTTAATTTTTTATTTAATTTAATTTAATTTAAAAAAAATCGACTTAGTAATAATTTTTTCACAAAACAACAGAAAATCTGCATAACACATGGCAGGTCAATGCACCAATTACGCTCATCCAGCAACGCGGCGGGACTTAAGCGTTTTCCTAGTACAATATGAATTACATATGAACATACATAGAGAGTATGCAATTGACGTCAACACATTCCGATATCGCCATCTTGAGGTAACTCGTCAAACGCAAACTACAAGCCCTTGCAAAGACCCTTCCTCGTTGTCGAACCCCGGTCGAGACGTTTTTGTTTTTTTTAACTTCTCAATTGTATTAAATATTAGAATTGGGTAATTTGTTTTGTGAGGATGTGAGACAAGTTTATTTCAACTCGCCGGCTGCAAGAGGTGACGTTAACAGACTGCCAGCTGCGTGCATATGAGGATGCCGATAAGAATTCTGCCACATTTCACTATTACATGATTCTCTAAAATTCCGGTCGGGATGGACCTTTTTAATTTCTGAATTGCATTAAATAATGGCCTAATTTAACTTGAAAGATTTACTAAAAAATACTACGGTATGGAAAATGTAGGGTACAAAGAATGATTTTGAGTTTTGTTCTGTTGAGTAAAAAAAAAAACTCCTATTTTGACCTATCTTTTATTGGATGAGCGAAGCGAAGATTTCATTTCACTACACTGGAGAAAAAAATCCGAAATGTTATTTTTTTTCTTAATTCTTTTTTTTTTATTATTGTGTGTTTGTTAACATGATTCCGGCTAAACCAATACTCCAATTGCCATGAAATTTTATGGAGACCTTCGAAATCTCTGAACTTAGAACTGCCACGTTTTTGAGCGCAATCGAAAAATTATTTCTCATGAAAATCGCAATTTTACGATTTTTTCGATTTTTAAAAAATTTCTTCGACTTATAACACCTACATGCTTTATCCGATTTCAATTATTTTTTCACAGAACCTTAATTTTATGAATTAAGATATTCGTGTGAAATTTGAGCGCAATCGAAAAATTATTTTTCATGAAAATCTAAATTTTTTATTTTTTTTATTTTTTAAAACAATTTTTTGACTTAGAACACCTACATGCTTTATCCTATTGTAATGATTTTTCCACAGAACCTTTATTTTATGAATTTATATATTCGTGTGAAATTTGAGCGCAATCGAATAATTATTTCTTATAAAAAACGCAATTTTTCAATTTTTTTCTTTTTTTAAAAATTATGATTAATTAAAAAGAATTAAATTAAAATTTATTTTTTATTTAATTTAATTTAATTTAAAAAAATCTTGAACTTAGTAAAAATTTTTTTACAGAACAACAGAAAATCCGCATAACACATGGCAGCTCAATGCACCAATTATGCTCATCCAACAACGCGGCGGGACTTAAGCGTTTTCCTTGTTATCTAATCTTCATGTACAAGTCCCAACAGTTGTTTGACTCCAGAACTAGAGTTTGGCAGCTTATATAGTTTGAGACTCCTAGCTTATATTTTTAAATATTAATTTTCTCTTAAATCTATTTCAGAAGCACTGCCGTATGTTCGTGATTCTAGATGATACACGTATTATGTACCCCTATACCGTAGGCCTATTTTCTCTTTTGTTTTATTTGTTAAACTTTTTCAAAATCATTGCAAACTTATTGACCTACTAACAATCTTTCTGTAGATCCAATTTTGTTAGATGAGCGTAGCAAGCGAAGCAAAGATTCCATTTCACTACACTGGAGAAAAAAATCCGGAATGTTTTTTTTCTTTCTTTCTTTTTTTTCTGTATTTTTGTGTGTTTTTAACACGATTCCGGCTAAACCGATACTCCAATTGCGATGAAATTTTATGGAGGCCTTCAAAATCTCTGAACTTAAAACTGCCACGTTTTTCAGCGCAATCGGAAAATTACTTTTCATGAAAATCGCAATTTTACGATTTTTTTTCGATTTTTATAAAATTTCTTCGACTTATAACACCTATATGCTTTATTCGATTTTAATGATTTTTTCACAGAACCTTAATTTTATGAATTAAGATATTTGTGTGAAATTTGAGCGCAATCGAAAAATTATTTCTCATAAATATCGAAATTTTACGTTTTTTTTTCTTTTTTTAAACAGTTCTTTGAACTAAAACACCTACATGCTTTATCCTATTGTAATGATTTTGTCACAGAACCTTAATTTCATGAATTAATATATTCGTGTTAAATTTGAGCGCAATCGAATAATTATTTCTTATGAAAATTGCAATTTTACGTTTGTTTTTCTTTTTTAAATTACGATTAATTAAAAATTTAAAAATTTAAGTAAGTAAGGTAAGTAATGATTTTTTCACAGAACAACAGAAAATCCGCATGCATGCATGCATGCACCAATTACGCTCATCCAACAACACGCCTGAAAAAGCGTTTGCGAAGCTTCCTAGTTTAAAACTATGTAGTCTAAGTACTTGTGTCTAAAATGGACTACACGGTGAAAACTGTAACTAGTATTGTTATTTGTTGTTGTCCAAAATAAATTGAAATTGAAATCTTTAATCAGGGGTTGCCTTAAATAAATAAATTCCTATTTAGAGTCTACCCACTCAGTCTTTTAACTGATTTTCAGTGGGCGACAGGTAAACCAAAGCGACCAAGCCAACCCTGTAGGCCCCGACGCAATCGACTAAGTGAGCGATAACCAACCAAAGATCAATATTTTTTAATAGGAAATATAGCAATCAGTGGTAAAGACAGTGCGAACACCCGCGGATCAACGCCAGAATCAACAAGGCCAATTCAGAACAACTTTAAATTTATTATGTGCCTCGTTGCTAGGACGGCTCTAAAGTCACCGTTTACAAATTCCTAAGACAAGAACTGATGGACTTGAGTCCAAATCAGAAGTTAAAAAACTTCTGACTTTATCGGTTTGAATTTTGAAACCCTGACCTCCTGCATTGGAAGCAGAGACGCTAACTACAAGACCAACAAGCCAGTTTTATTGAGCATTTGGTATTGGCTTTTGATTAAAGCACTCAGTCGTAAGTCATAATTATTATGTATGTATTTTTATTTCAGGTCATCAAGCAAGTTCTGGAACTGGTGTACGATATCAAACCCGAACTTCACCAGAACTACGCAGCTTCACTGAAGTAAACTGTAGTTCCAAAAACAATGTAAATTATAACTTCTTCAAATGATTATTGAATTTGAACAATGTGTTTATCTAATCTAGGTAGCATATATCATAAACTCTAGTTGTGACAATTGTTATTAATGTTTATATTTTATAAAGGTGGTGGAATTGTATTAGAATGTTAGCTTAGCGGAACAAAAACCTTGAATCATCCATTCCATCTTTGTGTAATTTTATTTTATTTTTAATGTGTACCGTACTATTTGTTTTTTTTGTTGGTCGTGCTTAGTAGAGGGTAGTTATTGATCATCTGAGAAATTGTTCTTTAAATTGCTGTACAGTATTAGTAGGAATAAAGAACGGGAATAAACAAAATGTTGTACACAATGTAATAATATTTGTCCTTATTTATAAGGCATACCCAAACCTTACCAATCTACTGTTAACATCAGCTGGTGGAAGCCCGTGGCGCCATTGTAATGTGTTGTGATCCTCTGCAAGTCGTAACACACCAGAAGTAGCCGGGGGGGTTACTTTTAGGAATTACTGTCTTACAATTACTTTCATAAATATGGTAAGTGGTAACCCTAGTTTTAGCAACAAAAAAATACAAGTTCCGTAAAAGCAGAGGCGGCTCTACCATAAGGGCATTGGGGCATGTGCCCCTCCTACTCTTCCCGCCAACAATCACTCACATATACGAGTTGTAGACGTTGTGGTACACATTTACATTAAATCAAATAGTTTGTATTTTCAATTTGAACGCGCGCGCGGTAAGGAAACAGCGAACAACGCTTGACTCGAATGAGCCTTCTACGGGCTAGACGAAGTTGCGCCCAGGTTGCGCCTGCGCAGTAAGTTTTATTCGGAAATAGCCGAATCTTTGCTTCGCAATAAGCGTTGGAACTCCGGCAGGATGGGCAAGATTTTAGTCCGCCCAGAGCTGTTGTAAGGAGAACACGTTACGCGATGCGTTGTGCGGGTAATCGAGGAATTTGCCGTGTCCAAAGAAAGAAGAGTACAACTTATTTACAGGCATTAAAATACCAGGTAAATTTGCATGTGCTGCTATTATCTTCTTTTACTTTAAGCGAAGTCGAAAAATATAGACAAATTACCATTTTTAAACGATACTGATTTGTGCCCAGGCCCGTATTAACCATTAGGCTAACTAGGCTCTAGTCTAGGGGCGCAAGCTCTCGGAGGGCGCAACTTTGTTGCGCCATAAAAAAAAAATTGAAAATATTTTTGTGTATAGTTCTCCCTTGCTCAAATTGCTGTAAAGGCTGTCTTGGAGCTAAATATATGCCAAAAAAATTTCGCCTCCGCCGGCTGGGGCTTTGCCCAAGACCTCTTGTAGCCCACGCAAGTACATTCAAATATATTGTGCCCTGCCTATTTTAAACCCCACGAGCCGCCACTGCGTAAAAGTGTTAAACTCAAGTTTAAAATTAAATGTGTGTGTGACAAGAACCGATCAGTGTTCCGGCACATTTTGAGCCCAGAGTCTTTCGTACACCAGTTAATTGTTTTGGCCAATTGTGCACAAATTTATCTACTTATATTAAAGACCACTAGTTGGTCGAAACATATCAGCAACTTTGTCTATTCATCTATTTGTGTCTGTGCAACCTACCTAACGTTTTTTACGGTAAGCTGTCATCCTTCTGTACCTTTCCACCCACTGAAACATGTTTCATGTTCCCAGTTTAAGTACATTATTGGATAGATTTTGTATCTTGATAAAAGTGCTTTAGTATGCTAATTAAGTGCAGGAAAGGTGATCGAATAAAAAACAGGTTTCTACTTTTTACCATTACCAAAAGATGAAGTCATGTGTAACGCACAAGGCTCTTGTTTGGGGAGGCTAGAGTTTGATACTTTCCACTGGAAATCCTGACTGAAATTTTTCTCCAAGATTATCTTCACACGTAAATCCGAATGATTGAGAGGAGGATGAGTCTTCTTAATTATCCATGGGCCATTCACATTGGACATTTGGGCCACATTCCATTTGCTACAAAAATGACTAGTACATTGTTGTGTCTGCATGTATGTAATTAGATTTATTTAGTTGTCCTCCTTTGTAAATCAGTTTTTTAACTGAATTGGATAGGCGTTAAATGAATAACTGAATTGACACCAGCAGTGCGATTCTACCAGTCTTGGGCACGTTCCCCCAAAAAAGGAACTTTGAAAAGTTAAGTTACTTCTGCCTAAAAAGGAACTGAGACGTTCCTCGTTCCTTTTCAATAAAAAAGGAACTGAAACGTTCCTCGTTCCTCAAAAGGAACTTAATTCCTTTCAAGCTCCTTATACCATCACTGATTAAAACAATACCGTAATGAATATGAAATGAGTAATTTATCATTACTCTTATTTATTAAAGTGAGTCCCAGGCCATCTGACGAGGGTGGCACTATTTTCGAAAAAACAAGGTATCACATTGATATTTTTCATACTGCAGTTTACGATATCAGGTACTGGAATTCGACGGGATTACGACGGCGAAAGGAACTTATAAAGGAACGTTAAATTCGTTCCAAGTTCCCACGAAATAGTAACTTTGACGTTACAAGTTCCTGATCTAAGAATAGGAACGCGTTCCCACAAAAGTTCCTGAAAAAGGAACACGTTCCTCCCCAAGACTGGATTCTACCTACATGGATAACGTGAATGTTGCTATGAATATACAAAGCAGCCATGGTTTTTTCACATGCAATGAGAAATAAACTAGGAAAACGCTAAAGTCCCGTCGCGTTGTTGAGCGAGCACCGGTACGTGCAACAACAACCCAAGTACGACATTCCCATAATGTTACATTACATACCAATAAGTCTTTAAGGTCTTGACCGATTTAGCTGAAAATTTGGTAAACAGGAGAGAATGTTGTACTTATTGACCCTGCAAAATTTCATAACGATCAAAACATTTTTTTTTTTTTTTTTATAACCAACGATCGGATTTTGTTCAAAAACTATACAGCAACTCGCCTAGGTGGTATGTACATGTGTGAAAAATTTCAGGTCGATCAGAGAAACGGTGCGACCTGTATCGAAGCAGTAACAGAAAAAAAACAAAAAAAAAACAGACATTCGAGCCATAAGAGTCAAGTGGAGACGCTCGCTACGCTCGCTCAATCAGATAACAGTCTTTAAAAGACAAAAACTTTCAATGTTGTTGATGATCGCTGAATTGAATGACGCCACGGGACAACAATGTAATCGAAATGCCTTCTAAAGTGTATTTTTGTTTCAACACTACCTCTTTGACAAATTTCATAACGATCGGAACAACATCATTTTTCGAATTATGATTACCAATAAGTCTTTAAGGTCTTGACCGATTTAGCTGAAAATTTGTAAAATAGGAGAGAATGTTGTACTTATTGACCCTGCGAAATTTCATAACGATCGGAACATTTTTATTTTTTTATTATATTTTTTATTTTTTATAACCAACGATAGGATTTTGTTCAAAAACTATACAGCAACCCGCATAGGTGGTATGTACATGTGTGCAAAATTTCAGGTCGATCAGAGAAACTGTGCAACCTGTACCGAAGCAGTAACAGAAAAAAAAACAAAAAAAACAGACATTCGAGCCATAAGAGTAAAGTGGAGACGCTCGCTCAATAAATGAAAGGTGCTACATTGAATTTGAATTTGACTCAAAATTTTAATAGATCGTCATTCATCACCTGTTGTGAGAGTATGAGTATTGGTATTGGTATTTTCTTCTGCTAATGACTAGTAGTCGGTGGCAGGGTTAGTAGTAGTAGTAGTATATCTTTATTAGCATTTTTGCTATTTTACATGTCATACAACACATTATCATCACATACATAATACATTCTGTATATAATTATAAAACAATCAAATTTACCATCATAAAGAAACATATGCCCACAAAATATGGGCTAGTACAATTGATCACATTATTATGCCCTAACTCTTGCAATAATCTCCATCCATTAATTTACATGTTATGTAAACATACTTGTCAGTCACTTATAAGATACATCAAGGACAAAATTATAGATTTTTTGAGACTTGTAACAAAATACAATAATAATGAAAAACAATACAATACATGGTTACAAGGATGAGCATAAAGTCTTACATCTTTCAGACATTCCAGAAATCTTCCGTTCCAGTAACCATAAAGTAAGCCAGTAAACATCAAGAAACATAGGCCTACAATTAATATAGGCTAGCACAATTTATTACATTATTGAGTTCTAATAACTCTTACAATAATCTCCATCCATTATTTTACATGAGATATAACATACTTTTCAGTCACTTACAAGATACATTCTAGGAAATAATTGTAGATTATTTGAGATAGTAAGTAGTAACAAAATAATAATAATGAGAAACAATACAATACAAAATATGTTTACAAGGTATTCATCCTTCATCCTTCCTTCAGCTTCTTCCTTCCTTCATATTTTAGTTATCCTTATAGATAGGAGTAGCCAGTATTAATACCAGTAATAAATAATAATGTAGGTAGGCCTACCTTTAATTTTACGTACTTGATTTTTTTTTAAATTGGCGCTATTATATCTAATGCAGAGGACAAACCACGTGATCTTGGGTCAACCGAAATACACCAATAGGATAATTCTATTTGCTCTCAACCAATCAGATTACAGTTATCGTTTTCGTCCGTACACTACCGCCATCGGCACAATGAAATGCGGATGATTGCAAAACTAAAAGTGACAGCAAAGTTATTTAATCCTCGACATCAGCTGTACTTTCTTCATTCAACTTTAAATCGTGTTCAGTGGACAATGGTTTTGAAATTGTGGACTAATTTAATCGTTTCAAGAGTTATTAAGCAAGAAAATAGCTTTATAAATAAACATTCTTTTACGAGTTTTTCATGAAACTAATAAGTGACAAAATGTGGTGCCTTGTGAGTCAGCCAAATTCTGTGATACTCGAAGTGGAAGTGGACCAGAGAGCCAGAGGACATGAATGTTTGGAGAAGGTAAGCTTTTCCCTAGTCTCTTAACTAAACAGCAAACATAACACATGTATATCAGTCCTTATTTTAAATGGATGATAAATCTAGGACACGTAGTATTTTGCTTTTGCATTGTTTTTGTAAGAAACTGGTTCAGACCTAGGCTGGCCCTCCTAGGCTCCAGGGCCCAGCCTTAGACCTGTTGCCTAGGCCTAAAATTTTGACGGCCTTGGCCTTGACCCGTGTTCTGTGTTAAGAATTAGGCTAGGGTAGCTCCAGGGCCTAGTCATAGGTTATCCCTCTCTGAACGAGACTTAACTTAAATTACTAGGGCACCACCGTCTGGATGTATGTAAAGGTATAGGCTAGTCTACCTTACATACGTCCAGACGGCGGTGGACTGGGGTTTATAGCTGTATTAAAGTCTAAATGAGCCTAACAGGCGCAGACCAACTTAGGCCTAACAATCCTGACACAATTGCCTTGCTCTGTAGCCTATGTCCTAGGCCTAGGCCAAGGCATAAGCCCTATAAGGCTCATGCGGTTGGCTCTTGTGGGCACTCTTTCGGATGGTATGCCCCAACTTTTCAACACTTTTTTTTTCAATGAAAACATACGCACCCGAAATCCTTTCCGTTACAAAACTACTTACGTTGGGTTAGTCGACCTTTCCCCTATTCCCCGCCTAGTTTAGGATATTTTATAAAAGAGCGCACCCGAAATCCTTTCCGTTACAGTGTTTAAATGTTGGGGCATACCATCCGGAAGAGTAGGCCCTACCCTCTTGTGTAGGTCTAGGCCTTGGGGCTACCTATCACTCGAGTAAGGTTGTCTATGGTTACCCAGGTAGGGCTTAAGCCTACCTTACCCATTACCCATTTTTTTTTGGTACTTATTCGGCTAGGGGGGTCCAACTTTTATATACACTGTAACGGAAAGGATTTCGGGTGCGCTCTTATCGATTATATCCTAGAACTAGCACGGCGCACTGTAGCCAGCGGAAAGTTCGGCTAACCTAACGAAAGTAGCCTACACCTTTAACATAAGTAGTAACAAGGCAATATAGCAGTGTTAACAATGTGTACAAAAGTTGGACCCCCCTAGCCAAATAAGTGCCTTTTTTTTAGGGTAGGCCTATTGACATCCCTAACTAACTCAAAGGGACGTGGTTCGGTTGCTGTAGGGACCAGTTCCTTTTATTAGACAGACTTTTCAATCTGTCCTTCATACTCATAGTCATCAATCATTTATTTAATTTATTTAAATTTTATTAAGCGTTGCATGATTCCATTCAGTCAAGTCACTAAATACTTCTTTTTGTTTCTCCTTTGTTTGAAGAGTTTCTCTTCTCATGAGGTGTAAGCCTAGACCTACAAAGAGGAAGTAGATTTACTTATTTACAAGGCTATCCCTAGGCTTAGGGGTTACCTAGGCAGTCCCTACCTATCCCGAATTTTTGCGACATGAACTAGAGATGGCATTGAGTAGGTTGGTCTGCTTAATAAACTTTTGTCTAGGCCTAGATACCTCTAATCCGGATGCTTTGGAATTGTGTGGGGATTGTATGATTTATTACTTCTTAAACAGCAATTAAAACATTTGTTCTTGGTACGTAGACCAGGCCTATATATATATTAGGTATCTCAAAATGATTAACTTAGGTAGATACCGGGACCTGTATCCATAACCCAACTTATAGAATAGCCCACCTAAAACCTAAATTCATGAATTAAAAAATGTCATTGCCAGTTGCCTCCTAGATATTTCATAAAGTTTCCTCTCCTGCCTGTCCATGCACACAGTTTTGATTGTTGTCCTGTCATTCACCATAATTGGCCTCTGGAGCGGTCTATTAGGGTTGGGAAAAAACGTTTAGCTTCCTAAACGTTTAACTTTAAACCCCTTGAAATTTTTGTGTTTAAACGTTTTTAAGCCAATTTTATATAAAACATAATCTTGACAAGACTTTTCAGCAGGGCAACGTTATTTTTTTAATTTATTTTCAAAACTTCTTAGGCTACAAATAATTCATGTACCTAGCCTAGACATGTCATAAACATGTGAATACCGTATCAGAAGTTGTAAATTGGTTAAAGAAATAAAAAACAATGTGCCCCTACCAGTTAGTAGCCTACATTTACAGTAAAACAGACCAACTTTACTTAAAGTTTAAAACCAGCAGCACAATAAAACACTACGTATTAACCCACCATCTTTCTACACAAGAACCATTTTAGGGCATTTCCCAAAAATCAACCACAATTTTCCAATAAATGGGCTAAATTAAATTGCTTTAAATGCATGTTAAAAACAGCTCTCGAGTCACTAGCCATCAAGGCATCGGGTAGTAGGGGAGAATGGGGTAATTAGGAACAAATTTGTGTAAGTTGACCTACGATCTCAATTTACATATAACTAGAAAAACATATTATAAATGTTTTAGTGGTATCAGATAGCCTACATTGAAACATTGGCTTCAATATTTTGCATTCATGTGTTATTTTAGATGCAATGATTTTTTTTCTACACGCGCATATTGTTCCTTATTTCCCCCCCCCCCCCCCCAACATTTTGGGGCAAAAAGGAACAAGCATTATACAAAGCAAGGTAGGTGCATTAAAAATACATGGGGAAAATAGGAACATAGGTATTTGTAGTATAATTAAGTAGCAAAAAAAATCATCTTGATATCTTGCTTATTGACAAAGTTAGAACATATGCAAATTGTAGTATTTTTTTAATACGGTAGCTAGAAACATGACATTACAGTTGTTTTTTTAACTATAATTTTTGTCTTAAAACTAGGTACACAAAGTTTCTCATAGCATGATATTAATATTTAAAAAAGTATTTATATCATGAAAAATTACAAATAGAAATTGTAGGCCTAATGCATGAATTACTGTTTAAAAGGAAAAATATACACTTTTTAAGTGGGGGCAATAAGGAACACTTCCCTCACATTTTACACGGTTCAGTTTATTAACCCAGATTTTCATCAGGGCCTACTTGTTGTGTTTTAAACTTTTCCCAAAATGATTGAATTATTTTTGGATCTGGTTCTAAATTAAATTTAGTGACCCCAATGAACTTAATTGGGCCTAGGAAAAGATTTGCCTCTTGAATGATGTCGTCCCTCAAGGGCCAAGCAAAGATACTACCTCTACGCTCTAGGAATTTTACTTCAAGTTCCAGTGGTTGATGATTGTGGATTCTTGTTACCCTACCTGCACGACGACACATGTTTGTTCCCATTTACCCCTATGATATAGCATTACACTATATAACCCATTCCTCTTTACCCCATAGTATTCCTATTTACCCCTCATGGGTGTTCCCTTTTACCCCAAAAATATAAATTTTGGGGCAAATAGGAATACCCCCTTACTTCTAAGAGAGAAAAGAGATAAAAATTTACAAAAATCATAATAAAGTACTCTCATATGTACGTAGGAGATAAAATAGACACTGTCTTTTATACATTTCATATGTGTAAGAAGGGAAAATTCAATTATTAAAACGTTGTAAGAAAACATATTACACTTATTTTGTAGTACCTTACAAGAGTCATAAAAATACCAACCAATAGTTACTTTTCTCAGTAGAATTGATTACATTATCGAAGAAGAAGGTATGGCCCTTACCAACCAATTTTTCATAAAAATGTACACTTTCAAAATTTTGATTTATGAGGCTTGTTCCCAATTACCCCGATTCCTTATTACCCCAATCTTCCCTATAGCCTATATATAGGTATATAAAAAATTTCACAGTTACACAGTACAGTTATCTAAAAGTTCCAATCGGTGGCACCTCTGACGTAAATTGTGTCTACCTCTTGTGTCAAGAGTGATGAATTATGATGAATTATGTAGGCCTACATATCTATGATAATAGGTACCAATAAATATCCATCTATCTATCTATCTTCAATCAACATAAACCTTTTGAATGACCAAAGAACATTGGCCTACCTACCCAAATCAATGTGCGCCTACTTAAAACACTCCACAAACCACAAGTAGCACCGCTCGATCATTTATATTACCTTCGAAAGTAATTCTGGTCCCCTGAGTGATTCTTCACGATTGATGTTATTTATTATAAGGGTCAGGTAGGCCTACCTACGAAAAAAAGTAGGCCTTAATAATACGGGGCAGATGCTCTTTCTGTTGCTGTTCTGTAGCATGATTTTTATTTCTAATATCATTAGTGTAGACTGTAGGTCCTACCTACCTGTAGGTACCTAACGTTTGTTGCAAATTTTACTCTTTAAGTTATGAGCCTGATTGCATGTTTCCAAGCAGTATTTCTTAGTCATCTGCTCACACATAAGATGCCTGGGGCTCGGTTGCAACGGAGTGGTCAGCAGTAACTAAACCACACCTTAAGTTGGTCTGGCAATAGCAGTTCCAGTGGGTAATCTAATGTGCATCATTGGAAGAAAGTCCTATCTAGTTTAATTTTTGCACACATCTTCAACCATGGTTGAAAGTTGATGCAAATGCTGGTCAATGCAATGGGGATAGGCCCCCTACAAGGGGAACATAAATCAATATTTTAACTGAATAGGATCTATACAATAAAAAAAAATGCATTTTATTATCAAATCTACTTTTGCTGTCTAATGTCTAGGCCTATAGACTTTGCTCAAGTTTGTATGTGCAAATTAATATGCTATCCGCCTTGTCTATAGTCCTAGCACAAAATGTGTCGGGTGTTTGATCTTAATTTCAATAAATTGAAGATTGCCTAATAGCGTGAAGAGCTTGTAATTTTTTTAGATTTTAGGTGATTATTTTTTAGACTTTTTTTATATGCCTGCCCTAGGCTAAGTAGCCCTACCGCTTGGCGCCATACGGGACTCCTAGTCCTGCAGTGTAAACTCGGTTTATGAATGCCGAGTGCTGATTCTTTTAAACTTTGCTTTTAAATAGATAGGTAGGCCTACTTATGGAAAATTTTTTGCAAAATTATATCATATATTATATTCATAGACTATTAAGCCCATTATGTCGCCAAGCAAGATTTCAGAATAGAATAACTACTATGTTGGCCTTGGTCACTGTGTGCGTAAGAGAAGATGAGACCAGGCCAAACGAGCTTGTAACCTTCTTTGAAGTTCAATTTCAAGGCTAGTTTCTTGAATGGAAGACCAAGTGGCACCAGAGCTCACTTCACCTTGGTCTCTGGCCCTCCTTCATCGGTTGTTGCTATCCATATTCTCTCAGATATTAACCAAGAGATTTTTTGCAATGCAAGGTCAAGCTCTGTGTTAAATGCCTAGGGGGGCAATTACTTAACCGACCGGCTGAAGGAACATGATGGATGGGTGTTTGCATTAATCATTAAACTGTTAAATGTGAGTAGCCCGCACCAAGATCAACCGGTAGATTTTGTAATATCACGCTCATGACATAATGCAATTTGCTGCTGTGCTCGATAGCACGTAGGCGCATCCGTATTAATGAGGCTGTTTGTAATTATATACCTATCTGAGAGGAATCTCGAAGGCTTCTTCTACAAGTTGAAAGTCCATTTTTGTAAACTGAGGCATGTTTAGGCCTCATGTTTATTAATCTCTATATACTTTTTACCCTATAACTTTATGTACCGTAGGTACCTATTCATATATTTTTCTCTGCTATTTTAATTATCATTCTTTAGCCGTATTTGTAGGCCTACCTATTTTGTTTCATATTATTATCCTCATTCATAAATGTAGGCTCTAGAATATTCGAGTTGTTAGGTAGGGTACATTTGAAGGATACATTTACACATACACACACATTTTAGGATAGGTCTACATAGTAGCCTACATAAATCATACGCTAGTTATACTAATAGACCTAGGCCTACAGTAGCTAGGCCTGGGTATAGGATACAGGCTGTAACGTACCCCTTCCCCTGACCCCCTGGCACGTGTCTAGGGCGATTATTTTGCAACGAGGATCATCAGGAGGAATGTGTTACAAGATACTGATTCCCTCAATTGGCTGAAGTGGGTGTGTGTGTTTGGGATTGAGACACTTGCGTGCCCGGCAAAACCCGTGTGGGATGTGGTTGGGATTGAGACACTTGCGTGCCCGGCAAAACCCGTGTGGATGTGGTTGGGATTGAGACACTTGCGTGCCCGGCAAAACCCGTGTGGATGTGGTTGGGATTGAGACACTTGCGTGCCCGGCAAAACCCGTGTAAATGTTGTTGAGATTGTTTATGTTTGTGTGTGAGAGAGTGTCATACCTCTTACCATAGCTCTAGCAAGGGAACGAACAAGACAGACCGAAAGCAGTTTTCATAAGAACACGGCTATATTTTCTTATAAAAGTACATTGAACAAGTTGTTCACAACTTTGGTTCTAGACACAGGGTAAAACTAATAAACTAAAAACAAACCGAACGAAAAATATAATCTTAAGTCTTACAAGTTTGGCACAAATGAAATAATAACAAGTGATACAAGTTGAAAATAAAATATCGACCAGTCGAGGACTTAGTCGATTTTTTCACTTGTGGAAAACAACTGAAAGAAAATACTCTAAGCCCCAAAATAGTTACTTGGCTGGGCTGAGACTTAGACTATTTCTGAATAGAAACAAATAGTTTATAAGTGGCAACAGCAAAAATACGTTAACTGGGATAGAATGAGATCGGATTTAGTCGTTTTTAGGCGAGAGCAACAGGTGAAAAATTACTAAGTCCCAAAAGAACAAGAATTTAATTTAGCCTGGCTGCAGGACTTAGACGTTTTAGGCGAGAGCAGACTGAGCAGTAGATGAGAAATTACCAAGTCCCAAAAGGACAAAAATTTAATTCGGCCTGGCTGTAGGACTTAGACGTTTTGCGATCTCAACCGATAGTTAACAACGTGGCAATGTTTGAAAATATTCTAAGTGTTTAGTTGTACGCGCGAGTTTAAAAAGTTCCCAGCGCGGGCTCTCTGTATGCTATGAGCCGTACGGCGGACCAAGTCACCAAGCTGGGTGCAGGCTGCCTGTACTCGGGGCTCTGAGTTCGCGGGCTAACTGTTACCCTGGGCAGCTGAGATGCAAACACCAAGTGTTGGACTCTGCTGCGTTCCTAAGGTTCTTAACAACTGTAGCGGACCTCCAGTGTCAGAAGCCGACTTGACGGTGCGGCTGGGCCGCGCGAACTCAATCTCCAGCTCGCCGGGCCAGCAGTATAAACCCCCCAGTCGGACACGGACAGGCTAGGGGCCGGGGAGTGGGGGTCGCGCGCATGCGCAGTACGATGCCTCTGTCGGCTTGCTGGGAAAAAGTACCTCAGCAGGCCGCTAGGCGGTGCCCACCTCGCGCTCCCGTGGGGTTGCTATTGCCAACTTGTACATTACAAATTCCCCTAGCTGGGGCTAAAACTAAACAGGGTACATTATACGATTCGCTTAATAATATTGTCGTACATGACAACAGTGACAGCTTATCGCATACCTAAAAATAAATTGAACTACTCCCCAGTAACCAAACTACAAAACAGTTACCTTAAAAGATACTACTACATAATGTACCAGCTCCCTTGTCTGAGCTACTGTCTGGTAACATTCTACAATTTAAAGAATACTTGACATACAATGACATACAAATACAAAAAATGATAAAAATGAGCGGGCTTACCTTATCAATGATTACAGTGTCAAGGTGATCAACAATAAACACAATTTAACAGTAAAAATGAAGCAGGGGGCTAGTACGACCTTTGGCACTTAACAAGCACTTGAGCGTGGCGGGGAATGCCACCGCCGCCTAGATGTGACCAACCTGTTGCACAAATGCGCGCCTAATTTAAACAGTGACGATCTGCCCAGGTCGTTACATAACCCCCCCCAAAAAAATCTTTTAGGACGATACAAACTAAAAGTTGTGTTGTCAAAAGAGATTTTCTTCCATATTCCCGCAGTTATGTTGAATATTATGTATATGTAACATGGCTTAAGACTATGTACTTGTCTAAATTAACAATATTTTATTCTAATAGGATTCATCAGTCTTTGGAACAAGCAATACAAAAATAGATGGACAAACAAAATGGGAAGATAAAGGCGAACACAAAATGTTAACATGTTAGCTACGTGTTATTTTTTCAGGCGGCCCCTGGTACTCGGACCCGTGAAGTATCCCTGGCCGGTTATACAGTCCTTTTTGCTGCCACTGTTGGCGGTCGAGTTTCCTTTTTAGGGCGCGGCGCTGGCGTTTGCGGGCCTTTCTGGCCCTCTCCTTGGCGCCCATTCCGTTCACGCTGTTGGGTGCGGTTTCATAAGGGGTTGAACAGGAACACTCCTTTTCTTGATCTTTTGATCTTGGAAGCCGGGGGTTCATGGGCTCATCAAGACCACCATACTGTTCATAGGGTTCCGGAGTTTTCTGGCACGAAAGGGCACTGGAGTTTTTGGGACCTCCCTCTTGATGGGTTGGGGTGCCACATCTTCGATGAGTGGCTCGTCCTGTGGCACCTGAGGAGCTTCCACAGATGGTGTATCTGCAGTCTGTAGTGTCTGGGAGACCTCCTGGAGGTGGCTGCCAGTGGCGGGCTCGGCTGGCTGGCGGGTACGGACGCCTGAGTCTTCAAATCCAGTGGGTCGCGGCCTTCCCTCTTCAGAAGTTCCCGGGTCATTACCTCTGGGGGTCGGTGGTATATGGGACCCCCTCCTGCAACGACTGGTGCAGGAGCTCCCTGGCCCGGCTCCGGGTGGCGCTCGAGGGACTGCTGGGGCCCTCTTTTTCGTTTTGCTCAGGATGGCGTCGCGAAACGTATTTTGCTGCCATACTGAAATGGTACCAAAGCATGGGTTAAAAAAAACAAAAACTAACATTACTTGGGCTGTCATCGCTGAAAACCTTCGAGCCATTTAGGGGCCCTGATTATGCGGGTAGGTCGTGTTGTCACAGGAGAGGGAGAAGGAGGGGATAACACTTCGTCTTCGATCTCCAACCTTTCCTCCTCGGTGAGCTCCTGGTCATCTTCGGACTCTTCTGGATCGAGGGCAGGTCCTATAACATCTTCTTCAGGGTCTTCACTCCAGTCCGGTGGAGCTTTGTAGAGCCTGAGCTGATCTACATTGCGTTTCCCCGCCGGAGTCCCGTCTAGATGACGAGTTCGTACACGTTGGTAGATAACTCTTCGCTAATCGATATGGGCCCTCAAATTTGGGGTTCAGTGAGCTAGTTATGCCTTTTGAGGCGTCGCTTAAGATGTTGGTTTGTCGCCATACATAGTCGCCTAGCTTAAACGGTGGTGTCTTCCTGCCTCTGTTATACTGTTCCGCTTGCCTTCTTTTGGCTTCGATGCAGTTTTTCATGGTTTCTGCATAAGCAGTAGAAAGACTTTCCACTAGTGTCTAGCATAGGCCCGCCGGTGTCCCTGTATCGATTTCTTCGTCGTCATCGTTCGGGGGTTTGATTTGAGAATGGCGAGGAGAGTTCTCGGCCAAAAGTAAGCATCGCGGGGGTGTATCCAGTGGTCTCGCTGATGGATGTTTGGATGGCGAAGCCGCCAGAAGGCAGGTACTTGGCCCAGTCTTTGTGATCTTCTACATAAGCTATGATACCTTGTTTTATTGTTCTTATCATCCTTTCGGATGGGTTGCCCTGTGGTCTGTAGGCTACGATTTTCCTTGGTTTGATGCCCAGTCTCCTGCACACTTCATTCCACACGGTGCTGGCAAACTGGGGCCCATTATCGCTCCTTAGGCTATCCATGAATCCATACCGGCAGCAATAATCTATCAGTTTATTTGCAACCGTCACTGCTGTTGCTCTTCGAAGGGGATATACTTCTAAATTACGTGTAAAGTCGTCGACAATGATAAGTGCGTGTTCAAAACCATCTGATTTTGGAAGGGGGCCAATCAGATCACAAGACACTGATTGGCCGGGTTTCATAGACATTTTGCTGTCCATCCTTCCATATGGAGCGATGTTATTTGGTTTAATCTGCTGGCAGACAGCGCATCCCCGGATGTAATCTGCGATGTCCTTCTTCAGGTTCTGCCAATAGTACTGTTGCCTGATTTTTTGGATTGTCTTTTTTACCCCAAAATGGCTACTCAGCGGGTGATCATGATGCAAGGACATCACGACTCTCCTCAATTTTTGTGGAACTACGATGGTAGGGATTCCTTCTTTATTATTCCTTCTCACCACTCCTTTGGTGTCAATCCCAAAGCCCTGTTTGAGGATGTGATCTGCCTGTGACTCCACTCGTTGCCGGACGTCCCTTATGAATGGGTCCGAATGTTGGGCATTTGCCCACTCTTCCAAGGTCGTCGGCATTTCAGCTGGCTCGTTATATGTGTTTCATGAGAGCTTCGGGCGTGAGCTTGGCATGCCTCGGAGCTCTAGGTAAGCGAAGTGGTGGTTCCTTAGGTTGTGGACTACACTTATGGCACACATGTTCGGTGGCGCCCCCTTTCCATCAGCAAAGGTGAGCTGCATTTCGCGGGGAGGTCCTCGATGGGTAGCAGTTTGTCTACTAGCCTCAGTGTTGGCAATGTAGTCTCTGTCTCACAAGGGGCTCTGCTGAGTGCGTCTGCAGCTTGGTTGGTTGTCCCTTTACGGTAAGTTACGGTTGCGTTTAGCCCCATCAGTCGCATGGCCCACCGTCGGATCCTCCCGGAAGGTTCTTCTATGGAAAGTATGCTCTTGAGCGCGGCGTGATCAGTTTCTATGATAAATGGGCTATATTCCACGTAGGGGAGGAACTTCTTTACTGCAAAGAGGATACCTAAGCATTCTAGTTCTGTGATGCAGTAGTTTCTCTCAGCAGGTAGGAGCAGTCTACTAGCAAAAGCTATAGGCCTAGGGCCGTTCTCACCATCCTGCAACAGTACTGCTCCTAAGCCTTGTAAACTGGCATCACACTGTACCGTAAAACTCTTATCCATGTCTGGTAAGGCGAGGCAAGTGTCGGCGGTAAGTGCACCCCTTAGATCATTGAAAGCGCGTTCTTGTTTCTCCGTCCAAACCCACTTTTCCTTTTTCCTCAGTAACTTTGTGAGTGGGGCTGCCATCTTGGAGAAGTCCTTGATGTAAGAACGAAAGAACCCTATTAACCCCAAGAACCTTTGGATATGTTTGGGCGTTTTGGGTTTCGGGTAAGCATTTATCGCGACCACTTTGTCTGGATCTGGACTAACTTTCTGCGCCTGGACGACATGGCCGAGGAGATGGATCGTGCCACATCCGATACTCACTTTGCTAGGGTTGATGGTAAACCCTGCTTTGGCAAGCCTTGAAAATACGTCCTTGAGATGTTTTGGCGTGACTTTCCCAGTCGTTGCTGTATATGACCACATCGTCCAGGAATGCCATACAGTATGTATATGCCGCCCCCTCTAGCACCTTGTCCATCACTCGCTGAAAAGTGAATCCAGCACCAGCAAGACCAAACGGCATCCTCTTATACCGAAAGGACCCTCGGTGTGGGGTGATAAAAGCTGTGATGTCTTTATGCTGAGGTGTCATCGCGATCTGGTGATATCCTTGGCTTAGGTCTATTGTTGAGAAGATCTTTGCCTTGCCTAACTGCGAGAAAATGTAGTCGATGCGAGGCATGGTGTGTGGATTGATTCTGCTTTTGCTATCACTGGTCGTAGTCGATGCAGAGGCGCCAGTTGGAGCAGCTCCTGGTGCCCCTTTTTTCTTAAGAGCACAGGGCACGACGCCCATCTACTGTCGCAAGGTTCTATTATGTCGTCGTCCCACAGCTTATCAATAACGCTGTCCAGTATCAACCTCTTAGCCGGGGTCATCGGTCTTGGCTTACTTCGGTATGGTGTATTGTCCCCCACATCTATCTCATGTGTCACTCCCGTTACAAGTCCTGGTTTCTTGGTAAACAGTCCCTTCTCGAAGAATTCATTGACGACCCCACCTATGAGTTGTTTTGCCTCTGCTGGGCCTTCAATTTTGGCAATTGTTTCTTCAGTCCAGCTGGGGATGCTTGAAGAGAAGCTGTTCAGTCCGCCTGGTTCGTCAAACGGCACGCATTTGTGTGGATTATTTACAGTGGTCCAGCCTCCGATGGTGACTCTGGGGTCTATGCCCGTCTCGCAGAGGAAGTCACGACCTAAGATTATAGGTCGGGACATCTTCTGCAAGATGAAAAACTTATGTTTCAAGGAATTCCCTTGCCAGGACAGTTCTGCCAATATTGACCTTTCGAATCTGCCACCTGTCCTTGTGTTATCTTGAGTTGGGTTTCTTCGATGTTCGTCTTGTCCCCCCGTTGTTCTAATCGTTCAGCTATTGTTGCATCGTCAGACTGGCAGATGCTCCAGTGTCCAGGAGAGCTAGGTAGTCGTGGCCCGCCATGGTGTACCTTGAGCAAAGGTTCCATTGGTATAGATTGAAGGGAGTATTTATAAGCTAGTTACCGTGGAATTTTTCGATTGTAGTTCTGCTCCGTTCTTGTTGGCTAACTTCCGTAACTTTGATTTTCTTCGTTTTATTTGGGTGGTCCGAGAACACACGTCTGGGGTGGTGGCAGCACCGTTTCCCTCCGGCACTTAGTTAGTCGCGGGAGGGGCTTTGGCGGTTTTTTGTCGTCTTCCGGTCTTCATTTCTGTCCGCAGCTTTGTTGGTCTTCTTTTCGCATTGTCTCATTCTTGTTCTGGGTGTTCGGGGACACTCTGAGGCATAGTGTCCCTTTTCGTTGCACCCATAGCAGCGAATGGAGCTCTTGTCTCTTTCTTTTGACGATGATCGGTGAGTTGTCCTGGGACGAGCTGCGAGAATGAGATGGTCGGTCCTCGCGCTCCTGTATCTTCTCGGGAGTTGTCTCGCAAGCGCCAGTTTGGAGATCCACATCCTTGGCTTGTGAACTTGACATGTTTTGCACCTGGTTCGGATCTCCTACCCCTGTGACTGTCTTCACTCTCGTCTCCTGAGGTAGGTTGGCTGCCCCTACCTCGGTAGTATGGGTCTAATGCTTGTAAACCAACCGAACCATGTCTATAAGAGTCTTTCATCTGCCTCTCTTCTTCCCCGCTCCGACGCCGGTTTCTATCGGCGTATTCTGTAGGACCCAGGGAGGCTTTGTAGCTGGGAGCTAGGGTGGGCTCTACAAACCTTGCTGCCGATGGAGGGGGCTTGTATTGTCTTTCATGGTAAACCGCTTCTTGGATGGCCCGTGCGTCCTTTGCCATCTCGCGGAGGTCGTGGTACTTTTTGTTAAATGTGTACCTGACATACTCCGGATGCATTTGTCTGAGTACACGCTTAACTTTTTCTGCATCAGTGTAATTCCCATCGAGTTTTTCGTAAAAATCATGGATCACCTGGATGTATGTAGATAGTGGCTCATCTGGGTGTTGTGTTCGCTCCTCCAAGTCCCTTTTTAGGCGATCTTGGTAATCTGCTGCCTCGTATTTGTCATTAAAGGCATGACAGAAGGTGGCCCAGTTAGTAAAGCCACCGGTAAAGCGCCACCATCTTGCTGCCTCTCCCCTTAGGGCATTAGGCATGCCTAGGGTCATCACTTCGTCGATGTGCAGGCCTGGTCTGGATGAGGCGAACCTTTCGAACTCTGCCAAAAATTCTGATGGTGTCTGTGAGTCACCATGCCCCGTGAACAGTGGCAATTTTACGTCCTTTAACATCCATTGGGCGCCAAGCCTGTAGCTTATGTCTGAGTGCTGCAGGTCGGAGTAGTGTTGCCTTCTTTGAGCTGGATAGGGGTCTCGAAGCCAGTTTCCTGGTCCCTATTCCTCTGCATCCGGGGTCAGAAGGGTATATTTGGTCTAGTCTGTTTCCCGTTGTCCGATTAGCCTCATGGTGGGCGGTATACCCGGGTGTGCTGGTTCCAAAACCCTGTAAGGCTTGTGGGGTTGGCACAGGGGCTGGCGATGTTCCTGTTTGTACGGAGTGTTGAGCGGAAATGGCTCCAAAAAGCTCGACTGACTTTTGTAAAAGGCTTGCCAGCTCGTCCAAACTCCTATTTAGATTCGGGTTAACAATATTTTCCCCTCGCACATAGCGGTGGTCCTGTACTCGACCAGGCGTGTGGTATTTGCCTGGTGTATACAGGGATTCCTGGTGGATGCTCTGATCTATTGTGGTAACTGGAGGCATATAGCTGAACCGGCCTTCATTCGGGTATTTGGGCTTGAAGCTCCTAATATAATCAACACTGTCTTTTAAATTTCTTATAGATCTCCGGCGACTGCGGGTCTCTTTGACTCTCCCGGTGTATGTTTAAAAACGTTTTCCTCCCTTCTGTTGGAGGCGCGAGAGTAGTAGCATTAAAGGGGCTGTTGTAACCTGCCGAGCTTGTACTGAATAGAGGGCGTACCGTAAATTCTGGAGGTGTATTGTTGCCCCCCGTCTCTTCTACGACTCGCATCTTTGTTTCTTTTAGCTTTGTTGTTGGCTGCTTCCAATCATCAAAGCGGCTTCGATTCAACTGTCTTTCTTTTATGAGTGTGATATCTCCTGCTTCTCTAACATGTTCGCTTTGAGGGAGCCCTCCCGTGGCTCCTTCGGTATAATATTTATTTGCCCTACATCTCCTAATAGAGAGCTTGAGTCCTCTTCACAACTTTCATAGCTGCACTACTGCCCTCTTGGCCTCCGTGAGCCATGTCGTCAACTAACCTAGCACAGAGAGACCTCGTGCTTGCAGCACTAATAACCCAAGTGCTGCTCTTAATTTTTTACTCGGCGTAATCTGAACTAAACCTTAAAGCAAATAGTAATTGCCAGACTATCAATTGTTTATCACAAACCGAATGTCCTGCTACATACACAATGGTCTGAGTCACTTTGCGACGTGACTCAAATCCCGGACGAGCCCCCAATTATCTGTACGTACCCCTTCCCCTGACCCCTGGCACGTGTCTAGGGCGATTATTTTGCAACGAGGATCATCAGGAGGAATGTGTTACAAGATACTTATTCCCTCAATTGGCTGAAGTGGGTGTGTGTGTTTGGGATTGAGACACTTGCGTGCCCGGCAAAACCCGTGTGAATGCGTTTGGGATTGAGACACTTGCGTGCCCGGCAAAACCCGTGTGGATGTGGTTGGGATTGAGACACTTACGTGCCCGGCAAAACCCGGTAAATGTTGTTGAGATTGTTTATGTTTGTGTGTGAGAGAGTGTCATACCTCTTACCATAGCTCTAGCAAGGGAACGAACCAGACAGACCGAAAGCAGTTTTCATAAGAACACGGCTATATTTTCTTATAAAAGTACATTGAACAGTTGTTCACAACTTTGGTTCTAGACACAGGGTAAAACTAATAAACTAAAAACAAACCGAACGAAAAAAATATAATCTTAAGTCTACAAGTTTGGCACAAATGAAATAATAACAAGTGATACAAGTTGAAAATAAAATATCGACCAGTCGAGGACTTAGTCGATTTTTTCACTTGTGGAAACAACTGAAAGAAAATACTCTAAGCCCCAAAATAGTTACTTGGCTGGGCTGAGACTTAGACTATTTCTGAATAGAAACAAATAGTTTATAAGTTGGCAACAGCAAAATACGTTTAACTGGGATAGAATGAATCGGACTTAGTCGTTTTCAGGCGAGAGCAACAGGTGAAAAATTACAAAGTCCCAAAAGAACAAGAATTTAATTTAGCCTGGCTGCAGGACTTAGACGTTTTAGGCGAGAGCAGACTGAGCAGTAGATGAGAAATTACCAAGTCCCAAAAGGACAAAAATTTAATTCGGCCTGGCTGTAGGACTTAGACGTTTTGCGATCTCAACCGATAGTTAACAACGTGGCAATGTTTGAAAATATTCTAAGTGTTTAGTTGTACGCGCGAGTTTAAAAAGTTCCCAGCGCGGGCTCTCTGTATGCTATGAGCGTACGGCGGACCAAGTCACCAAGCTGGGTGCAGGCTGCCTGTACCCGGGGCTCTGAGTTCGCGGGCTAACTGTTACCCTGGGCAGCTGAGATGCAAACACCAAGTGTTGGACTCTGCTGCGTTCCTAAGGTTCGTAACAACTGTAGCGGACGGGGTCTTCCTCCAGTGTCAGAAGCCGACTTGGCGGTGCGGCTGGGCCGCGCGAACTGAATCTCCAGCTCGCCGTGCCAGCAGTATAAACCCCCCAGTCTGACACGGACAGGCTAGGGGCCGGGGAGTGGGGGTGTCGCGCATGCGCAGTACGATGCCTCTGTCGCTTGCTGGAAAAAGTACCTCAGCAGGCCGCTAGGCGGTGCCACCTCGCGCTCCCGTGGGGTTGCTATTGCCAACTTGTACATTACCAAATTCCCCTAGCTGGGGCTAAAACTAAACAAGGGTACATTATACGATTCGCTTAATAATATTGTCGTACATGACAAACAGTGACAGCTTATCGCATACCTAAAAATAAATTGAACTACTCCCCAGTAACCAAACTACAAAACAGTTACCTTAAAAGATACTACTACATAATGTACCAGCTCCCTTGTCTAAGCTACTGTCTGGTAACATTCTACAATTTAAAGAATACTTGACATACAATGACATACAATAACAATACAAAAAAATTGTTAAAAATGAGCGGGCTTACCTTATCAATGATAACAGTGTCAAGGTGATCAAACAATAAACACAATTTAACAGTAAAAATGAAGCAGGGGGCTAGGACGACCTTTGGCACTTAACAAGCACTTGAGCGTGGCGGGGAATGCCACCGCCGCCTAGATGTGACCAACCTGTAGCACAAATGCGCGCCCAATTTAAACAGTGACGATCTGCCCAGGTCGTTACAAGGCTAGTTGCATAACAGTTAGGAACATACACAATGTTCATTGTATTGTACCCAATGAATAAAATCTAATATTGTTTCTGCTTGCTAAATTAAAAAAATTGTTTGAATACCTATTAATAATATGTTGTTGTTTCCCTTTCATATAAAAACCTTAAGTATGCAGCTAGAAACTGGAAACAATGGTCCATGCTCTTGGGTTTTATTGACTATTGTTACAATTAATTACCCAGCAAGTCTAGAAACACAACACTATGCAGCATAGCAGTGGAATGGGTTTCATGGCCACACATTAAACTGTTCGTGCTTTGTACCATAGGCTAACTAACTGCTGGAGACTAAATGAAAATAATTTTTAAAATGCTTTGGTTGGCCTATTTTGACTTTATAATAATAATCAAACACCCGGTTCCAACAGGAGCCATGAGTAGCATGTAGGAGGCAGTGTTCACTCGATTTATATTGTGTGAAACAAATATCAGTTTTTTATATTTATTTATTTCATGTCTAGGTAGGCCTATCCTATTCAGTTGTAAAAACTGATGTACAAACTACAGTAATCAAAATACCCACGGGCCACAGTGTTAACTACCTACCTACTAAATAAATTTACTTAGGCCTAAATCCTTTATTTAGGGCTAGGTAGGTAACAATATAAATTATAGTGACACAATGTTAGAAAGTGTTGCCATGCAGTCTATCTAACAAAACCACAAATTGCTCTGTTTCCACATTTTTAGCTTGTATGATTTTTTATATATTAAGTAGTAGGCCTACCAGTAACTCAAATTTAGTAGGCCTATTTACTGTAATTTTGTGCGTTTTTAGTATTGAGACTACATAGTCAAAGATCTTTCTTAATGCTCTGTACAATAGGAGAGTCATTGTGGTGTTGAAATCAAGGACATGCAGGTGTCATGAAGACCAAACAAAGCTCTTCCTCTTTATACTACTTTACTCTTTCTTGTACCATTAATCTCTAGCTTGTACAATCTAATTGCCCATAAAGAACAATGCCTTTTTAACCGCCTGTAATGCTGCTGCATTGTTAACTATTTGTCATACTGACAACTTCACATTAGTATAGTAGGGCAAGATCCTCTTAATCACCGCGCACTTACTGCTCCACGCGCTCACAGGAGGTAATGGGATCCAGATCTACTATTGTAGATCTCACCACAAAAAGTACTTTATTATTCAAACTGAGTACCGGTACCTAAACTATACTAGTTCAAAATGTTAGTTTGAATTTTGAAACAAAAAATACTAGCCTATACATACAAAATAAAATTGAACCTACAATACAGTAATTGATATATTAATTTTAATTTACCTACCTACCTCATTATTAAAGGTATTTGAATACCTAACTGTTTGGTTTGATAATTGAGTTCATTTTGTCTCAACTTTGTGGAAATGGTTGTAACGACCTTGTTTTGGGACTCCCCGAAAGTCCGCCAGGAGATTCAGTGGATCTTTAATCTTTATTGTAGGGTAGTCTCATTCCAATTACCTACCTACCTAGTCTTTACTTGTATACACTGTCTTGATTTGACCATTTCTTGCAGTCGCATTGTGCATGTGTAGGCCTATATACATATCTATTTACTCATTCTATAAGTTAGGTACCAATACGGATCTAGTCTTATATTATATATTAAGACTATATTAATTCTTTAGTCCAGTAATACTTATAACAAAGTTTTGCATATATATATATGCAGTACCTTTAGCCCATAATTCTATAGTTAAGTTTTTTCATTTCTCAATTTGGTAATTTAAAAAAAATATATGAAATGATATATTGCCTAATTAATTAGGATATATGTAAGTTCATATATATTTTAAAAAAATAATTGTATGTGAATGTTTTAGAATGCTCGTTAGTTTTATAAACGTGGATGATTATGGAACCAAATAGAAGAGTTTATAGCAAAATATTTGTGTGTTTACCCTATGGAGAGCACTTTTGCTCATGTCAACTCTTAATCAACAACAATCTCTTTGTTTTCTAGGTATGCCAATACCTGGGCATCACCAACGAGTCCGACTACTTTGGCCTGAAGTACACTAGCCCGAAGGGGGAGGAGCTCTGGTTGAATCTGCGAAACCCCATCGAGCGCCAAGTCCCCGGCATTGCGCCGTATCGGTTCGCTCTACGTGTCAAGTTCTGGGTTCCTCCCCACCTCTTGTTGCAAGAAACCACTAGGTGAGTGTTTTACTGTTTTACAGTGATGTATTTAGATTTCTGTAGCTTGTCTAGCTTCTTTGAATCACTTGGTGACTTAAATCCATGAGAGTAGGCCTACTGTTTTTTAGTATTCTAAATGTAAATGGCATCTTGTCCTAAACCATTCAACGTTTTAATTCAGGTTTACACATGATAAATTAAATCTAGAGACTTCAAATTAAATTATCATCATGTTCCTGGGCAAGTTTTAACTTTAAAATAGGTTAGGTAATTGATTCATTTCATTTCATTTATTCATTCCACAATGTTACAATCAAAATAATATCAAAAAGATGTTAGTACAAAATTAAAGTGGAGCCTATTTAAAGGCATATAGAACGATCAGTCAATTTAACATCAATAAAAGAATACACAAATTAAACAATAACGGTACTCAAAACAATACTTAAGCAACTAAAACAGTACTAAATAAACAAACTACTTACACGTACAAATAAATCATTATATTACTAACTGGTTATGAATCAAAACTTATCCATTAAATATAGGTATAATAGGTGATTCAAGTAATGAGTCACCAAGTGTTTTACTTTTATTCTGAAATTCTAGCACACACACCAATACAATCAATACATTACAATCTGGTAATGTTTACCACTAATTGATAAGGTTTTTATCACTGATAAGAACGACTAGATAGGCCTACTGTAAGCATACTGTAAGCCTTGGTTGTGTAAATATGAGACAAGCCCCGTCAAACTAAGGTCTACGATCTCTAAATTATCAGCCAACTATAACCTGCAATCTTTATTACTTTACGGTTATACGATTATGAAGCCCATCACACTTGTTTACTATAGCTGTGTTGTTGTGAGTTTGTTGCTTAATATTTTAATGCAATAGCTGAATTTGATATTGAACTGTAACCAGGTTGTAGTTGTATGATGGGAACTTATTTGAGATCTCTGAAATTGAATAACACTAGGCCCAACTGCCAACAAAAGGAGTAAAAGAATGTCTACCTTCTGTTGTGGAAATTTTTGGGAAAGGGTGATTGATTGACGCTGATAATGTGATAGGCCTACCTATATTAGATTGAAATGAAATAGTAGGCTACAAACATAATATGAATTCAGTTGTGTGCTTTTAACAGTAGGCTACCTACTGTATGTACCAGTAACTTTTTTGTTTCTTTTTTAGCCTTCTCAGAATCTATCCATAACAAAAAGTAAAAATATCTATTTAGTGCGTACGTTTTCCCTATAGTAGGCCTCCCAGTATATTATTTGTAGTCATTGACTGATGGTACTGTCAAACGTGATTGCATACCATTGTGCTCACACTGACATATTATACAGACTTTGATCTGTTATGCAGAGGCCTGGCCCTCATAGTGGGTGGGTGTTAAACACGTGAAAAACAATGTGTTGCCAATTTGTGAACTTTGCTCTTTATTGAATGTGCTAATCATTTATACTTTGAAGCCATTTGCCAATGTCACCTACAATCCATAAATATTGTAGCATCCCAAAAATAAATTGCACTGATTAAAAACAAATCTTATCTACGGCACACTTGCTACCTAGGCTATCATGTTTGTTTCCAGAATTAGATATTCTTCCCATTGTCTTATACGTCGGTTTCCTGACTAGTGTAGTCCAGTTCATTGTAATTACTTAATGGTCCAGTGATAGTACAAATATTTTGCAATTTCATCATGATGTGCCTGGAAAATGTTTAGGCTTACCTTTAAGATGTTAACACAAGGAATAATTATTTAGTATACTTTAAAAACTAATGTTGCATTTCAAAATATGTTATAGGGCCTACCATGAATATAATGGTAGAGGGCTACGACCTCAATTATTTGAATACCTATCATGTAGGGACTCTCTAAGTTGATATTGTGTTGATATTCACAGCATGTTTTGGTGTTAGGTTTTTAATTTAAAATAAATTAAAATTATATAGGCCCAGGCATAACAAGTAACAACTTACAATACCATAGGGCCTACTGGTAATATTAATTCTAGGAATTAAAAATTATAATTTATACATCATTTAACATTTGAATTAACATTTGTTTCCAACTGGCATCACATAGCAAGGTAGTGGGCAGACGATATTAACCAAGGGGCACAGTCTGAAAACCTGTTCTAGGATGGCTTTGTAATAAACTTCATCCTGACTCAAGGTCATTTACCAATTAGACTTCACAATTGAGCTAGCCTAACAATACAACTCAGCTTTAAACTGATAAGATCAAATAAGAAGTTAAACAATATTTTCATGTCTCCCCCTCTAATATATACTAGGTAATCCTACCTACATAGGCATAGGCATTTTATAAAATCAGATTAACATTGTATTTTTCAAAGACATGAATAATCAAGCTTGTAAAGTAGGGCTATAAATGAAAAAGGTCAACTAAAATTAGTTTTGACAGCTGTGTTTAGAATCCACAAAGGAAAGGGATCAAGCTTGAAATTCGATACTTAACGACCCAGCATAATTTATGTGACCCCCAGAGGCCGGGCATATTTGGCACATCCTTTCTTCCTCCAAGGTCACGCAGTGCAACGGACTGTGAATTAGTATGTTATTTGTTTCTGTGTGTGCTATCTTATTGTCAACACCACTGGGCCTGTTTCCTGTCATATAGTATACACATCCTGCACGTGAGTGTAGGCGGTGCAGAGTGTGAGCAAGTCACACAAACATCCTCAAGGCGGTCTGGTCCGCTCTCTAACATGTGGCAACAACACTTGGTGCACGTGAGTGCCTCGTGCATGGCTCACCTCCCATTGGTTGGCCCATGAGCTTGTTTGCCGCATCGTTTATCTTGCCCGCTGCTGTACTGGAACACATTTAATGAGTATCTCATTACCTGGGTTATTTTTTGTTATCGTGTCCCATTCCTTATGTGACTTTGGCATAACATGTTTATTTACAATACCCTGCCATGGAAGTTAACAGTTAGTAACAGCCCATGTTCTAATTTCTAATCACACATGTACTAGAAAAACAAATTATTATTGAGGTTATCTATTAAATAATTTGACAACATTTAAGTTGGTGCAATAAAAATAACTGAAGTTAGCTGGTGGTTCCACTTTGTTAAGCTGTTGACTTTCACTTCCCAGGGAAAATGAAATTATGTGATATCATCTTTGATGTTTTCTAAACATATGTCTTGTGTGGTAAATAACATAAACATTTAATATTTTGCTTTCATGCAACCTTCCTCAACTTTCATCTTGAAATTCCCACGAAAAATTGACAAAAGATCTTGCATTTTATACTGATTAAATACAGTCCAATTTACATATGAATAGGGTTCAATAGGTCTATCTTAAATTAATGGCATGTTTTCTCACTGTAGAAAGCTGCTACTTTTTATTTTTTAAGTGTCTAGGCCTATGCTATTTTTGTCTAAGAAACTATAGGGCCTACAATACTAAAACAAACTCATAATTTGATTTATTTTATTTTATTTTATTTATTAACATCTATCCTATTCAATTAAAAAACTGATTGACAAAGGAGGACAACCAAATTGTCAAATTATTCCTAATTTAAATAACTTTTTGTAGTAGGCTAGGTCTTTAGTTATAAATATCTCGTCAATAGTTTAATTATTTTTACATGTTCAATATCTACTTATAATTCAGTTATTTATCTCGAATCAAATCCACAAGCATTTGCATTTTGAGTTTTGAGTGTAGCTGACAAAACATAACATTTTTATACAAGGGTCTTTTATGTCATTATTTTAATGGCTTACCTAAGTTAAGTTTATAATTACTAGGCAATACATTTAAAGCCATTTAGGATTGGGGGCCAACTAAATTTATAATTCTAAATATTTTAATGAAGAGTTTATTTTCCCTTACCATATAGGTACCCATTAAAGGGGCTAGCAACCCCAAAAAATATATTTTTTACCACGTGATCTATAGCACAATACATCACTTAAATGACTGTTTAAAAAATTATATCTTGTAACTGAGATGAAACACGAATTTTTTAATTTTTTTTTATCCAGAAATTGGCAAAAATTTGTGTTTTTGAAAATTTCCTAAATGGGCTTTAACCTGCTTCTTTTTTGGTCCACATAGATACTAGAGCATAGTACCAATTTAAAATGCCCCTTTATAACATCGTGTCTTGAAACTGTGCCCAAATATACCCTCAAACACGCAAAAATATGCATTCCAAAATCACACCCCAACTTGGTAATCAGCATATTTTGACCAAACTACTTGCCCAAATTACAAAACAAAATATAGAGAATTTACAGAAAAAGCTGTAGAGTACGTCAATAATGGCCAATATTTTTTTTGGATCAAAATCCTCCAAGGTCACGGGGCATAAAGATCGTCCCCATGTTATTTCTTATGGGAGATTTTTGCCGATGGGACCTAGCTCGAAAAATGTCATGTTTGACAATTTTTTGGGAGGTCATGGTGGCCCCAATAATTTTTCTGTTAATTGCTTAATTCATTACTAGTTAGCCTGAATGAAATATATTTTTTGAGTTTAGCGGTTAAATACCCCTTTAATGACCGTGCATGCATTATCCCATTACCTACTCATTCCCTATAGACTTTAGACAAAACAATCAGAATCACCCGAGATTTTCCGTAATCCGGGTTTTACTTCCGTCTCATCCAGTTTGTATAACTGATGAAGTCTTATTGTATATAAAAAGAGAATCATGGTAGGCCTAGTACTCAAATCTCGGGCATAGTAGGCCTACCCGGAAGACCATCAACATTACTTGTTGAATGTACTTTTTTCTGATAATTTATTCTTGTTTGGATTATTCATTCCTTGAGAGGTTACAGGTTGATAAATGCACATACCGAGTACAATCACATTGGGCACAAAGATATATTGCCTTAAAGGACGCGACCTAGGTCATTGCTCGTATGGTTTAGCAACTGCGTCGTATAGGCCTATATCAATTTTCTACTCATGCTAACGAATCCGGTAAACGCTCTAATCACATTATTCTTCAATTTATGTTTAGTTCAAGGTTGATACCTTTGTATACCAAAGTGTTGGGGGCTTGGTTAGAGCTTGGCATTTTCATTCTCGAAATTAATATCAGTGTTTTTTTTTTTTTTTTTTTTTATCTGTTGGATTATCATTCTTGAATTACATGGTGATAAATACTAGAGTACTGATATCAATTACTTGCAGGCTAAATTATGAGGCTGTGAAGGAGGACCTGTCATTCACTGAAGTTTAGACGGAGTTTTGGCCTTATCTTTGTCTATCAGCTTATGCGCCTGTACCAACTACACTTGATTAACTGATTTTTCAATAATGGCTTGTTAGGTTTTTGTTACGTGTAACGTCAGTAAGTTGTAGTGTGTTTTGTAGCTTATGGCATTATTCTCATTCAATAAACATCAGTGTTTTACATTTTTTTGTATTTTTGTCGTCTGGAGGATTAATACATAAAAGGCTGAGTGTTTTTGTGGGCAACTTGTCTGTGCTTTACCTGCAGCAAACTGTTTGCTTGAATAGCTGTCATCACATGCAGTTGACGAAAGTTTAGGCACTTTGTTGTGTATAGTGCGAACCATGCCCTTATAGTTTTTACCTGCTCCTTCTATTCCAATCATCTCATTAATTATCCTTTTAAAAATCTTACTCATAACAGTATGGCTTATGTCACCATACCACACCATAGATTACTTCACTTTTTAATATCCCATCAACTATCAAGGCTGATAAAAATAAAATATGAATAACCTCTAGTATCTTTATTTTGTTACATATTGCTGTACATATAAAATATGGATATTATCACAATAATTGCAAGGTTCAATCAATATGGGATTGTTTTTCCACCTAACCTGTGGCTGTGGGCCAATACAAATAATATAAATATGCTACACTCACACCCAGTAGGGGTGTTTGACAAAGCAAAGCAAATGTTTGTGGCTGTTTCATGTTTGAATTTTGTTGGAGAAGTGAATTATATACCGGTAAATATATTATCCTTCCCCATTCCCTAACAAATTAATTTTAGGTTGGGGGGAGCGTTTACTCTATTGACTCGGGCTTCCTTGGCTGCCGGTTCGCCAGACCTGACACAACAACTCTTCCATATTATTCTGCTGCTTGTTTAACAGAACTCTCTATTTCTTCCCATCCACCAATTCTACGTAACATAAAAAATGGATAATTTTTTCGCCTAGTATGTTCAGATCATTTTAAAGTGTATTTTATCCATTAATGTACTTAAAGAAAGTATGTTCAGGTCGTTAAATCGTGTTTTATATCACATTTCATTGTTTAGACAATTCAGTTATTAATTATTCTTCCTTAGTACCCTAATGCGTGGATACCCAAAAACTGTGTGTACCATTTAATTTTCAATTAATTACAAATTAATCTTTTCTACCACTCACTTTTTGCTTACTGTTACTGTTGCGCAACTAGCAGCAGAAGAATAAGTTCTGATTAATTACAAGTTATATAAAATCAGGCTGCACACAGCACAATATTGTTTGACAATGCAGTCTCACTCATGCTAGGAAGTGAGGCAATTGAAAAGAGAAAGAAATAATTAAGAAATTAATTATGTAACTATTCCCGTGAGTCTGCAATCAGCAACCACCTTGACTAAATAATTAAGCCAACTAATCTTATTCTAAGTAATTCATAAGTCACAAAAAACATCGCAGGCCTATGTTCCTTATTGGAAAATCCCAATTGTTAGGTTACTTGTTCACTCACGTCTGGTGCATTAATTTAGTATGTTGCATACTTCATAAATTAACTTAACAATAGTGTAATTTATTTGTTACCTGTTTTATCTACCTACTGGCATTCCATAGTGTTTCCACCGTTGAATAACTTGTTGACCACCGTTGAATTTTTACATTATTTGAACATATTCATATATTAATTTGAGAAGCTCAATTGTCTAGGACTTTGTTTGAAGGTTGCCGAGCTCAAAATATTTGTGAGACTTGTACACGAGAAATTAGTAATATTTAGGCGACTGATACTACTACATTAAAATTAAAATTTAGCATGCAAACATAAATTGTATTGTTAACATATATGTTTAAACTTTCTAAGTTGGTTTACATTATTAACGTTCATAAAACGACTTCAGTCTCTTGACGATTATAATTGTTTGACTTATGGTCCTCTGGTATAACAGATCACAATGTAATGTAATTAAACCACGGTAAAAGTATGATGTAAAAATAAAAATCAATATCTAAATTAGGGAATGTTATGGCTAACTATGCTACTAAACTAAAACTTAGGTAGGTAGTAGAAATCTAAGTATCGCTCGGCGGATGAGTTGTTGAACTGTCCTCATTTACAAATAATTGTTGGGAAATTATTTGAATCAATATTTCAATTATGCTGAAATTTGTAGAACTCAACTTGTTCAGGACATTTGTGTTTGAAAGGTTATCCGAGCTCAAAATTATTTGTGACTTTACCCGAGTAAAATTATAATATTGTGGTACCGGTACTGTAGGTGACTACTGGACCACCTTAAAATTGAATTTAGCATGCAAACAAACTTTATTGGTCTACTATATAGTGCCTTTTAAACTTTCTAAGGGTTTGGTTGTAACCAGTTAGTGTGAAGTCATAAAACGACTTCAGTCTCTTGACATTTATTTGTTTTGATCTTATGTCTGCCTAGGCCTATCACAGATTTCACAATTTCATTGCTTAAACCTGTTTGAAATGTATTCGATGTAAAACAGCTTCCAAATGAATATCAAACTTGGCGGATGATTTGGTATTGCTGCCAATTTATAAACCTCTAGATTTGCTTGGCTAGGATATTACTATTTGTAAAATTGTATGGTTAGAATTATTATTTAAATTTTTAATAATTAAATGTAAACATCAAGTAGTTCTTTATTGTAGGCCTACACTCCAGTACTTGATTGATTGATTGCTGTTTATTGTACATAGATCCCTAGAGAATAACATAAATGTACATTCATGGATATTATACATTGTCAAACATATGATCTACAAAATACACAATGATTATGTTGCTAAAATAATGAATAATAAAACATTGTGGTAACTCTAGATTTAACTACAGAACTCATCAATTGAATAAAATGCCTTATCAATAAGAAATGCTTTTAATTTGCTTTTAAAGCAGTCGTCACTGGTATTAATTGTTTTCAACTCCATGGGCAGGTTGTTGTAGAGCCGCCTTCCACAACTTCTGGGGCTCCTGAGACCAGCTGTAGTAGTTCTTACTGATTCAAGATGCAGGTCACCCCGATGCCTAGTATCATACCCATGAAAGTCAGAATTCTTTTTAAAGTTAGCTAAATCTTTGCGAACATGTATAACTGATTCGTAAATGTAAAGACCAGCAAGGGTTAGTAAGCCGAGCTCGGGAAATAGTAGTCTGCACGAATGCCGTTTACCAACACCCACTAGAGTACGCACCGCTCGCTTCTGTATCAAGAAGATACTGGTGAAAACTCTCTTGCTAGAGGAGCCCCATAGTATAATACCGTAACGTAAAAGAGACTCAAAATATGCAGAATAAACAATCTTAGCAGAACTAAGGCCAATACGCTGTCTGATAATTCTAATCGCAAAGCAGGCTTTACTTAGCTTCTTAATAAGGTTGTCAGCTTGCGAGTCCCACTTAAGTGTTGAGGCTATAGTAAGTCCAAGGGAAGCTACAGTTTCAGCCTCGGGCAACAAGTGCCCCTCGAATATGGATACTATACATGTAGTGTTTGTATTTTGAGTGACATTGTTGGTTCTGACATAGGACCCTAATTGATTTTTATCAACTCTCTCCCTGGTGAATAAATTATATTATTCTGATGATTGATTATTAAAATTTACTGATGTTTTTATGTAAATCAATCCAGAAATTAAAAAATCCATCTCAGTGGGGTATCGAACCCCGGTTTCCCGATTGCCGGTCGAATTATAGTGTGTTAAGTGTTATAGTTACGTGTTATAATGTTAAGTGGGTGTATTTGCATGTGTTTTTTTTTTTAGATTTGTATGACATTTAAATGATTATCCAGTACTACCACATTTTTATTGAATTCATTAATAGCTATACTTGTAAAACACTATTAAGTCTCACATTATAAAATGCAACTATTATTCACAATTCACATCACATCAAAGTATTACAGTTCGTAGCATAATTAATTCCATTCGGCACAATAATGTGAAAATGCCTGCACGTGCGCTTTATTGGGTACAAGTTTTATGAATCATCCTTTCTGGCACGGCTATCTCTATGCTATCAGTCAGTATACACAGTGAGTAACCCTAGGCTTACAGTTAGTATAAGGTTCTTGTGGTATGACCATGGAGTTGAGAAGGAGGTCTAGCTCAAATGGAACAGCACGTCTACGATCGTGTTTGTTTGTTTGAGCCTATTCGCCATTTTGATTGTTATAAGTTATAACCACTATTAGCAGGTTAATCTTTGCTACCATGAACTGTGGTAGGCCCTAGGTTACCTTTGAAAGTAAACAATCAAAATGTCTGCCGATTTGAAATGCTAACTTGTACACCGCCGACCACACACCTGCGCCTCCAGTACGACAGTACTATTTATAACTCCATGGTATGACAATTGACAAAGAGCCTCATTAATAAGGTATATAAATAACATGTACAATAAGTGTACCATTTGAATACTGGGAAGTGCGGGCTTACAACTACGTAGTTTTTTACGTACTAGTATATCCCTAAGGTCTTATAACTAACTTGTTTTCTCTCTATTTATTGCACATAATTTCTTATAATAAAATATTTAAATGTGTAGACGAACATAAACAACTGAACAAGAATATTAATATAATATTACAAAAACAGCAAGGAAAAAAAGAAAAACCTGTACTGGAAAAGCAGGTCTTCAGGTTGTTAATTCTAGATTATGTGAATTTTTATATTTTGCTGTAGGCCTATTTACAGAGGTCAGTAGTTTCCAATTTAGATAACCTAAAACGAGTTATGTAACCATATTTTTAATTTCCATAGTGCTAGCCAAGAAGAGAAGTTTACAGTTGACTTGATTACTGATGATAAATTGGATGATAAAGAACTCTTTGTTAGTCGTAACTAGGCCTATACAGGATCTGACAGATGATTTCTGCTGTGCATCCTGTCAGGAGGCATTGTAAATTATAACACGTATTTAAAGTGACAGACAGACAGGATCATAATATTATCGAACAGTATCCTGTGTACAATACTGTGCACAAGTGGTTGTAGAAACTGTGAATTCAATTCTTTACACCAAACACAAACGTTTTGTTTTCAATTTTTCCCATGTTGACGTCAATCTTTAATGAAGTAGGCCCTAAATGAATTTGTAGGTAAGAATCACTCAGTAACAGAACTGATTTCCAGTGTGGGACTTTACTTTAATCACAGTCACCATTGCCGAGCTAACGATGACAAATGAGTATTTGATATAGAAACGTGCAATAAAGCAAATGGTTGGGCGTGATTTACCCTTGGGGGACGCCACCATCAACAAGGCTAATTCGGAACAACAATTGGTACAATATATTTTGGGCTTTGTTGCTAGGATGATTCCAAAGTCACCATTTATACAATCATACTTATTATGTTTTGGGATCCCATTCTCGTCGCCATTGTTGTGTTTTGGGGTTCTGCTAGTGGGTGGCACATTGTAATTTCAGTGATATACAATTAATAATAATAGGCCTAATAATAATAATAATAATAAGTTGTCTTTATTTCTCAAGGAAAAGGGCGAATGTTAAGCCTGAGGCTTCTCTTACAATTTACCTTTTTCTAAAATTAGTTAATACTAATAATAATAATACTAATAATACTAAATAATAATAATTGTTAATTGTAATACTTAATACTAATACGAACTAATCTAAACAATCTAAACAATGCTTCTTTAACAGTCATCAATATTTTCTAAAATATTATGGTTCTAATGTTAGTATAATGAGTGTATATCTAAAAATTTAAACAATGCTACTTTGTCTTTATCAGTCATTCGAAATGTTGTAATTTCACAAACTCATAGGCCTAATTCATAATTATTTATATAGTTATATATCATAGTTATCTACAAATAGTACATTGTTAAGATTTAATTACTTATGATCTATATACACGAAATAGTTTCAGTTGAGTTAGCTAGAGTAGTTTAATTATGCTATATTGAACTTGGTGATTACTCTCATAATAAACATATATTCTAAGCCTTCTCATTATCGCTGGTCTGGCTATAACAAGAGCTGTTTGGCGGCATCTAATTTTGAATGGCTTAACATTTTTTATCCAACATTTTTGCTTTTAGTTTAATTTTGAACTGATTGTAGTTGAGAGATTTGTCAATTCCTACATTGTTAAAAGTATGAACGGCATTGTGGGTGAACGACTTCTCAAATAGTGCTGTGGAGTGTGTGTGAATTGACAATTGCTCAATGTTTCGTAGGCTGTGCGAGTGTGTTGAATCATTGTTTCTTAGTTAACACTTTAAGCTTAACATTGTCCATTTTGATTGTCTATCCACCGCCGTACAAACATACATACATACATGCATAAGGCAGTGCAATTAAAGCGGGGCTACGTTCAAATGTAGGTAGGAGTTTGTTTGAAAATAACAATACTCAACTCAATTGATGGATTTATGTCCATGATGTCTTTTGCATGGAGTACCGTACCAGTCAGTTGATAAATCAGCCTTTAACTTGCCGTTTGGCCCTCACACTTTTAAGGGGCTATTACCCTCAGAGATTTTTTTACCACATCTAAAAGTACTTAAATTATAGCTAAAAATCTTACATCTTATGTAGGGCCTACCTGTGATTTTATAGATATTTACCATTGACCTCAGAGCTAAAAAGTTACCAATTTTGGCAATTTGTTTTAGGGGTAAGGGTGGACCCAATATTTTTCCTGTTACTTTATAAATAAATTCATAATTAGTAGGCCTAGTTGGCCTAAATGAAATATATATTTCAGTGTAGCTGGTGAATACACCTTTAAGGTCGAAACAATGTACTAATTCAATGTGTTTCTCTCGTTGCAGACATCAGTTCTACCTCCACCTGAAACTCGACCTGCTCGCGAACCGTTTGAAAGTGGTCGACTGGGCGGTTATACCAAGGTTCGCGGCTCTGTTGACCCAGGCGGAGTTCGGCGACTACGATGCTTCGTCCAACCTGCAGTCGACGTACGTTCTACAGTGTTGCCAGCTTGGCGCGAGCGAGGAGACTAAACCGGCAGACTTGATGAAGAAAGTCATGGCTCAGTTGAAGGAGGTTAAGGTAAGCTCATTGTCTCTTTGTACTATTCATCAAATGTAAATGTATTTTTAGTTTTGCAAGTAATCAATAGAGTGTATGTTAACCTAAAGCTGGTGTTAAACCAAGTGAAGTGAGTGTTTATTTGATTTATTTGTTTAATGTTTTTCGTAATCAGTTACAAAAACTGTACACAAACAGGATGTTGACTTGCCTATAGCTTAGGTGCATTTAGTTCCTAGTGTGTTGACCCTTGATGCATTTCCATTACAAAATAAAAAGTACGTGTTAGTCTAGACATTCTAAATGGGTTGGTTATTTATTAATGGTGTGTGGTATTATGGTATGTACATAGTACACGAGGAAATCTTGTTACAACAAGTAGTTGGCAAAAGTAAAGAAAAAAAGTTTTACAATGTGGCAAACTGGCTAGTCATCATAATGATGAATAATTCTGTCGGGGAAAATCAAATTAACTCTTCAGGATCCTGTGCTATTGGTTACATCAAGTTGAAGGTTAAATCACCTTTTTTACAGTCTGTGAGTCACACAATTGCTAATAATTAAGTTGGGTAGGCCTAATTGTTTAACTTCAATCTAATACTAAGTATTCTGCATTATCAGGCAGGAAAGTTGTTTGAAACACGTGCAGTTGGAGTTTCAAGGTTATTGTTTATCTTGAGTTATTACTGGAATGAATTGATCCTTAAGACATGACATCCAGGAATTATCAATGGGAAAATTAACCTATTAACAATAAAATAATCAACAAAACACATGTTTTATGTATTGTCTATGCACTCAATTACTGGTACTATAGATGACTTTCTTGGTGGTATATTGCACAATGCATTGTATCTTTGATTTACCTGCTGCTGCTAATCTAATGTCTTAATACCAGCATAAAGAAAATGCCTATTAGGATAATTTTATGTAAATAGCTCAAGTGTGCAACTAACTATATGCCAACATTAATGCTGTGTTATCATTTTTAACTACTTTCCATGGATAAATTTCCATTGAATGTTAGCATGAAATCAAAATCCCAGTTTTCACACATCCGTACTGTTGTTCACTGACAACAATACGTAACTAAATTAATTGTATGCTTAAAAAGCAGGACAACTGTGAATTAAAAATAAAAATATGCACTTACAATAGTTAATTAACACAACAAATATTTGTAATTACTAACTTGGTAATATAATTTTGTAGCTGCTCTTTGAATTCTAAAACATTTTTAATCAATGGGTTCACAACTCTTTCATCCAAATCATTCCAACATTAATTGATCACAGAACCAAGAAAGAAGTTTTTCCCTTCATCTGTGTTGTATTTCTGGGTAACATTTTTACTATGATAATTTTCTTCTTTAAATGTGGCCAAGGTTATCTTTTTCTTGACCATTTCTTCTTTAAATGGGGCAAGTTTATCATTTCTTTTCTTTCAGTTCAGTCCAAGCCGGTAGATCTATTACTTAATACTTTGTAGAAGGCACAAAGTTTGGCATTTACTTAATTACATTTACGTTCATAACGATTCCCATCCCAGATCTATTAACATTTTAGGTAGTCCCTTGCCTCTTTCCATATTTACCAAGTACCTTTCTTATTGATTTTCTTTGCACCATCTCCATAGCTTCAGTATATATTATTGTGTGTGACCTTCATCACCTACAATCTTCAAAGCTCTTCCATCATCTTGCACACACCCAATTCACCCAGGACATGAGTCGTGAATACATCAAAAGAATGAAAATGCCAAATCATGCATTGGTGAACTTTGATATGATCATCTATAAATAACACTTTGTTAGGTACCCCTTTCAATTACAGAGTATTGTTATGTTGAAATATCTCTTTCGTAACTGATGTCAACACATTTAAGGATAGATTGCCTGAAGATATATTTCTTTGTATGGACAAATTTAGAACACTAATTATAAAAATAATGAAACTTTTTCCTCAACTTTGAACAACATGCATCCACTAATAATCAATTATTGCTACATTGTATCCCTGTGTTTTGTGTCGTGCGTCTAAATATAACTATGATAATGACAATCTGAAGTGTTGATGGAGATTAAGCCAGGACACTTGTACCTTGATTTATGTATTGTGAGTCAATGTTTTTTCAGGCCAGTTAATGCGCACCTTGTCCGAATCAAAGGTCACTTTGAAAACAATAGGTACATTAGGTAACATAAATTCTTAGAATGTTAAAAATAGTTTTGATGTAGTGCAAAGAGCAATGTATGCACTTCATTAGTTTTGCGAAGTAAAACCGTTCCTTCGATGATAATGTGGCAACTGATTTGAAATAATGTTGCATACATGTCCAAGGAAATGTTGTTATTTTTATCTTCTACCTTTGAAATTGTACTCATACATCAATGGTGCTGTTGGTATGTTTAACTGTAGACTGTTACATTATTTAACACTTTGTATCGATCTCTATCCAACAACTAATATATCTAAATAAGTCCATTTAAAACTGTAACTTCCACCAAGCATTTTGATTAGCCTAATTCATTAGCCTTCTTGCATAAACTTGAGACCTTGAACTGGGTATTTTGACCTCTAAAAAGTAGTCCGGGTTCTACGAACTATGTAAATGACATCTAAAAGTCATAAATTATCTGGCCTACAACAAAGTAATAGTTTGAGATTATTCTAACCGATTCCGTTTAATACACGAAAGTCTAAGCTTTTAAACAGCTCTACTAACTTTTATGGAAATCAATCCAGAAATTAAAAAATCCATTTCAGCGGGGTATCGAACCCCCCTCCCAATTGCTGGTTGGGTGCTGTACCCCTAAGCTACCGAGACGGTTAACTTCATAACTTCATAACTTACCATCAATAAATTAAATACTTAAACAGTACCAGTAAACATTAAATAAGTTGGAACTTTCATGTATCATAAATCATAATTGTAAACCATCTTACCATGCCAGTGGTGGTAGTGTGGGCTTTGCCCAGTTGCTGATAAATAAACAAATATAATGAAATATAAGTTTCTATGAAGCTAATTTTTTCTAACGGTTATCTAGGCTAGCATTTATACATCAATTTTATGAATCTTGTAAAAACTATGTAGCAGAAGATTGTGATATATGGGTACCTAACTGGAAATTCTCTTAAGACTTATGCTGTCTTTATCAGAAAGATACTTGAGAGAGATTCAATCAGAATAAATTGTATTTCAGTATCCTCTTTTTAATATTGCATTTTTACTACCGGCCACAGGGGACAAAGTACAACTTCCAAGTGTCATGATGACTTTCATTTATCTCAAGAGTTCGGTTAACCCAATTTGCAATGATTCAGTGTTCATACTCTAATACGAACGCCAAACAATGTATGGACATTTATTTTACATTCATTTTGTTTCCGAGTCTTGTATAATAATAGTATGTATGCCATGGGTATGATTAGCAGCCAATAGGTTCAGATAATTTATCATGCAGTTATTCGTTTTTGGTTATAGTAACTTATAAATTATGATACAAGCTTAGAGTTTTCCCTCCTCCCTTCTGTTCATACTTCATCCTCGTCTATCACAACTCATCGTCTCGAATAGCCAAAGTGCATTAATATGAGACGTTAAGCAATATCCAATCAATCAATTAGAAAATAGGCTTGGCCACTTAGGCTGCTCAACTATCAACTTACTTGCTTCATTCTAACACCATCAATCATTGAACCGGGTAAAGATTGATGTTTATTGTTGATATGTGAAGGTTCTTTTTTATATATATAAAATGCTGATGATAATAAAACCATATAACACCTACTTGTCAAGGTAGATTTATTTGTTTTGTACGCCAAGTGTCAACAAAATGTGTCCTTAGGTGCGCAGTGCAACACAAGGTTGCCTCTTATCTTTTCAAATAAAATTGCATATATAAAGTGTTTTTTTGATTAAATTGATTATTAATTTGATTCTGTATCTGATGTGCTATGCTCTTTGTATCAAGTTTAATTTTCTCATGAGTATTTTATATGTTGTACGTCCCTAGTTATAATAGCATACTTTTTATGCACCTTCTCATTCCTACCTACAAGGATAGAAGTGACTTGAGCTACAAATGTTCGTAACAGAGTTGTTTGTTTTCTGTTGCAGGGCATGAAATCCACTACGGCCGAGTATTGGCTGCTGAAGGAGATGTCTTGCCTGGACAACTTCGGTACGGAAATGTTCCAGTCGAAGGCGTTGGAGAGTCTTGGCGATTGCCTGGGAGTGGGGCCTCAAGGATTGACCATCTATCACGACGAGTTGGAAAAACAGAGGTGTGTAGCACAAAGTTTATGTATTTGATCTAGTTACGGTTAAATTAAAGTTCAGTTTTCAGTTTTGTAGCATTAACTAGCTTTAACAATCAATAAACATAATTACTAATTAGCCTGTGTTTGAAAATCAAAACATATACTTTTCATATTTATAGAACCTTCTTGTAAACAATACTGAAATACAATTATGCAAAATGAAACAAATGAAGCTATCTAATTTAGAATATTTTATGAAGAAAATAACATTGATTGTGTAGTCAAGTTTTGTCATAAATTAATAGTAACAACCCATTTAATTATAATTGACCAGATGTAGCACTAATTAATTCTAGTTAAAGTCTAAGTAAATTTATGACATGTTAAGAGACATGAAACTTGTCAAAGGCTGGTAAAAAGATCTAAACACTAAAATTTATTATATTGTTTAATAGGCCTACAAAATATTTGTTCTAGGTACCGTATACTAGTGTCCCTATGTTAACTTATTTATTTTACTTACTTGCTCTCAATGCAAACTGTAATGGACAAATCATTTCACAACTTTTTACATTGTATATTTGTTTTACATCGTTATAATACCCGTTGTAATAATAAATAAATAAATAAATAAATTGTATTTAGAGTCTACCCACTCAGTTATATAACTGATTTTCAGTGGGGGACAGTAAATCAAAGCGACTAACCTACCCTGTAGGCCCCGACGCAATCGACACTAAAATGTTTGTTGTTGTGTAGAAATAACAAATAATTCTTTGAAATAAGCTGTTGAACAACTGTTCCATTCCGTTTGAATTGCCAGCAAACTCGTCAATAGTCCCAAAATTTAAAAAAGTATAACTTGACGATGGATTATGTAGGCCTACTTTCTAAATTGATTTCCGCAGGCCTAGAGTCTAACTATATAGAAATGGTTTCACTAACGTCAACTTCTGTGCTTACAGCATCCCTTACACTGCGATCCTAAGCGCCTCCTCCCACCGCCGCACCTTCCACCTGGTCTACCTCAACCTCGACGGAGAACAAGCGACGCTCGACCTGAAACTAGACTCGTCGCACGCTGCTAGCGGTCTCTATCGAGCGATCACAGAGAAACACGCGTTCTACAGCTGCGAGACGGTGCGCAGCGCAGTCACGGCGCAGTTCATCCGAGATCTCAAGGTACGGTGCTTTGCCGTCTTTGTATTTATAAAGTATAAACAACTTCAACACGCTTCACAAAGAAGCCTTACAAAGAATTTTGTTCTTACAAAACATACAGTGTTAGCCAACCTGCATACTAGGTACCATCAATCCATTCATTCACTCTGTTTTCTTATGTGTAAAAAATTCAAAATCTTTACTTTGCGGTAAAATTATGCAGTACTTCTTTGGAATCAGTTCGATAACAGTGCTTGTTAAGTTGTTTTCCTAATCGGTTGTCAGAGTTCATTGATGACGGTGCTGATTTGAGTGAGCTGTGCAACCATATCTAGTACCCATAACATGCATCATGCAACCTTCATCAATATTCTGAGAGGTCATCAGCAATAAGACTTATAATTAATTGTTTAATATTCTCAAATTGAAAGTCACATCTTGTACGTTGTAACTGTCTGATAAAGGCAGCCCGCAGCCAATTGATTCAAATATTATATTCTTTATATGTCATAAATCACAACACAATCCAAGACTTTTAACTCTCATTGACTGTATTAATATATAGACTATCTGTGATCTAACTCTTAAGTATTGTTTTCTTGTCCGCAGGGCACGATTGCCTCGATATTTAACGAAGACTCATCGTTTGGCAAGAAGTACATGTTCGACATACGACGCACGTGTCGGGAGGTTTACGACAACGCCCGGCGCGCCCTCTATCAGTCGGGTAGTTCAGTGATCCCCCCGCCAGAACACAGCCCCGGAGAGGATGGTCTCAGGTTGCAAGACCACGAGAGTGGTTGCGTGGACGACCGCTGCAAGGTAACAAATATATGTATTTTATTTATCGAGTAGGCCTACTTGTATGCCTTAAAATTTGAATATTACACAAGTATTTACATTAGAACGGCAATAAATAAAACTAAGCTTACGCTAAACAGTGTTAGAAGATAAACTTACAAAATAATAAAAGTCGATTGCTCTTCTGCAATATATATATATATATATACATATTGCTACTCTTTATTCCAACAACTATATAGTTAACAATATGCATTAAAATCTAAAATCACAGTTTTTAAAATACATAATTTAAAATACTAGCACTAAACCAATATCAATGTAAAATAAAATACCTACCTAGGCCTAAGATCTTAATACTGATGTAGGTCTATACAAGTAAAATGACATGGTGATTGATTGAACCAAATTAGATTAAATTAGGTGTTAGGTAAATTTTTCTATCTCTATATAACCTAGACTAAATTAAAAATATTTAAGACTAAAACATGCACATCATATAAGTTGTCAATTACCCACACTGCCTTCTTAATAAATCATGAAAGCTTTGTATAAAGAGCATACCGGGATGTTAATTTTCTTTTAATTCGAATTCGAAATTACTATTATGGTTCAATTTCTACAACTTGAGTTTTCCCGATGTTTGCAGGACTCGAGTCAACGTCTGGCTAGGTTCCTGGAAGCGATGGTCTGTAGAGTCTGCATGGACAGAGTCATAGACACCGCCTTCTTTCCCTGCGCCCACGTGATGACCTGTTCCGAGTGCGCGGCGCGTTGTGAACGGTGTCCGTTGTGTCGCTCCCCGATCGACGTGTCGCACCGCATCTACCTGCCGCTGGAACTCTCCCCCACCACCGAACCTCATCACATTGATACTGTCCACGTTGACAGTTAGAATAATCAATCTCGGACATGATCCAAGACCGAAGTTTGCTTTAAGTTTTTTTTACTTTAGGTATTGTTTTAAAATACCTTCGCGTAAGTCATAAGTGTGAGCTCGAATTGAAAGATTAATTTTATTTTTATGTGATTAAACGACTTAGATAAATGGGTATTCATACATGTGAACTGGAACTGAACTGTTTGTTTACCCAGTCAATCTAAAAACATTTGATACACCATTTTAACTTTATGTTGGTCTCATAATATAGTTTTAGAGGCCAAAGCCATTTGTGTAAACTTTAAATGCTATTCTTGCGTACCTGTTTTGAATAGCTTCATATATTTTTTTTACTTTAAAAATGCATTTAATGGAAGTAATATCATTTAGTATAATTATTATGTTATGTACCTATGAACACGAAAAGAATCCCAGTTTTGGTTTGCCAACTGTGAAAATCAATTGTGATAGAGCTATGCTTTGCTATGGGAAACAAGAATCTCTACCGCATCACTGTAACTTTATGTTCTTTATTTTGTAGAGTGAGATGTGTTCTTGTTTTACCTCCTTAGTCTGAATCAATGCAAATCCTAGATATTAAGAATTTTAAGTATAGTAAAACATTGTAAATACGATTTAAATGAGCTAGCCGTATGATCTATTATTGGGCTATACACTGGTACCCACGCCTATAGCAAAGAGTATTTTCCAAGTATTGACGATATAGACAATTGAGTTTAGTATTAAATACCTATCACATTACACTTTACAATACCTAATAGCAAAGTAATACTTGATGTACGAAATACAAATTATTTTAATTGTGAACAATTCATAAAGAAAAAATATAACTACCATATTCATGTTAAATTAAACCGCTTTAGGGTTATTTATTTATTTAACTACCTTTGCACCTCCTCTCTCCTCGTATTATGCTGTGTAGGATATTATTGGTTGAGAGTCTCACTAAATCCCAGGACACTGCCAATGTTAAAGCTTATGACAGCCCTATTCTATTGGCACTAGGTTGCATGGGCACACTCAAGCCAGAGGATTTAGTGAGATACTTTGGGTACGTTCCGTAATGTGACCGATACGACGGGACTGGTCTTCGTACGCTATGTTTAGTCGTTTTGGTCTAGCTAGACCAATAACGGGACAGTTTTGAACTCGACCAATCAGCGGGAAAATTGTGATTGAACAATCAAGAGATGCAGCTATTAATTATTTATTTGCATGTTGGGCAATGTATAGGCTTTGTGTCTGCTCTAGGCAAAATAAATATTTCTTATGCAAACAGGCCCTACCCAACACAACCCTCCACAACTTATATCAGTCAACCTTCTGATGATTATCCAAAAGTTGCCAGCCTTCACGATCTTTCGGCAAGTTTACAAATATTTTGTTCAAAACATTAACCATTAAAAAAAAACATGCAGGATTTAACTTTACTGAGGAATGGACAAACAGCTACCACTATGAAGGTCATTCAAATTTTAGGGAACCTTAAAAAATATTTCAAAGTAGATCTAAGTATGTTTCTAGAAATCTAGTTATTTGCCCATGCTCTCATGGAACCAAATTAATTTGACACTGGAAACTTAAGATATTTACTGGTGAGCCTGCTAGGTAGTAGTACTATTTGTGTTTATGCTGAGGTACAAAACTTTACCTACATTGTATACATTGATTGTATAGCTTCTTCAGAAACCAAGGAGTTGCACTAGCTAGAGATATCTATTAATTTTATTTTGTGAGCTGTGAATCAACTGGTGCACACAACCAGATTGATGACACTATAGTTGACAAAAGAGTTGATACTGAACGAACCTATTGATAGAGCTTGTGTTTTATCAGTTGGGCAATGTACTGCATTGATATGAATACATACTTGGCTAAATATATTAAAATAATTCGGTGGTCACCGGTCATGGGTTCGAATCCCGCCAACGGAAACCCTGACAGATGTTTTTTCCAAGGTTTTCCTCAGTCCTCAATATAAATGGATGAGTCCCTGAGGCTGGTGCGAAGACGATTTTAAGCGCTCAGCTTTCTGGATTTTCTGGGTAAATGGTTAATAACATTGGTATCATATTTCACACAAATATTAATAAATAATCAATCTTATGAAATCCAGTATGCGTATTTCTAAATTAATTAATGGATTTTGAATAAAATAATCGTAAAAATCTCCGCAATTTACTCAATTTTGGTCAACTTCAGGAATTTATTCGTGTTCATACTTTTTTAATGCAAATCTGCATACTAGATATCAACGTTTAAATCAATGTTAACACGTAGGTTAATTTGGTGAATCGTAAGATAAACAGTTTAATGGGAATTTCCAGAATTGAAATCCATGTTTTGGATTTCCCATTTTTTCCCATTTTGTACTTATTTATCGCAATGGGTCTTTATGGCTCATTTTTTGCAACCAAGTGTGGATATCAATATAAAAGTACTTCATTGATATTCATGCAAAATTTGGTATTGATATTGCCAACCGTTTAGTACTTAGCAGAACTCATCAACACCTGAGTGCTCTCATTTGAGTTTGGCCAAGCTCAGCGCTCCATCTCAAGTCCTTTTAAAGAGCTGTTGGACACTCCCCTCACTATTAGATGGTCACCTGAAGAAGGATATCTAATCGCCCCAGGGCAGTTTCCCATGAAAAAAAAGGGTTGCTTTTGATAATTTATTAAGTCTTTCCCAGACCAATTAAGGATATTCATACTGGTCACCTAACATTAAAAATATATTCTATCTTAGTTGCAATTATTTTCTCGTCGCCCGGGACTGATTGTTTGAACAAAATTATAATTTCAAACTTTATGCTTTCACAGACCGAAATATTATTCAACAAGAAGTAAATCAAGCGGTATCAAGTTCCTTGGACAATTGCAACGGAAGCCCAAGATGCAGCAAAAGAATTCAACAACTATCTCAACTTTGAGGACTTCAGTCTTCCTCAGAGGATGTACGCACAGTCACATAGAAATGTCAGGATTTTATTAAATACATTACCGTATTTACTCGATTTCAAGCCGTTCCCGGATTAAAAGTTCATCAAACAAAAGAATGTACCATGTAAATTGTAAAATACTTTATCATTAGTTTGCCATCGATTCCAAGCCGGGGTGCCATTTTAAGTGCAATAAGTGTCAAAAAAGGTTGGCGGCTTGCAATCGAGTAAATATACGGTAATTAAATTAATTAAATTTATCAACTAAATTACCTACAAAATATGTGATTTCTAAATTCTATGAGATTACTGGTACCCACACATAACAAAAACTTATAAAAATACAGCAAACCTTACATTCAAAAGAAATGAGAACTAAAAAAAGGGCCAAGCTCATCTACCCTTCCACATTTGCGCATTCTTAATTCATAAATGTAGTGTCCCGTAACAACATCCTAGAAAAGCTTAGCAAAATAGAATTTGCAACTAGTATTAATTTAAACATAATAATAGTTCATCCATTCAAATTATTTTTTTCTAAATAATTTAAACGTAATAGTCCTGCAAATTTTATTTTGCCAAGTTTTCTAGGATTTTGTTACGGGACACTGTACGTTTATGAATTATGAATGCGCAAATGTGGAAGGGTAGATGATCTTGGCCCTTTTTTTTAGATCTCATTTCTTTTCAGTGTGTAAGGTTTGGCTGTATTTTTACAAGTTTTTGTTATGTGTGGGATCTCATTACTTTTTCAAGTTCCATTGCAAAATTATTTGTTAAAATATAATAATTTTATCAAAGTCGATTTAATTGGTATGAAATTAACAATTAACAATAGAATGTACTAGGAAAACGCTTAAGTCCCGCCGCGTTGTTGGATGAGCGTAATTGGTGCATTGAGCTGCCATGTGTTACGCGGATTTTCTGTTGTTCTGTGAAAAATCATTATTTAGTAGAAATTTTTTTAAAAATTAAATTAAATAAAAAATAAACTTAATTTTTTTAATTAATCGTAATTTTTAAAAAAGAAAAAAGTCGTAAAATTGCAATTTTAATAAGAAATAATTATTCGATTGCGCTCAAATTTTACAAGAATATATTAATTCATGAAATTAAGGTTCTGTGAAAAAATATTACAATATGATAAAGCATGTAGGTGTTATAAGTCAAAGAATTGTTTAAAAAAAGAAAAAACCCGTAAAATTTTTATTTTCATGAGAAATAATTTTTCGATTTCGCTCAAATTTCACACGAATATCTTAATTCATAAAATTAGGCTTCTGTGAAAAAATCATTACAATCGGATAAAGCATGTAGGTGTCATAAGTCGAAGACATTTTTTAAAAATCGAAAAATATCGTAAAATTGCGTTTTTTATGAGAAAAAATTTCCCGATTGCGCTCAAAAACGTGGCAGTTCTAAGTTCAGAGATTTCGAAGGCCTCCATAAAATTTCATCGCAATCGGAGTATCGGTTTAGCCGGAATCGTGTTAACAGACACACAAAAATACAAAAAGAAAGAAAGAAAAAAACAAAAAAACATTCCGGATTTTTTCCTCCAGTGTAGTGAAATGAAATCTTTGCTACGCTCATCCAAAAATCTCTAGTGACCCAAAGACTTGCTTTTTGTATAAACAATGTGGGCGATCATTGTCAAGTAACTATAGTTACTTGTTGATTGTATGCCTGTATAAGGTTTATATTAAAACCTTTATTTGGAAGCCTTCCAGCAAACTTTTTCAACTTTTTCTTTCAAAAGGAACTATATCACTATTACCTTAATGTCCATGTAAAATATGAACTAGCCCCACCCGTTTGATCAGAATCGCTAAGCAATTGAAATGGTTTAAACAAGCTCAGGTGTTCTCTTTTCAACATTTGGCAACATAACATTTTTAAAGATAAAGAGTGTGTAGCGCACCGCGACTTGGTTGCGGAGCCCTAACGGGCTCCTAGATTATAAAAAAATTGAGTCTCTTTAAAGTATTTTACAATAGCTTGACTGTACTAAAAAATAAAATCTGTAGGTATTTTATTATTCATTAGTTAAAAAAAAAAAAAAAACAGTTTTTGATAGTACTTATCCATTGATAATCAATTTATCCTAGTATTCTACTATTCACAAAAAAATATTTTTGAATAGTTACACAATTTTAACAGGTTTGAATGCGCTAATTTGTACCTATGTTACCGGTTTGTTAACAAATACAATGTTTTTACTTTAGCAAGAGTTTATTGTTATGGTAATTAAATTACACACCATTGTCTATAGGTATTCCTACTTACCTATGCATTGTTCTTATTCATAATATTCTGAAATTCAATATTAACTTTTTCTATGTCTCAGTTATGGCTATAAATTAAGCCTTATACAATTGGGTAATAACTAATAATTAATACTAAAACTAATTCACTGTTGCTGAATTGTATGATGAGCCTTAACTTCTTCTGTATAACTTGGACCAGGGTACAAGTCATAGGCCTAGACCAGCTAACATACTGACAACTTCTACTCTCTACATAGTTGTTATTCTTACTATGTTTTGAAGAAAATAGCTCTAATCGTAGGCCTAATTTATTTTTTATCTAAATAAATAATAATTATCTTTCTTGGTTTCTCAACTCAAGTTTTTAACACTAAAATGTAAATTATTAATTGGGGATTTGCTTAAGTTTAAACAGTGATAAACTAAAATAAGTCACATTGGTTTGAAGGAATGTAGATCAAACAAAGCCTGCAGAATTTTTTATGATTCCATTAAAATTCCATTGACTACTAAGATTTGTACTTCTACTCCCGAATCGTTTCGGCGCTTGTAGCGATGTTCATCAGTGGTTGTAAGACTTTCCTCTTTCTAGGTGTATTGGCTTTATTCACCTTCTCTTGAGGCACATTCTTCATCTCCAGGCGGATTATTTCAAAGAGTTGTGAAACTCCATCGGGGCTGTATTAAAATAAACAAATAAACAAAGTCTATACGATACCTATAGGCGGAGGCCCTAGGTAGGGACCCTGAAATTTTGTGAATAACTTTTTTCACTAAATGATGCTAAATATGACTTTTATTATTAAGTAGCAAAATAAGACAATAATCTGGTTGTTCTGCTACATTAGACCAAAATCGGGAACTTTTCTCAATTATTCTGTAAGTTTTAGCTCCAAAATATGCAATTACAATACAATTGGGCATTAAAATCAACATTTCTGTTTCAACGTAGAGTTGGCACCATGATAGTTGTAAATATTGTTGTTGTATCTTACACGCTTAGCTAATTCCAATTCAGCTAACTTTATATGGCCTTAATATTTGTTTACGTGTAATAAGTGTTCATTTTGCTGAAGTGTAGTGATTGCAGTGCTATTTTTGACGAAATGATGCCTTTTTTCTTGAGTTTATGTACTGAAATTGAAATTTTTTTATAACGAAATGAGAACTTTTTATTTGCTATTTCTCAGGGTCTCTACCTATAGGCCTATGTAAATAAAGTTGACAGAGTCTACATGGACAAGTGGCTTACGTTGTACATAAACCATCAGTACAACAATTAAATAAAATACAAAACAATACAATATGAGAAGCTGAAAGCAAACCAGCAATTCAATAATGGATGGAAGATCGATGCACCTTTATATTTTGTTGTTCCTAAGTATGTTGCCTACTCTATGATTTTTTTCAGAATTGACTTAACACAGGACATTATTTTATGTTTATGCTTTGGGCCTATGTAGGCCTATTTTATGTACAAATTTAGACCTAAAAAATTGTATATGACATCACTTTATACATAGGCTACATAAATATAAACAAATAATTCAAAACTACCTTCTATTATTTATTATCATTGAGTGCGGTACCGGTAAGTAGTTTTTCTTGCAAATGGTGCTGAAATAATCTGAAGTAACTAGGTAGGCTTTTTGCGAGTGTGAAACACGGCGTATACCGGCAATGCTACATGTATATGTTTTAAAAATTGTTTTAGTGGCTAACAGTGGCTTTAGTAGGTACCTAGCTTTAAAATTTAATTTACTCGACTGACTACGGGCCTACCATATTATTAAGTTGATGAAGGAAATATGCATGCCCAACAATGTTTGGAACTCTCCTTGTACGGTACTGTATAGCATTTTAGCATTGACCAGGATATGTGCATGCATCAGTTCTACACTTCTACATGGTTCATGTGTGGTTCTACCGTTGAGCGAAGTGCTCACTCAACGGTTCTACCACAAACCTATCCAGATAAATGTGAAGGACAAAAGGGGTATCATTTAAGATAAGTCATGCCAGCCACACAAGTTCCACAATTTACATATCTACAGTATTAGGTACCGGTAATGAAATAATGAATGCATGATGCTGGGTCCCAACATGAACATCTCACAGAGCGCAAGACATTGGACGAAGTTCCAGCGCGGGCGTTGCCAAGTGTCTTGCGCTCTTCGACGTCCATATCGGTAACTCAGCATTAATTCATCATTGGTCTTGAACTTACTAAATTGTATTGCCTCCTCCTTCAGATGAACAAAATTCATGTGCATCCAGTGCTATAAATGATGCTCTACCAATATTATTCTGATGAAGTAAATCAATGCATTTTGCACCTGTATCAGTTGTATCTACTATAATACAGTTTAAAGCAAATGCAGATATGTGTACATTGTACTTTTCACCAAGATCCCCCAATCGACCACAGAAACCGGGTAACTTCCCACTTTTCTTCTGTTTCATCAGAAATTTAAAGACCTTAGCCTTGTTTGTTGAGTCTTGAAACATGATTTCTTCCATATCTATACTTACTACTTCTGAGCCCTATCTATTTATTCGAATGTGGTATTTATGTTTATGATTATATTGCTGCTTTTATCCTCGACTTGTCAGTTCCCGCCATGAAAACATTCCATTTTACAAGTGGCGGCATTTGTTTTACACACCGCCTTGTACTGGTTGATTATGCAGCGCCTGTGCAGCGCATGTGTGAAGTTCGGCACGAGCTGTCGTTTTTTGAACACACCCAGCAAGTGTTCACAATTTTTTCGCAGTGCATTGTGGGAGTGAAATTCTACTAAATTCTAACATGGCAGCGATGTAAGACCATTTACGGTGCTTACGAATTGGGAATGCATTATGTTATTTCTATTTTGGTAGTAACTTCTCCAAAATATGCGATAAATTATTGATAATAATCTATTTATTACGTTCAAGATTGTATCAATCGTGAAATTTTGCTAATTGAGTAGGTTTTGATATGCAAATTTTAAGGATGAATGGACGTATGGCGAGCTCGACGAAGATAACGACGAAATGGGGAAAGTGTCGAAAGTCGAAAGTGCTGTTTTTTCGCTGTAGTTCCCGGAAATGAAGAACATGCTTTATAGTCTCAGTAATCAGATACCAGACACGTAAGTTTGTATAATAGTTTCAATTTTGGTCAGTCAAATTGTGCACAATCGATGATTAGGGAATGACCTAGAGCCTGAGCTTAACATTAGGCCCGTCAAGAGCCCCGCAGAGCACGGACTTCGCATGCAGGCCTCAACCTATAACACATTTCCCAATCTGCTTGTTGTGCAAACTAGGCCTAGGCATTCGCTAACCTAGGCCTAGCCTAGGCCTAGCTAGCCCTACATAGGCCCTAGTTTAAAAAGCATGCTTGTAAAGACAAGGTTTAGGCCCAGCCTGCCCGCGCCTAGGGGCCTAGGCTAGGCACTCCCCTCTAGCTATTTGATGGAGGCCATAATTATATTCCATACACAGACTAGGCCTAGGCCCTAGACACTATCAATCAACACTGCCAAATCATAAGGCCTAGGCCCCTAGCCTAGGCCTTTGCTCAAGGATGTATTTAATAGGCTTAGCCTAGCCAGATGCAGCCTAAGCCCCTACCCTAGGGCTAGCAATTTCCTTAACCCCGAGTAGGTAGGCGCCTACTAAGGCTAAGCCTAATCATACGTTGGGTCTGAACAATTCAACCAGTGATGCTTCTTGCGATAGGCCCTAACCTGACCGGAAGTCTCCTGGATCCAACACTCAACCTAGGCCGAGGCCCTACACTCCATTTCCTTAATCCAAGGCCACACTTGAGCCTAGGCCCTAGTTCTAAGGTTCTAATGCAACTGTATTTTTGGCCAGTGAGCTAGCCTAGATAAAAGTGAAGGGTTAGGCATACTCAGCGATGTTTTTAACGATTTTTTCGTTGAAAAAACACCTAAAACTCTTTTACGCAGTACTGTATCCTAACTGTAAATGTTTTTAAACAGGGGCTCACAAGTGTTCACAAAAATAAAACACAAAACAACATAGGTCTAGGCCTACACTAATAACAAGTAACAAACAAGGCCTACTTGTTCGTTAACGGGACCTCCCCCCTCAATTGTTTGTTAATTGATCCCCCCATCGTCGTTTTTTTACTTATTTCTGTTTACAATAAATAATTACAACTTGCGAGGAGTTGAATATGACCCAAACAGTGAACTTGACTCACACGTTCAACGTGACTCAGGCGAGAGTCCATTGGAACGCGTAGGCCTGCATGAGAGCAGTTGTCACCGTGCAGCTGACATTGACGTTCACAGACACCAAATGAACCTTCAAAACCTTTAACGTCGCTATTTTAAATATTAAAATCGCGACGTTAAAGGTTTTGTAGTGTGAAGTATGTTGGCGTAGGCCGTGTCACTCCTGGCGCAAAGTTTGTAGCCGGAAAGGATGTTTTCGAGGCTTTGTTCGAAATAATTGTGTTTTCCTGGCCTCCCGAAACTTGGATGGAGTAGATAATTATGTAGTAGTTATGATTGTCTAATGAAATGTTTTTACTGAATTTTTACATTTTTTGGAGGGGGTCCCGTTAATGTACAAGTACCCTTAAACAACCTCCATCACCTCCACACTCGGATTTTTGAACGCAAATCCTTGCAACCAGCTACCCGGATTCCAAAATGAAATTTGCTGCACAACTAACTGCCCCCCAACCCCCACTGGGGCTCTGCCCCTGGACCCCAACAACAAAATGCACCAAAGCATAACCAAAGCATTCCGCTATCGCTATGGTTATGTGATTATGATTCTTCACAATTACCCTAGCCAAAACATTGGCTTTTTTTAGTTCTGTGCCTAGTTCCATTGTTGACATGTTTCAATGCTAAGGTGGTACTAGCTTAGCCCCTAGGCTATGGCTGGGCTTTGTCAAGTTACGGCATTGTAGTTATAGTAGTAGTGGCTACTTAGCCCGATAATTGCCATATATTTCAATGGCACATCATACTTTAAAATTAAATAAATAAATAAATTGTATTTAGAGTCTAGGCCTACCCACTCAGTTATATAACTGATTTTCAGTGGGGGACAGTAAATCAAAGCGACTAAGCCTACCCTGTAGGCCCCGAGGCAATCGACAAGTGAGCGATAACCAACCAAAGATCGACAATTTTAATAGGAAATATAGCAATCAGTGATATGGACAGTGCGAACACCAGCGGATCAACGCCAGAATCAACAAGGCGGATTCAGAACAACTTTGAATTTATTATGTGCTTCGTTGCTAGGACGAGCCGTCCACCGTTTACAAATTCCTAAGACACAAACTGATTGAAAGTTAAAAAACTTCTGACTTTGGCGGGATTCGAACTATGGGCCTTCTGCATTGGAAGCAGTACGCTAACAACAAGACCAACGAGCCACACTATAGCTTGAGTTCGAGAAGAGTAGGACCCATGGTAAAAATGCATTGTAGGCCTACCTATAGTGGACGTGAAAAAAACTGGAACTCTACTAGTTTGACGGAAATGCTATTTTTTATCATTTTTTTTTTTTTTTTTTTTTTCCAAAACATCAATATTTTATAGTAAACACAAATAAATGCGCGGAAACAATTTCAACGAATATTTACAATTAAAAAACTAATTTTTCTCTAGGCCTACGTAACAACTCACAACAGACCAGGGCCACGCCCCGCCCACACTGTATGAAGTTGACTCCGGTTACCATAGAAGGCAACACGAATACCAACTCAAAAACACCAATACAGCTAATTTCACAAAACACAAATATCGTAGGCTTTCCAACAATCTATAAAAAAAAAAACGTGGGTATTATAGCGGCTAATACTCCACCTACAAAACCTTTAACGTTGCTGTTTTAAATCTAAAGTACCTTCTAAACCTTTAACGTCGCTATTTTAGGCGAAAGTACTTTTGTGTTGAAAGTCCTTTACTACAGGTTTACCAAACCGAATACCATATAATGTAAAAGGTTGGTAGAGAACTTTAACAAAAATGGTTGGTAACACTACAACATGGCTGACCGACAAGTGACTAGTGAAATGTGCGAGTGTTTCAAGCAAACTAAAAGTGATCAAATAAATCCAAAAGGTACTTTCCGCGCCAAATAAATACATTATTATATTCATTTACCCACACGATAATAATTTACTGTACCAAACAACATAACATAGCGTACCATGAAGTGACAGTGACATGTGCGAGTGTTGTGTAGGGCTCAGGGGTAGGGATTGCGTGTGTTATTCATCAAACTAAAAGTGATTAAATAAGTCCAGAAACTACTTTCCGCGCCCAAAAACCAAGTAAACACAAAATAATAATCAATTGGAAAAAGGAAAATCATAAATTTAATGTAAAATAATTTTCCCGTCAATTAAGATTATACCAAAAAAACTACCTAGCAGAGGCTTTATAGGCCTAACGTTTCTTTTTTTGGGGCGCAAATTGTTGACCGTGTCAATTGCTTGGGTGCGATTTAAATACCACTCCGATCGTGCCATGTGCAGTACTTTCGTACTTTTCAAACTACGGACAGGGAAATCATTATATTTTCATTCTGTTTTTTCCCTCCGATTGATAACTAAATTCTTATTTCTCGTACATAGCCCTTTTGTTCATTTAAGTCAAAACATTTCCCCCACGAGTCCTCAAAGTCCATAGAAAATGTTCATTTCCGGTCAAAGTTTACTGCCCTTGTTTGACCAAAGAGGAGTGAATTTGCGAAATCAGGTCATTTACGTAGAATAACAGTTAATTTCTGAGTAAAATAATAAAAACTTTATTGAAATCGGACGAAAAATGTAGACGTAGTTTGAAAAGTACGAACGCCTTGCGAAGCACACTTTTGGCTCCATTTGGTGGCGCTCTCTTGTGAAATTCGATCGTGTCTACTTCGAAGCAAGTAGGGGAGGTAATGTGGGCGGGATCTGGACACCGGATGTGCTTGTCATTAGATTACATAAACACAATCTGCTATTTTTTGGTTTGCTTGCAGCTTTTTACATCGTTGTAAGAATTCTATAATATTCGCTACCAGAAATTAATGATGATGATTAGGCCTATTATTGTTGTTCAACGTCACTTTTATTGACATCATGCTATTGGGACTATGAGTGGTGATAGACGAGAGTGAAGAACAATTACAGATAACCTATGCCTTGTGCGGGATTCGAATCCGCGTTCTGCTAGTGTAATTCGCCAGCGTCCCTATGTGCGAGACTGCAACCGCGGACGACATCAGAATTTGAGACTGCCTAAATAATATGAATATCGCGTTCTTTAACCTCCCAGACGTGGTTTTTTTAGTGTAAAATTTTACCCCAGCGTGGTTTATTTTTTCAGAAAAATTAAATAATTTGCAATGCATTTTCATAAAAACACTATCTTGAAAACTATTGGATGAAATCTCCTGAGATTTTCAGGAAATGCCAATAAGGTATTGTTGAATGTAAAAATAAATATTTATACATCATTGTTGCTATATTAACAACTTTAATTGTTGTAAAAAATAAATAAAATAAGACTGAGAGCAAATGGCATTGTTGCAGACATGCAAGTAATTTCACATTGAATCTTCTTCTGTTTTGGGGAATGGTCGTGGGGCTCGAAGCCTCTCCCCTGGTAGTTTTAGTGCCTGGTGCGAAGCACCTATAACTAAAAATCTGATGTGTGCCAGAGTTGGGCGATGGACAGCGTCCTTGCGCTGCATGGTAATTGGCGACAGGCACCGTTGATTTCGGTAAAATACCGCCGGAACTTGAAAATGGCAACAAACTTCTAGGATTTGCATCCGTGGCAGAAAAGTCCCACAAGAGACATCCAAGGAGAGTTATTTTTATCGTCACGGAGGTCTTAGTCGTGGGTCCACTACACCCACTCGACGACGACCGGCGATGAGACGTTGACGAGCCCGCAGAAGCCGTGCCTGACGACGTGGAGGTAAGAAACGAGGTCCAAGAGCTGCAATGGGGCGCGGGAATACGTCGCTTCTTCTCGGAATAATGTGGGCAAGTGCAGAAACCTGGGGATTTGGTACCGCTTCTAGAGATGCGTAAAATCTGGCAGCTTGTGCAGCAATGCATTGGTTGACGGTCAGACATTCGTGTCCAGCGAGGGAGAGAAAGGGACACACGAAGAATCTTGTTTTGCACCACTTGTAGTCGGTTGCGGTGGGATGCTGCACATCCTCCCCAGACAGGAGATGCGTATAACGCCGCTGAACGGATTACAGACGTGTAGAGGCGGAGGAGCTTGGCCGTTACCGAGAGCTGTGCATTCCGCAGAAGGGGGTACAGAAAGACGAGTTTACCGGTTGCCTTCTGAGTTGCTGACCGGGATATGTGGGCCCCACGTAAGTTTACGGTCTAAAGTTATGCCCAGGCATCTATTGGTCGGTGCCCATGGTATGGCGACATCATTGAGACGTAACCGAGGAGGATGCCGTTTTCTAGACCATGAGAAGAGAGTACTTGAAGTCTTCTCCACATTGAGGCCATGCGTGAATTTGCGTACCAGTCTGAAATAGTGTCAAGGTAACGTTGTCCAACGCGAACTGCGATCCATGGGCGACGATTAGTTGACAGAGCCACGAAGTCATCAGCAAACATTGCCGAGGTAACACCTTCCGGCGGAGGTAGCATGTCGGCTGTAAAGACATTAAACAGGGCAGAGCTCAGCACCGAACCCTGAGGTACTCCGGCAAGAATTGGGCGCTGTGAAGAGGAGACAGAATTTTTTGATACGTAGAAAGTACGCTCAGTGAGGAAGGATTGAATTTAAGCAGGACTAGATAATCAGGGAACTGAAAGTGTACAAGTTCGTGAATGAGTCCAACATGCCACACACGATCAAATGCCTTGGAGACGTCAAGGAATACCGCCGCTGACCACACAGCCGCTGTTCCAACCATCTGTTATCTTATCAGTTATCCTCGTTAGCTGTTGTATTGTGGAGTGCTTTGCCGAAATCCAAATTGTTCGTCCGGGAGAACGTTCGAGTCGTCTATGTGACGTTGTAGACGGACTAGGATGACACGCTCCAGCATCTTGGATAACACAGACAGGAGGCTGATAGGGCGATAGCTCGTAGGGTCCCGAGCAGACTTTCCCGGTTTCAGAAATGTAATGACCTTGGCATTTTTCCAAGAGCTTGGGAAATGTTGAAGTTTAAGAAACTGCATTGAAAATAGCATGTATCGTGTTTGCTGCTCGCATTGACAATTGGAGAACAACTTGTGCCGTGATGCCATCATCTCCTGGAGCCTTGTTGTGTGGAAGGTCCTTTGCAATCTGGAGCAGTTCCTCAAATGTGCATCCCGCTCCATCTGGTAGAGGGAGTGGAACGTGGTGAGTTTGTGACCACTGGAGTACTTGCTCCTCCACTTGTGGTGTAAAGGCTGTGGGTGGGTTCAAGGTAAATGCGGCCTCCAGCGAGTCTGCCAGGACGTTCGCTTTTTCCACAGAGCTGCATGCCAAGATTTGTGGTCCCTGAATCGGTGGGTCCGCCTGTGGAATACGTTGTAGGGCACGAGCCATACGCCAGTAAGATTTACCGGAGACATCGAGACCCGCTACCGTAGTATCCCAGAGTTCAGATCGGAAGGCCGCAATATCACGCTTGAGAGCTGTTGATGCTCTGTTGTAAGCGGTCTTGTCATGGGCAGAGTGAGTGCGTTGCCAGGTACGTCGTAGGCGATTTTTTAAGGTTACTGAACGGCGAAGTCCTTCTGGCAAATCATACAGGGTAATGCGGCCACGAGAAGAGGTCGGTGTCGAGGTAGCAATTGCCTCTTGGATCAGTGAAGTGATAGATTCTACTGCTGCATCCACGTCAACCGTAGAAGTTAAAGGTTGCGGATCTTCAGGGAGACCTGCGTCAAGATGAGCGCGGAAAGCATCCCAGTCAGCCTTGAGAAAATCAGGTCGTTGACACGGTGGGGAAAGAAGGAGTCTGTCACCTAGATTGAGGACCACGGGATTGTGGTCTGAAGAGAGAGCTGGGTATGCCTTAAGGTTGTACGAGCAACGAATGTTGGCCAACAAACGCGATGTCAAGGACGTCAGGACGTCCCACGGCTTCACCAAGCGGAAAGTGCGTCGGGTCAACTGGACCTGCCACAACGTATGTGCTACGGTCAGCGTGGTCACGCAAGGCGTTTCCTGCTGTGTTGGCTGTCAGGGAATTCCAAGACGGATGTTTAGAATTAAAGTCATCCATGAGGACGGTTGGAATGGGGGAGGCAAGTAGGATATCAATGTCAGCCACATTAAGTCTTGTGGTTGGTCTCTTGTACACTGAAATAAGTCGGAGGTGGCCACCTGGGGTATGAACCTGGACACCAACCGCCTCAAGTGAGATCAAAGGCGGAATAGGTATTTGAAAATGATCGACCTGTGTACTAATAAGAATGGCCGTCCCTCCTGACTGTCGAATCCCAGGAGCGACCTTGTGATTCGCCACTTTCGACAGGGTTCCCACCGACCTGGAAAACCTTGAAAACCTGGAAAAGTCATGGAATTGAAAATATGGGTCAAAATGTCAGGGAATAGTCAGGGAATTGAGCAAAAAATTCAAAAACCTGGAAAAGTCAGGGAAAATGGGAATTTATTTAAATCTAAGCTTATGTTCTATTTGGTTCACTCAAAAAACATATATTTTCACCGAATTTGTGAAAATGTTTTCCCGACTCCAAAGTCAGAAAAATTAAAAAAAATCAATCATTTGTTTTTGTTGCTAAAATAACAGTTTAAGGAATCTAGCGGTTTGATGGTGAAATCTAGCTGATACTTAGAAAGCGTCCACAACACAATAACACAATTTAACTACATTATTTTGGTATTGCATTCAGCCCACAACTTTTTTCTACAACGCACCAAACGTACTCTAAAAACTTGATTTTCACAATTTTCGTCTGCTGCGCTATTGTTGGGGGCAGGCCCCCCAAACCCCCCGTACTTGGTCCCTAGTATATAATACTCCCTGGGTATTATATAGCCTACCCGGGATGAAAAACCTGAATTCAACACTGAGCCTATGTATATGTGTGAATCGGTTTAGAGGATAGACATTTTGCGGGCGGGCCCATGAAACGAGGTTCCGCCCTGATGAAGTACGGGGAAATAAATTTATGAGCGTATCGAGGGGGTGCTGCGTTCCCGGCAAGCTATTTTTGGGTGTGTATCACACCTGGAATTAAGCAAAACTAGACCTGGAAAACCTTGAAAAGTCAGGGAAATTGATTCTAAAAAAAAAGTGGGAACCCTGTTCCAAGATACTTGAGGAGCTAACCAGGTTTCCTGTAAATGTGCTAGATGAATATTATGCTGACGCATGTATAGGAGAAGTTCGGGTGTCTTGGATTCAATTCTTCCACCAGCATTCCAGGTAAGAATGTGCAATCCGGGCGGTCTAAGGACCATTGAAGCGTCCTTCCACTAGAGAGGCAATCTTGGTTACCATCATAGATATAATTGGGTCCGTGGTCATGGACGCCAGAGCTTTACAAATATCCAAGATCATACCATAAGTGGCAGAACTCATAGGTGGTGGTGACTCCGTAATGGGTTGCGGAGGAGATCGTGCAGCTCTGGAAGGTCGCGGGTCAGTCTGGGTGGGAAGCTGTACCATAGTCCTACCTTCTGATGGTGATGGCTGAACTGTGAGATCTGGAAAGACCGCTGCACTGTATGAGTAGCCCGGACGAGCCTTGGCAGCTGGAAGCGGACGAGCTGTCGGACGCTCTCGTGGAATGGTAGGCTTCAGGTGCTGCGACGCTGCCCGTAGATATGCCGGGCACTTCCTATAGGATGCAGGGTGGTCTCCACCACAGTTTACACACTTTGCGGGCACAAGGGGTGACTTCTTACAGTCGCGACCACTGTGTCCTTCAGCACACTTGAAGCAGCGAGGGCCAACATTGCAGAATGTAGAGGTGTGGTTAAACCGCTGACAGTTGAAGCACATTGTTGGACCCTTTGCACCTTTGTAAGGCTCAACTGTAACCCGGGAATGTCCTAGGACACGCAGGTCTACCAGCGATGGAGCGTCAGGTGACACCAGAGTCGTCACCACGAACAGCGGTATCGGGACGTGCTGTGGACCCGGTCCAGTCATCTGGGTGACCGTACGGACTGCGTATCCTCCGTCGACTAGGTCATTACGGACATCGTCAGCTGATTGGCGGGCAGACAATCCCCGTAGGACAAAACGCCTGGTTTTTACCTCACCCGTTGGATATGTGTGGAATTGTACCTTGCGGTCACGTAAGGCGTCGGACAGGGCGCGGAAGTCATCGATAGACTTCACTTTTATAGCAAAAGAATCCACGCGCGACGCGATCGTGAATCCATGATCAGCCACAACAAACTTAACAACAGCGACCGTAGCGTTCAAAACCATACACCACTATTGGCGGCGTATGAACCTTTTTCAAAGGTGTGACGGTGATATTCAATACACCGTCCATAGCGTCCTGGTTGGTATCATAGCCTGAGGCCTGCGACTCCAGGGAGTCGGGCGTGGTATCGTCCGTCTCGAGGACAGCAAAACGATTTGTAGTGGGAATGGTGACTAAGTCATCCTTAGGCCTGACCATCGTGGAAGCACCCGACGTGCTGGGTTGCTTGGTTACCTCTCGACATTTGCGTTGTGCTTCGGGGGACGAAATACGTTGACTCTTAGGCGCCTGGAGGTATTTGTCCAGGGTCGTTATCCTACTGAAAATCTCATCCATGGTGAGACTATACTCAAGTTCTCAACGCACTTACCGCAACCGGGGCACGAACATGCGTATCATACACAATAAAAATAACACTTCTCCACACAGAAAATTAAAAAAGTAAATAACTTCAAGAAACAAAAGAAATCAGCAGAACCATTGTTAATCACAGATTGGCGTGTCATCAAAAACTTATGTTAAATTGGCACTGGTTCGACACTAAAATGTACCATAAAACGGCGTTGCGATTACTCACTAACGATATCACAGCAACACCATCTTGTTAGCAATATGTTGCAACAAAATTTTTCACTAAGAACAACTTTTAAACATGATAAATGTGAAAAATCAACCCTTCATATGCGATCACTGAACTGAAAAGTCACAATTCACAGCCTTCTCTTCACATTGAATAGCCAATGAAGAAAGTTAATTACAAGATACATTATTGATATTTTAAAAATATTGTACCCATTGTTGTCACAAACAAAAATTATGTAACATCCAAAAAACAAAATTTTCCCAAAATTCATTGGTAGGCCTAATTGTAAAAAATATGACCAATTTGCCAATGATTCAAATGAAAAGTTTATTTATAGATATAGGCCCTATTGTTGACTTAAAAAGTATTGTACACATTGTTGTAGGCCTAACAAAATATTATTTAATCCAATAAATAACCGACACCCCCAAAAAGTAGCCTACAAAGCGTAAAAATATACAATCTGCAAAATATACTGTATAGGCCTATACTATATATTATATTATATTATGTAGGCTAGGCCTATAATAATAATATAATAATATAGGTTATATTATATAATATAATATAATAGGGCTATCTGATATTTACTGCTGTTGTAAGACACGATTGCAATATGTCATCTTTGGGTGAGCAAAGCAGAAACTGAACTGAATGTTTTTGCGCGCTACTTTGCAGCGTTTGCGAGTGTACTCGAACAGGTTATGACGCGTCATTGCGCGTGCTGCTATCTCGCGGCGATCATGAATACTAACTGTAGCCTACTAGCTATATCCTAGTGCTGCTGCAAGTAGCAACTTGATGAACCTATTAGAAGCGCGGCTATTTGAAACTGAACTTGCAGGACGTCCTAGGACGTCGCACACGCTGGCCGCCGGTTCATGGGAGGACGTGTTAAGGCGTCGCACACGCCTGGGAGGTTAAGTAGATTGTGATTTTGATTCTCCGCAATGCTAGGTTTGTAGTGCTCCCATTCAACCAATCTACATAATTACCCGCGTTGTAAGAACTAAGAAGCAAATATTGTTTGATTAGTCTATGTAATTATTAATTATATTATATAGTACCAAATCGAACCTTAATTCTATTTTTTAGATATCGTGTAGCGTTCTTTCAGCACGATAAAGAAAATAACATCGTTTGCTAACGCACGGTAGTCGGGCCTTTCGACTGGTCATATCCATAAATAAATAAATTTTTGTTGGTGGCAAGATGGCAGAGAGCAATTAAACAATTTATCCCTACCGTTACCGGCTACCCACAAGACCACACAACCTGTCTGATTATTGGCTAGGCCTACCATTTCGATGAGTGTTTTTTTTATCAGAGCGATCCAAGCTCGCTCGCACTGGCCTTTAAATCAACCCGAGCGATCTCTGTAGCATTCTTTTAATTGCTGAGAAGATCATTCCGAGCAACCTTAGCTAGCTCGCAATGCTAGCTTGGTATTTCGTTTATTTATTTATTTTATTTATTTCAAGCATTCAAACAAAAAACCTATAAGTCTGCATAGCAGACAGATGCAGATGCAGATCAATGATGGCGTGGCAAATTTCATAAAACAGCATCTGACTACTTCGTAACAATGATAGCCTATAACCTGTAAACGTATGATCCAAAATTGTATTCAACAGCAGATTTAGTAGACTATTTTAGCGTGTGTTGTGTAAAAGAGATTTAGGCCTAACAAGGTAGGCCTATTTATACTATAGTATGCTAGACGTTACTAACTTAGAAGCTAGCCTAGGCGCTATTAATGATACCTGTCACTGAACTGAAGGTATTTTGTGAGTGTTAGAAGCTAGCCTAGGCGCTAGGAATGATACCTGTCACTGAACTGAAGGTATTTTGTGAGTGATGAAGTGAGTGACTTTTGATATATTTTCATATTCATTATAGCCTATTCTATTGCCATTCAATTACGAAATTCACGCTGATTTGCTCAGCAAATGGGTTCTTTTATTCAGATGACGCTCTGAAAATCTGTGAGGTAGGGCCTACCGGTAGCCAAGTATGATCTGAGGGTGCTCGGTCAGATTTACAGATTCATTAAAAAACACAGTCTAAACTCTACAGCACTCGGATCCCTCTCCCTCCTTGTCTTCCCATTAATTCAACTAAATTTATTCAGTTATGCACTCAACTACTTACAAAAGTAAATGGTCAAAGAGTAAATGATATGTTGTCAATATGTTTTACAACCCTGCTGAAAAATCTTGTCAAGAACTTGCAAGATCTCGTTAAGAACTTGTGTTTATGATAAGAAAAAAAAGATAAAGATAAAGGAGGACAACTAAATAAATTTAATTACATAGATGCAGACACAACAATGAACTACAGTTAAGTAAATTTTTGAAGTAATATTACAACAAGAATAATATATTAACTAGGCCGCTTCGCGAACGCTTTTTCCAGTCGTGTTGATGGATGAGCTTTTTTTGGAATATTTCTGTCCAATGATAACGTTTTTATGAGGAATCTCCTTACTTTTTCAAAAGTTACTTGATGTTACTTGTTCATTATACACCTGTAAAGGCTTATATTAAAACCTTTATTTCTATGAATTTTGACCAACTTTTTCAACTTTTTCTTTCAAGAGGCACTACATTATCATAATCTTTATGTCAATGTAAAATATGAATGTTGTAGCCCCACCCGTTTGGTCAAAATCGGCCCAAATATCACGAAAATATTGTATTAAAAACCGGAGAAAAAATCGTAAAAGTACGATTTCTATAAGAAATATTTTTTCAAATGTCTCTAAAATCATAACATATATGATGTCAGTGATTTTAAACGTTCCTATAAAGTTTCATCAATATCGGAGTAGCCGTTTGCCAAATATCATGAAAATATCGCACTAAAAATCGAAAAAATCGTAAAAGTACGATATTTATGAGAAATATTTCTTCGATTGTACCCAAAAACTATACAGCTCTAAGTTCAGAGATTTCGAAGGTCCCCTCCAATTTTCATCAAGATCGCATATGCCGTTTACCCGGTAGAGAGCGAACAAACAGACAAAAAAACTAACAAAAACAAAACACCCGAGCTATTTTTCTTGGGGTAACGTAAGTAAAAAACAAACAAAAAAACACAAAGTCAAATTGAAGTCTTCGCTTCGCTCATCCAATAACACAATAATTTTGGTAGCAAAACAAAACAAAACAAAAAAACAAACTAACAAACAAAACAAAAGGATCTTGGAATCTTTCAAGAACTTGGTTTGAAACAAGATCTTATCAAGATCTTGAATAAAAAACAAGATCTGGTTTTTAGACGAGTGAGCGCAGCGAACGTAGTCTTACAACGCAACTCGATCAGGCCTTCGTTGTGACAATGTTTGTCTGTTTGTCGTCTGTTCGATGCCCTACGACCAAACAGATTGAGCTGAAATTTTAAACGGACATCCGTGACGGACCAGATAACTGAGAACTGCTAGCAAAATGAGCTGATTGTGGTGCAATTTAAACCTACCCGGTACAAGAAATAATAAATTGAAAAATAGGTTTAAAATGTATAGGATTCAATTTAACAACAATGGTTTTTTTCATGCATGCAGTGACCAAGGTGTATCGAATCTTGCACGCCCAAGGTTACCCAACATTCCGCTGGGAAATTGAGTAAACCTTGCAATCTTTGCACGTAGGCCTACTTCGTACTGGCTATGTTATCTATGGTATTGTAGATACCCTAGTAGGCCTATTTAAAAAAAAAATTATAATTTTCCAAAAATAACAAAATAGGTAATGAAGAAATAAAAAAATCTAGCCCCACCGATGTTTGAACCCGGATCTCCCACATTCAAGGTAGGCTTTAAAGGTGGCGAGGTGCCTTCAGAGTTCAGACTAGGAAAACGCTAAAGTCGTTGTTAGACGAGTGAGCAAGCCATGTGTTAAGTACCCGGGAATATTTGCATTTAAGTTGCTTTTAAAAGGTATAGGCCTAAATGATACGGTTTTGAGTTAGTTCAGTTGGTATAAGGGCGTGTCAATTGGCTTGTTCACTGCGACTTTTACTCACCACGCTGCGCTATTGTACTAACCCCCCACCGCCGTCTGGATGCCTGTAAAGGCGGATGTAGAGTGTAGACGGCGGTGATAGCCCAACTTGCGGGTGTCATGGCTGCTCATAGATGTCAGAAGCCTACTGTTTTTACTGTCAGTTTGCATAGTTTTATGTTGAAAGCAAAACGCCCAATTGCTGTATGTATTCGTGTAAGGAGAGAGGAGGGCATACTGTCGTGTTTATTACTACAAATAAATACAATCACACATAATATACTGACAATGTGTCTTTATTTGGCCTCCTGCCTACGTAACCTCTCTCATGTCAACAAATCAACATTGGCTAGGACTAAGCCCTAGGCTTTGCTGAGGCGTATGCAAGTAGGGCCTAGGCCTATACTTGCTAATTTATAATACCATGATATTGATATGCCTAGGTCTACATCTAATGCTGAAGAAAAGCCTAGGCCCTAGTCCTTAGTAGCCTTATTCCAAGTAGGCCTAGGTCTAATCTCAATAACAGTGCTAGGCCCCAGGTTTAGACTTCAAGGGCGCCATCCATGTGCTTTCAGCTCTTATTAATTTTCCTATCGTTCACGTTTTCATTGTTTAAAAGTTTAAACAACCAAAATATGCTATTGAATAAAATTACTTGAAATAGGCCGTACGACTACCTACGTAAAACCATTGATTTAAGCAAGAAGGAATGGTAAAGCAATACGTAAACAAACACGAGTCTAGGTTGCCTACAGATTTGACAATGCAGTGCCCGCTATACATAGTTTATTTCAAACACCGCCACGGTCTTTGGGCAGGGTCCACTAGATACCTAACAAGCAGCTCGGAATAAGTATCTAGTGGACTCTGGTTTTGGGGGTTAGTGCAGTGGCGCGATCTGCGCGGAGCTTTGCGTGAACAAGCCAATTATAAGGCTATAATGCGCCACTCTAGTAATTTGACGAGTGAGCACAGCGAACGTAGTCTTATCAACGCAGGTCAAGCGGAACGGCACTCACTGTGAGGATGTCTGTTTGTCTGTCGTCTGTTCGATGCCATATGGCCGAATGGTCTTAACAGATTGAGCTGAAATTTTAAACACATATCCATGACCAGTTGACTGAGAAATGCTAGCAAAATGAGCAAAATCTGTCACGATTTACTCCTAGGGGTACAAGAAACAAGGTTTACTCAATCTCCGAGCGGAATTTGGGGGTATGGTTACTTGAGCGTGCAAGATCCAATACACCTTAGGCACTGCATTTTTTTTTGCATTTATTTTTATTTTGCAATTATTTTAACTAGGGATGACTTCGGGTACCCGGAAACCGGTTCGGAACCGGTTCCATTACGATCCGGTTCCCTTTTTTCGGAACCGGTTCTATTTTTAATCTAAAAGTGCCAAGGGTCTAGGCACAGACGAGAATAAATGAGCCAGAAACACCCGTGGTTGCAAAATTCTTAGGCCTAGGCCTAGGCTCTATGTATGTTGCATCACAATTTTGACCTAGGCTTAGCCTAGGCCCATGTGTTGTGTTATAATAACATTGCAGAACTTGTTAATAACATTTTAATCATATACTTATTCTATTTTTCACGTTTAAGATCACATAATCCAAACTTTATGAACGAAAACGAAAGCAAACAATCTTGTAGGCCATTGTTTGTTCAACTGTTCTCACTTAGCAGTTCTTACAATGTCTGGGACACGGCTCCGCCCCCTATCGAAATTCGAATCGATTATCGCCCCGCCCATGTTTTCAATCGAAATTAGCCCGCGCAGATTCATATTTACAAAAATTGAGAAAGAAAAATATGTGTAGGAACCGGTTCCGAACCGGATCCGGAGAGGATGGATCCGGTTCCGGATTTTTCGACCCGAAGTCATCCCTAATTTTAACGACAATGGTTTAGTTTTTGAAAAATATTTTTTGTTTGTTATTTGTCAGGCTGTTGTTTGTTTGCATTTCAAAACATGTTCTGATACTTTTATAAATACAGTCCAGAAATTGTCAGAAATATCGTTCAGTATTGTAAAGAAAATATCAAGGCTGCAGTGAAATATAAACATCTGTTTTATTGTTAGGAAGATCACTTGTTTCTGTTGGATGTATCCATGCAAGGTGGAGTTAATAAAGTTTTTCTTGTGCAGTTATATTAAAAGTATTTCTTTTATACTTTTAAGTTATTTTAAGTAATTTAAAACACCGATCCCGCTGACAGGTTATGGGGCCCAGAACGTGAGTTGTGTTTATTAATTATAATAACCAGGAGGTGATAACTGTGTGTGGAGACAAACAAAGTTCCTTTTGTTCTGAGCTGGTAAGTCTAGTGTGTAGGCTATACTAGGACCTAATCAAGATGACGACAACAGGCAGTGAGGAGACCCGTTGTACTAAGCTTGATGGAGATAATTACCACTCGTGGGCAATAAGGGTGAAAGGACTATGCATGAAGGGAGGTTGCTGGGAGGCAATAACAGGGTTTGAATCTGAAGAAGTTGGTGGAAATGAAACAGCGATTGAGACGCGAAGAAGGACGAAACTAGACCATGCAGCGTTGGCTATCATGTTAACTACTGTTAATGATGCACATCTCGACGACATCGCAGAGTGTGAAACAGCCAAGGAAGCCTGGGATACATTAGAAGAGGTATGCACGAGCTATGGGCTACTGCATCAAACCATGTTCCTGGAGGAATTAGTCCTTGCAAAGAAAACAGACACAGTTAGCATGCATGATTACATAGGTAGAATAAATGATTTAAACAGAAAAATCAAGAAGTCTGGTCTAACCTTCACAGACAGGCAATTGTCATCTTTTTACTTGCTGGGTTTGCCACGTGATAGATACGGAGGTCTTATTAGAAGCCTGGAGCACGAAGAGAGTGTTTTAACTACGAAATATGTCAAGGCCAAATTGCTCTTGGAAGAGAAAAGAATGAAGAGAGACAATGTAGATCACGAAGAAGAACACAAAGCCCTTCGAGTAACTAAAGAGAGAACTGCAAGAGATTTCACCAAGAAGAAGTACCCTAAGAGAGAAAATTCAGAGGATTCATACCAGAACAACACCAGTGGCAGTAGGCCTAATAAAGGAAACTATCGAAGTTTTTGGTGTTATGCATGTGGAGGCAAAGGTCATATTGCTAAAAATTGCCCTAAGGTTTTAAGTGAATTGGAGAAAGGAGAGGCAGGAACCTCAAAGAAGGCATTGGCTTCAGTTGCTACAAGGGAGTACATGGCACTGACAGCACAGAGCAGTAGAACAAACCAAAGTGAAGGAGTGTGGTTGTTTGATTCCGGAGCCTCTGATCATATGACCCCACGCAGAGATTTGATTAGGAATATCGTTCCCATGTCTGGAGAAGTAGCGATAGGTAATGGTACACCCTTGAAAATTGAAGGTAAGGGATCAGTACTGTTGCACATTTCAGGTGAATGTGGAGGTTGGGATCTCGAATTTAAAAATGTTCTATATGTACCAGAGTTACATGACAACCTGATTTCCCAAGGAACTTTAGAAGAGAAAGGATTCAGAATAACTGCCTACAATGGAGTGTCAAGTGTGTTACAAGGAGAGAAAGAGATACTTCGAAGCTTTGAGAATCGGCAAACTGTATTATGTAACCACTGAAGGAGGAGAATGTATTGCATCACTAAAGTCAGTTTATAACAAGGAACTGAGAAAGGCGTCAAGAGTAACCGTAGGTATCTGGCATGACAGATTGGGCCATCTACACGGCGAAGCTCTCTGCAAGATCGAACCATTATCAGAAGAAGTTAAAATAAAAGAAGAGAAGCCAATCGATTGTGAAGTTTGTATTCAGGGAAAGATGAGGCGCCGCAAGTTCCCAGATGGAGAAGGGAGGAACACTGAAGCACCTTTAGACAGAATACACTCTGATGTAGTGGGGCCCATCTTACCGGAATCAATAGGAGGCAAAAAGTATTTTGTGACCTTCATAGACAACTTCTCAAATTATGTGACAGCTGTGCCAATAGCAAAGAAAGTGACGTGTTGGGTGAATTTATGAAATACCAGGGACGAGTTGAGCTCATACACGGAAGAAAAATCAAAGAATTTCAGTCAGACAACGGAGGAGAGTATACATCGAAAGAATTAAAGGAACATTTGGAGAAATGTGGCATCCTACATAGATTTTCAGTACCGAGAACACCAGAGCAAAATGGAATTGCTGAAAGACAGAACCAGACTCTCATGAACGTGATTAGGTGTATGCTAATTCAATCAGGGCTACCTAAGAAGTTTTGGGCAGAGGCCTTGACTACTGCAAAACCCTCATAAGAAATCTCTGTCCATCAGCAGCAGTAAAGAATCGAACTCCGCTCGAACTTTGGAATGGCAGGGATCTAGAGAAGAAAGATTTGCAATACTTGCGAGTTTTCGGGTGCCAATCATGGGTAGCAACAAGGGATGGAGGAAAACTTGGATCCAGAGCTGAGGAATGCATCCTACTGGGATATCCTGTTGGAGTGAAAGGCTATCGTTTGTGGAGCATAAACGATAGAAAGGTGATTGTTTAGTCGTGATGTTAGCTTCAGGGAGACTATCTTTCCATACAAGACTATGGGTAAACTAGAGTCAACTGTTAACCCAAGTAGTGAAGCTCCAATCCAAGTAAAAAGTTTGATTTTTGATGAGGAGGAAGAAATCATACAAGTGGAGGAGATAGAGGAGCCAGGGGAGGAGATACGACAGGAAGAGGAGATAGTGGAGCTAGGGGAGGAGATACGACAGGAAGCGGAGATAGAAGAGCCAGGAGAGGAAGAGCGATTTCTTGAGGAAGAAGTCGAAATTGAACATCCTCAAGACGAATTCTGATTATTTCTAGAAGAGGAGCTACAACAAACAGAGCCACGCCGTTCAGCAAGAATCAAGGGAAATAAGAAATTATCCTTCTGCAAAGTAGCTCAAATGCAGGAAGAAGAAGTCATAATTCCAAGAAACGCAGTCGAAGCTCGTAATGGCAAGCATGCTCAGGAATGGCAGACCGCCATGGATGAAGAAATCCAAAACATGTACGAGAAACAGACTTGGGAAGTAGTGAAGAGACCCAAGGAAGCAAATATTGTAGGCTGTAGATGGGTATTTGCTGTCAAGAAGAATCAAAATAGACAGATCGTGAAATTCAAAGCAAGACTGGTCGCACAAGGCTTTAAACAGATAGCAGGTGTAGATTACGGAGAAACCTTCAGTCCGGTAATAAAAAGAACAAGTCTTCGTATTCTAATGGCATTAGCTATTGAAAATGAGTGGGAAATGGAGCAAGTTGATGTTATAGCTGCTTACCTCAACAGTACTTTGGAAGTTCCTGTTTACATGGATCAGCCGCCTTGCTTTGAAGAAGGGGGAAAGAGTGCCCAACATTTGTTTGCAAACTAAACAAAAACCTCTATGGTCTCAAACAATCTGGTCGAAACTGGAATAACCACCTAAATGACTGTTTAACAACAATGGGTTGTAAACAATGTGTAGCTGATCCTTGTGTGTACAAGAGGAGAGATACAATAATAGGTGTGTACGTTGATGATATGATAATAATTGGGGAAAAAGCGCAGATCATACAACTGAAAAATGAGTTGTTTCAATGCATGAAAATGAAAGATCTGGGTGCTGTATCAGTATTGTTATCATTAACAATTACTAGACCAATCAAAAATAGACTTTTAATCAATCAGAAAAATTACATAGAAAGTGTATTAAGTGAGTTTAATATGTCGGAATGCAGGGGAGTTACAAGCCCACTCGAAGCTAAAAACGTAGTTAGGGCAGAACCTTCAGAGGAGAACCGTTTTGAAAGCTCACTTTACCGAAAAGGCAATTGGATGTATGCTGTACATTGCCGGTGGTACCAGACCAGATATATCAAACGCTGTATGCCGGTTGAGCCAGTACTGTGAAGAACCGACAACAGAAGACTGGGCAAATGTCAAGCATGTACTGCGTTACTTGCAGCATACAAAAGATATCGGACTGAATTATGTCAAGAGTGGACAGCCCATCCAGGTGTATGCAGACGCAGATTGGGCAAACGACAAGTCCGATGCAAGATCCATCAGTGGGTATGTGGTGACCTTGGCAGGAGGTGCCATAAGTTGGAGGAGCAGAAAACAGTCGGGAGTAGCCACATCGACCACTCATGCCGAATACATGTCAATGTATGAAGCAGTGACTGAGGTAGTATGGATAAAATCATTGTTGAAGGAATTGGGTCAGGATAAATTTGTTCAAATCCCATGTGTAATCAATGCAGATAACACAGGAGCTATGAGTGTAGCACAAAATAATTCTGTATCCGATAGGAGTAAACATATAAATGTAAAGTCAGGTGATATTGTTTTCAAATATGTGAGCTCAAATGAGAACTTGGCAGACTTGTTAACTAAACCTTTACCAGGATCAAAGACGAGAAAATTCTCAGATATGATTGGAGTAAAGTAGATACATGGTTCAAAGCCTAAGTTGTCAATGAGTTATACAAGGTTCTTTATAATAATGTCCGAGGGGAGGTGTCAGAAATATCGTTCAGTATTGTAAAGAAAATATCAAGGCTGCAGTGAAATATAAACATCTGTTTTATTGTTAGGAAGATCACTTGTTTCTGTTGGATGTATCCATGCAAGGTGGAGTTAATAAAGTTTTTCTTGTGCAGTTATATTGAAAGTATTTTTCTACTTCTAAGTTATTTTAAGTAATTTAAAACACCGATCCCGCTGACAGAAATTACAAAATCTTTCCCGACTGTGGGTTTTAATCCATGTGTTCCACATTTCGGGTAGGGCCTGGCCTATAAGGGTACCTTAGCCAACTAGACTAGGAAAACGCCAAAGTCATTGCTAGATGTGTGAGCCCCGGGAACATTTGCATTTAAGTTTATTGATATAATGTAGGTATAAATTATAGGGTTCTGAGTTTAGTTGGTATAAGGGTGCGTCAACTGTAAGGCCATAATGCGCCACAATAGCCGATGATAGGCTAGGGAGGAAAGACCTATGCTCGATCCAGCCTTAGGTAGATGGATGAAAGTGAATGTTACCGGCGTACTCATCACATAGCTCACTCACTCATCTAACAACGACTTTGGCGTTTTCCTAGTTCATGACCTTGTCAAGATCTTGCCAAGAATTTGTTTCTTGTCAATATCTTGTCAAGAACTTGGTTAGAAACAAGAAAAAATCTTGTCAACGTCTTGCCAAGATCTTGGATTTAACATGACATAGGTAGGCCTAGTCAAGATCTTGGATTTAAAACAGAAAAGAAAAAAGAAGAAAAGAACCACCTGGGCCCCGATTCATGTACATTTATCCCGGGTATAGGTGGTATAAGGACGGTATAATGCAGGACATGGCAGGATAAGGCCTGGTTAAGTCTGAGCAACTCTCATCCAATCAAAAATTACCAAAGCAACAACAGACACAACAAATGTTATTTTCCACTGCATTCCACAGCCATGTAAATCAGCAAATTAGCAAATGAACACTGAAAATTTGCACCATCTTTTGTTTTACATTTTTATTTAGTGACAGAAGATTGCGTGAGATCGTTAAAGAAAAGAAAAGGCGTATTATTGCCATAAATTTTGAATAGCCTAGGGCTATCATACTATTTTTATCTGCATTAGGCTTTTAGTAATCAAAACTAGTTATTTGTGCGGGTTGTGTGTCTGAACAAGGTCGTGCAGGCCTGGGGTTGTCTAGAAGAGGCCTAGGGCTTGTCAAACGTGTAACGTTAGTATTAATTTTATCTATTCCTATAGCCTAATGGAACTTTAGGCCTACACTGTTGTATTATGAATAATTTTCTACATCTGGGCCTAGGCCCGGGATGGTTTCTGATTTCTTTTATGAGAGTAATGACAACTTTTCTCATTTTACACATAGACGCAAAATTTTAAAATGTCCGCCATCTGTTTACATATTTTCTTATCCCCGTGCGAGGCGGGATAAGTCTTCATGAATTGGATTCGGAGTTATACCGCACTTATACCACCTAAATCTGCTTATACTGGGATAAAAATGTACATGAATCGGGGCCCTGGTGTTGTTAGTATCTTGAACCTCATAAGTCATAACACAGTTAGCCTATGGCTGCAAACAAGCCAAGCCTACATTTGTGCTGTCCCATTGTTTCAGTTTATTTTGAACTAGAGTAGACAGTTGGTCAATAGACCTACCGGTATTCTACATGGTAGGCAAAGGCCACATACATGTAAATAGCTACAGATAGCTGCCATCATTTTGTACAGGCCATGTTAGTATTTACAACCAGGTGTCAAAATTAGTGCTCGCCCCAATCTAGTGAAACTTTGCGCAGGATAGGTACGTAGTAAAAATCTCATTTCACTATAGCCATGTTTATGTCCCTTATGACAAGTTTCAATATTCAGGTGCCTAGTGCACCACAATGAATGTAATTATGATTGTAATTATGAAACGCTCAATAAATTGAAATTGAATTGAAATTTAAATTGACAGACGAGTAGCCTATTTTTTCCAGAGTTCCAAATTGCTGTTCAAAATTTTTTAAATTTTTTGCACCGATAACCTTATGCCTACGAGTTTCCAGTAGTTGTGCGCGTGCGCTAGGTAGGCCCCCTACCTAGTAGGCCTATGGAAAATAGTTCTTAATATGTGAACAAAATAAAAATCTCTTAATTTAGGCAAATCTTATTAATATTGTGGTGAAAATTCGTTTCTGGTCCCTCCCTAGTCCCCCACACCCACACGTCAAACCTGGCGAATATTGTGAATTGCAACATTCACGTATGACCGTTTTACATCAATATAACATATTTGATTGCAGGCTAGTAAAAATGCTCTTAGGCTAGAGGACTAATGTTGGCAAAAAAAGCTAATTTCGACTCCTGTTTACAACCACTAACTGTAGTAGGTGACAGTCAGACCTGGGTAGTAACGTAACGGAAGTAACGCGTTACTGTAACGAAATTACTTTTTTCAGTAACGAGCCAGTAATTTAATTACATTTTTCACAATGTAACAGAAGAGTAATTTCATTACTTTTATCATTGTAATTTGGCGTTAGTAACGCGTTACCTTTGCCGCGCGGCCCGCGCTTTTGTGTATCAAATATGTCACTGTGCCAGTGCGCCAACTACCTTTCTACGTATCGCCCGCTTGAACAATGTGCATGTGCATGCAGCATTTCCGACATTTCGTAGGTCTGATGGAGAGATTTCAAGTCCCGAGTTTTTATTTCAGAACCTAGCCATGTTTACTTTTGGTACTATCTCGCCTATGACGAGCGCCGTTGACGACGTAATTATGTACTTGACATCAAACATTCAAGTCTGTGTCAAATAAATCGATAGTCGAATTGTTACACTTGTAGTGTATAGTTACAACATTTTGCCTATAGATGTCACCCACGTAATCAATAATTTACTATACATCTATACGTAGATATCTACAATATCTCTGTGATAGGCCTCCGATGGTTTTAAAGTGTGGGCGTGGATAACACCCTGTCTGAGACCCGCCATCAGCAGACAAAGCACTTGCGTCATACTCGTCCGCACGTCAGATACATTTTAAATTAAAAAGTAATTTTTGAAAGTAATTTCACTACTTTTTTTCATAAAAAGTAACGTAATTTCATTACTTTCTTGGAAAAGTAACTAAATAGTAATTTAGTTACATTTTGGCTGAAGTAATGAGTAATGTAATTTCATTACTTTTCAAAAGTAACTTACCCAGGTCTGGTGACAGTTACTAAAAGTCTTATGCCTTGCACTAGGGCTACCGGTAGGCTTTTGTTTGCCCTAGTCTGCAGGCATGCCTTCTTGCTTTATATCCCACAGGACCTAGATTAACAAACCACGGATAAACATCTAATAAGGCGGCATAGTCCGCATCTATAGTGTCTATCGAAATTGCATCAACTAGGCCCTACCGCATAAATAGACCAACCACAATCTTGCCAAGAGCTTGACAAGATGTTTGCAAGATCTTGGCAAGAATAATTGGATGAGCGTAGCGAGCGAAGCGAAGATTCCATTTCACTACACTGGAGAAAAAAATCCGGAATGTTTTTTTTTCTTTTTTTTTTTTTTTTTTTTTTTTTTGTATTTTTGTCTGTTTGTTAGCACGATTCCGGCTAAACCGATACTCCGATTGCGATGAAATTTTATTGAGACCTTCGAAATCTCTGAACTTAGAACTGCCACGTTTTTGAGCACAATCGAAGAAAAAAATTTCCCATAAAAATCGCAATTTTATGATTTTTTTTTCGATTTTTAAAAAATTTCTTCGATTTATAATACCTACACGCTTTGTCCGATTGTAATGATTTTTTCACAGAACCTTTATTTTATGAATTTATATATTCGTGGAAAATTTAAGCGCAATCAAATAATTATTTCTCATAAAAATCGCAATTTTACGGGGTTTTTCTTTTTTAAAACAATTCTTTGACAAATAACACCTACATTCTTTATCCGATTGTAATGATTTTTTCACAGAACCTTAATTTTATGAATTCATATATTCGTGTAAAATTTGAGCACAATCAAATAATTATTTCTTATGGAAATCGAAATTTTACGATTTTTTTCTTTTTTAAAATTACGATTTATTAAAAAAATTAAAAATTAAAGTTTATTTTTTATTTATTTTAAATTATTTAAAAAAAATCATCAACTTAGTAATGATTTTTTCACAGAACAGAAAATTCACATAACACATGGCAGCTCAATGCACCAATTACGCTCATCCAACAACGCGGCGGGACTTAAGCGTTTTCCTAGTACAAGATCTTACACTACAATCTTGCCAAGAGTTTTCAGCAGTGAATCTACTACTAATATCTAGGGCTGCCCAATTTCGTTTGATTCCCTAAATATTTAAAATAATCTACTAACCGCGTGTTAATGCTTAAATGTGTACCATTCTCCCATTGGCAACCTTTGCTAATTGTTCCTAATTTTTTCTCATTTTGCATGGTTGACCTCGAGATAAGGTGGTGTGATGAATAAAACTAGATCACACCCACACTGAATGGGTTCAATCAATCAATTCAATTTTAATGCATTTTATTCCTGCAAATATACATTACATCAGATAAGTAAACAATACAAAGTTATGAGCATTCCTGTGATGACAAAAATATATTAAATATACACAATAGGAAGCCCGCGTAAGAGAAAACCTCTTGTGTGCGGGCTGTCAAAAATAATACACATCATTTTTATGCGGAAACTGATAGATGTAACAAAAGATAACAACTTAAAAATATGCAGAAACTCGTATATATATATAACAATAAGTAATAGACATAGTGCTCACAAATATATTAATACATAGAAATTAAACACAATACACAAGGCATAAACAATTTTTTTTAAAAAGTCAATTATTAATGAATGGGGTTCACAATTAATTTAAGACATTCATAAATTCTAGAACAGTGCAATATGATTTCGGTTTACTCATCCATTTTTTCAACGAATATTTAAATAAACTTAAAGATGTACATTTTCTGATAGCCAGGGGTATCTGATTGAAAAAATATGGTCAATATGGTCAGGGTTAAATAACACTGACACAGAATTTTTTCTTGTTGCGTTTTTTTATATCGAACATGAATTTTTTTGCGAGTGTCTTGGCAAAGCGGACGTTTAATTTTAGTCAAATCTACTAAATGTTTTATTTGTTTTGGAAATGTTGACAAACAAACACAAACTAAAGAACTTTAAACACTAATTCAGAATTCCAAACTTCTTACAACGGTGAAGGGGTGAAGGTAGTGTTCTGGATTCTCTTTAAAGTGTAAAATAGGGAAGTTAACATACCGGTACCAAGTTCTAAGCTAGTCTAGATTGTCACACTGGTTAGAATCTACATGCCTTATCAAGCCTATGAAATGTGTAGTCTCTATCATTATATGTTATATTTAAGTTATGTCTGTACTTTCTCTTTTCAGGCCTCGTACTTCAAGATTGTACAACTATCAAAATGCCAGTAGAGGCAGGAATTTTATAAGCTCTAAAAGCTTAAAGGCTACTTAAACCCAAGTAATTGACAAAGTGTTAAATAAGTATGAGAACCTCTGCCACCGTGTAAACATCGGTTGACAGATAAGGAAAGTGCGCTCGGTTATATTTTGCTAATCGTCCGCAATGTTAACATTTGCAAACGCAATACTGGTAATGACTCTGGCTTCAAGATTTTATGTACCAGTTAAGTTGTTTAAACATGTGTAATTATAAGTGTTAGTAGGGGCTATGTACATTAAGAAGGAGCCCGGGATGGAAGCAACGTTTCAACCGCCGCCCGCAACTTCCAGCCTAGGTCTGCTCGGTAACGATGACCCTCAAAATCGCGTATGTTTCGTGTGCGGCAACGTCGGTCATTCCGAGCAATATTGGCTTCGGATCAAACCCAACCCCGGCGTGGCCACGGAAGCCTACTTTCCGTTCCTCGAGTCACACGAACCGCCGTCGGGATATCGACACAACCGTGTGGACAACGCCGTACGCTCCTGCTTCCTGTGCTACTCGTTACTGATGCAACAGTGGGACTGTTACGAACGCGATCTGATGCCGCATCCGCGACGGTTGTACTGGCTCAAACGCTGTGATAACGGACCGTACACGGGGGCTGAGATGGCACTTCAGGGGGAGTATGCAGCTCAAGTGCTTGGTCTAAGTACGGAGACTTCGACACCAGCTGTAACAGGCCATAGGTGAGTTCTGAGTTGTGGTGCATGAATTTCCATGGTAATACTTTGTGTAGTAGTGCACTGATGTTTGTAATGCTAATGTTTGAAAAACAATAGTAGTTAAAGAGTGAAATTTGTCACTAATGAAAAGGGCTGGTCTTGACACTAGGCCTACCAACCAACGCACTTTGCACGACCCCCCCCTCCTACCCCCTACAAGTGAATGTGCCTTGTATAGTGGTCCCAACGAAAGAATGCCGATAGCTCAAAATTGTTTTCCTAACATAATAACTTTGTCGACTCTATTTACGCTAGCTCAGCGTGGATCTTGCACACAGAGGAACTCTGTGATCTAGCACAGATAATGTTTGCTTGCATTAGTAAAAGATATTTCTCTTTCATTCAATAATGTGACATCCCATTTAGTCCTACCGCGTATTCATACTACTCCCACTCCCACCACTACAAAGTATCTGCATTCTTTCGTTGGAGCTAGTGGTATGGTACCTCACTCCATAAGGTAGGAATGTGTTAGTTAGTTTCTTGATGTATGGTTGGAACTTCCGAACGAGACTCAAACGTGCAAGTGTGCCGCGGGTAAGTGTACCACCTTCTTAGTACTATTATTATATTGAAGTATACAGTATTAATATTTCCATTTTATAGGAATATCTTATAGGTATCTTAATTACCTATATTAATATTATGGGTGACCTGCAATGTAGTGTTCAAAATTCCAAATACCCTGGTAGGTACTTACTTATCGTTCACTCTGGAGTAGTGGTTAAGAGAGGAAAGGACATGTGTTTTAAGCAAATTTTGCAGTTTGCTCCAGGGGCGGATTGGGGAAGAAAACCGGCCCGGGCAATCTGTTGTGAGCGGCCCAAAATTATGAGCGGAAAACCGCGGGGTCTGGGGCAGAGCCCCAGCCGCCGGAGGCCTTTTCGCCGAAGGCGAAACAATTTTTTGGACATATTATTAGTTAGTTCCCGATTTCTAGGCTCAAAAAAGACATTTTGAGGGTCTTATCCCGCCCCTCCCTAATTATGCCACTGCCCTCACTGCATACCTTCAGGCACCCATTCGCGTCCTATCCTATCCTATTTTAGCGTGTTTTCTTTATATCCCGAAATTTTTGTAACAATCAAAAAGCGTGGATTTTGTGAGTTTTAATGTAAAGACGGATGTTTGTAAAAATTCTTAGCTCATGGCTTGAGAGCGTGCGCCGATAACCTAAATATGGTTGTCCTAAGCAAGTAGTAGTAGTCGACTAACATCTAATAACTTATTACAACAAGTATTGTTTCAACTTATCTGAATATCCTTTCTGCATTGTTTTGACTAGAAGACACAGGTAGTATAATAATTATAATCGTTAGACTTTATGTTTTAAAATAAAAGAAATTAATAGTCTACACTTATAGGCCTACGCACACAAAATGTATTTATACAAATTATTATAGATAAGGTTAACGATGTAAATATTAATTTTTTAAGAGAAGTGTATTTAGGGAAAAGTTAATTTTAAACAGATAAAACAATCTAGCAAACAATAGTAACGGATGTTTAAAAAAGGTGTACGCACCTTTGCTCCTATTCACAGCAGTAGTTGATTACGCAGCAATGCACTTCTCTCTGCAACTTTATTGATAATTTCTTGTTCGTTTATCTTTAACAAAAGGTCCTTCTGTGTTGACATTAACATGAATGATTCTAAATGTTCCTGAGTAAGTGTACTTCTGAGACACACATAGACTTTAAACAAGGGCGATGTCTGACAGTTGCGCCAATAAACATTACTGTGGTCGCATGTATCATGTAGTCATCTGCAAATTTCAATAGGGTAAAGGATGAATGTAGAATGAATGAGTGACGCCCGGCTACATTTGTTTGTTCCGTGGAAGTGTTTGTCAAGTTTGGTAAACACTTAATTTACCCCTAATATCTTTAAACTACTGTATTCAACATTTAGGTCAAGCTTTAAAAATTACCGATACGACGCCGCCTTTATACTGAGACTAAGCATTTCGGCCGACCGGCCCTACCAACAGACCGGCCCACCGGGCGAATGCCCGGCGGCCCAATCCGCCCCTGGTTTGCTCGGCTGACAAACACCACAGCTGTTTGAAATTTTGAACAGTTGTCACTTAAGTGGAAAAATAGGGCTCGGCTCTACAGTAACACTTTTCTACAAGGACATTTTGCTAACGCTTTTTCCAGTATCGTTGATAGATGAGCTTTTATGGTTGATAACCATTGCCTTAAAACAACGATTTCTATAAGAAATATTTCTTTGATTATCCCTAAAATCATAACATAACTAAGTTTAGTGATTTCAAACGTTCCCATAAAGTTTCATCATGATCAGAATAGCCGTTTGCCCGGATGTAAGCCAAATGTCACCAAAATATGGCATTAAAAATCAACAAAAATCGTAAAGGTTTGATATATTCACGAGAAATATTTCTTTGATTGTAAGCCTACCCAAAAACTTGGCAGATCTAGGCCTAAGTTCAGAGATTTCGAAGGTGCCCTCCAATTTTCATCAAGATCGCATTTTCTGTTTGCCCGGTAGAGAGAACAAACAAAATTAGTGAAATTGAAGTCTTTGCTTCGCTCATCCAAAAATTTGTTTTCAAATAATTTTAAAAACATAAATTGGTTCTCACGATTTTTAATTTTGTTAAAAAGTAAAAAATTATAGGCCCCCAGCCTATTTGTGATTTTTGTCTGGCTGACTAATACAAAATTTTGACTGACCAGTGTCCATGTAGGATGCTTTAGTTTAGGTTTGTGTGCCTCATTGGTCTTGTGGTTAGCCTACCTGCTTCCAATGCAGATGGTCCAGGGTTCAATTCCCGCTAGGCCTATGTCAGAAGTTTTCTAACTTCTGATTTAGACTTAAGTCCATCAGTTCCAGTCTTAGAAATTTGTAAACGGTGACTTTGGAGCCGTCCTAGCAACGAGGCTTATAATAAATTTAAAGTTGTTCTGAATCGGCCTTGTTGATTCTGGCGTTGATCCACTGGCCTTCACACTGTCCATACCACTGACTGCTATATTTCCTATTAACCTTCCGTCACTCGCGCGGAATTTCTTAACACCATCCCTCGCGTGGGGTTTCTCAAACCCCAAATTATTTTGGGCTGTAATTAGTGCAGAAGTATGTTTTGGGTATTTCTTTCTGTGCTCAAATGATTTGTGGAACTACTATGAAGGTGGTTGTTACTGGGAGGACAGTGTAATAAAATGCCAATGAACCTTTTTGTATGAAATATTTTTTTATTGTAGGCCTAGGCCTATTTTTCAGATTTAAAAATGGACATTTTCAAAATATTCAAAAAAGGTGTCCAAATAATGCAATTTTAAGTTTTGTTTCACTTTTTAGCAATTTGTTTGACTTTTTTGTTTTTTTTCATGAAGATTTTTTCGTTAGTTCCTTGCTTTCTGAATTTTTCCAAAAATCCAAAATTTCAAAATTTAGGACAAAATAGCATTAAGTTTCCCTATGCAGTTACTGATGTGATCACTCGCGCGGGGTTTCAGCAACCCCAGCCACGTTCAGACCGGCAATATAACGACACTTAAAGACCTAATGATTAGAGGGTTATAAATTTCGCTAACAAAAGTGACTTGAAGGTACTGAGAATCTAGAGTCGGTAAAACAGTCCGATGCAGAGAAACAGAGTCAAATGTAGACCCTGGGGTTTGTAGAACCCCACGCGAGTGATGGAGGGTTAAAAAATATCGATCTTTGGTTGTTTATCTTTCACTCGTCTATTGCGTCGGGGCGTGCAGGGTTGGCTTGGTGGCTTTGGTTTACTGTCCCCCACTGAAAATCAGTTGTGTGACTACGTGGGTAGGCTCTAAATACGTATTTATTTAGTATTTATTTATTTATGTATTTAGTGACATCTTTGCAAAGTTTCATTTACGACGGATGCTTCTTGGCCGAGCGAATAGCTATTTGCCAACTGCCAAATGTGTCCTATTCCCTCTTAATGAGATACATTTCTAATTTCTATGCTGAAGGTTGCAGGTTCAAATCTCACTACAAATATTGACTTGGGGATATAATCCAATCCAAAGTTAACAATTTCAATTTTATTAAGGTACAAAGTTCGTTCGTTTATTAATTTCCCGCGTTTATTATTTCAAACGGCATGATACGTCACTATCCAGGTCGTCGCCAAAGAATTTAGACAAGAAAACCTATCTTCTAGGTTCTTTTATCTAATTTCTTTGGTCTTCACATGGTTTATGCATGGGCTTATAATAGCAACCGCCTTGTAAATCCATGGTTTAAAAATGAAATTTACAACCGCCTTCTAGATAACACATCTAAATTTACTGCAAAGTTGCTGAATTTAAAATACCTAATACTGTACACATAGCCCTACATACTTTTCTGTTTAATTACAATATAAATTTTGCTATTATACCATTTGTTTTGTAAAGTAAGCCTTAGTCTTAAAGATGTGTTTCACTCTGTAAAATTGTTAAAAAAGCAAGGCATTAATAAATAATAAATAAATTACCAGATTATGACGTATGCGCCCGTTTTTCCACCAAAATTTTTGGTGCAACTTTCAGCTAACTTTTATGAATGAAAATATTATCTAAATAAAAACAGAAATCGATTGACGCATTCAGAAACAAGTAGTACTTGTAGTAGTAGAATGATAAAATCAACTCACGTACGCCCTATATTCTCTATTTAAGAACTTTTTTGAGATTTTACACTATTTTTTAAATTTCTTGTCTGACTTGCTATACTTAACATTTGTGGCACTTCCAGAAAATCTGCAACATTATCGTCCCATCTAACAACAAGTTGTGGACGCAAGTCTGCTAATGCAACTATCTTTGTGCATTCCTATGGTTTTTATAGGCTCCCTATCATTTAACATATGGATTTGTCCAAGTCCGCCATTATAACGAGGCACGAGACAAAACTTTGTGAAGGTAAATCTTCGTGCATGAGGTTCAATCCTTCTATTCCCCTCACCACCACAATACGCAGGCCACTTTGTTAACGTTTTCAATTTTCATGCTGCTCTCTAGTAGTGCGTTGAGTAAAATATGATGTCACTCTTTAAGCTACAGTGCCCAATGGCACGTAGAACTCCCTAGATCCGGTATGAGGATACGAATCATTGTTTTGAAGACTTTCCTCTATCATTAAATTATAATACGCTTTAGACTCATTACAAATATTCTGTATTGCCAATTTTGGTCAGAGGTCGAGTTTTGGTCAATAAATAACAAAAACATATCTGAACGTAATGTTAACTGACCCCTAGCATGAACTCGACCTTTGCTGAACTATGGCACCAGGTTCAAACTTCCTCAGTGCGACTTGGGATCATCGTATGTTAAAAACTTGGCTGATTGCCTTCTCAACTCCATCTTATCAAAAACAATAAAAATGTTTTTGTGTATTTTGCAAAGTTTGATAATAATCTAATCTAGGGCTTTGCACTAACTAACCAATATAATATGTATCATGAACTCTCTGATCTGTAGACCTAGGCCTACTAAAGAAAGGGAAGCACCAGGGTGTTTTCACTGACAACATTCAGTTAGAGATAGGGAATACAGCGTTTACTTTAATGAAAGTCGTGAATTTAATGAACATCGGGGAATTGGGGCACTGGTAGGCCTGCAAGCTACCTAAAGTTTTCATAAAATGTTGGTACAAACAATCCCTTACTTAGCTTATTTTAAGTAGCCACCGAGATAGGCCTCGATGGCTTATCCTAGTTCCATCAACAGCAGTGATCAATGATCACGCAGCCCTAACTTTCAACAATAACTTTGGATGAGAACACACCCTTTTACGATCATCCTTGTTAGCTGAGCAATTATGTTGCTACTAAGGATTAAAACTATCAGAAACATTAGACCAACTATCGACTGCCTTGGACCTAGGAGATAATTGGATGAGCGTAGCGAGCGAAGCGAAGATTCCATTTCACTACACTGGAGAAAAAAATCCGGAATGTTTTTTTTTCTTTTTTTTCTTTTTGTATTTTTGTGTGTTTGTCCACACGATTCCGGCTAAACCGATACTATAAACATTTTTTTTCGATTTTCTTGTTTTTTTCTGTTTGTATTTTTGTGTGTTTGTTAACACGATTCCGGCTAAACCGATACTCTTAATTGTGATGAAATTTTTCTGGAGCCCTTGAAAATCTTTGGACTTAGCTGTCACCTTTTTTGGGCGCGATCAAAAACTTATTTCTCATGAAAATCGCAATTTTACGATTTTTTTTGTTTTTATTTTTTGTTTTTGTTTGTATTTTTGTGTGTTTGTTAACACGATTCCGGCTAAACCGATACTCCATTTGCGATGAAATTTTATGGAGACCTTTTAAATCTCTGAACTTAGAACTGCACGGGACGAAAAATTGATCGACAAATTATTTCTCATGAAAATTGCAATTTTACGATTTTTTCGATTTTCTTGTTTTTTTCTGTTTGTATTTTTGTGTGTTTGTTAACACTATTCCGGCTAAACCGATACTCCAATTGTGATGAAATTGTCTGGAGGCCTTTAAAATCTCTGTACTTAGAACTGTCACCTTTTTGGGCGCGATCGAAAACTTATTTCTCATAAAAAACGCAATTTTACGTTTTTTGTTTTTATTTTTTGTTTTTATTTGTATTTTTGTGTGTTTGTTAACACGATTCCGCCTAAACCGATACTCCAATTGCGATGAAATTTTATGGAGGCCTTTGAAATCTTTGAACTTAAACCTGCCACGTTTTTGGGTACAATCGAAGAAATATTTCTCATGAATATTTTACTTTTACGATTTTTTAAAAATTTTAGTTTGATATTTTCGTGACATTTGGGCCGATTCTGACCAGACGGGTGGGGCTACAACGTTAATATTTTACATGAACATTAAGGTTATGGTGATGTATTGCTTTCTGAAAGAAAAATTTAAAAAAGTTAGCTAGAATCCATGTAATAAAGGTTTTAATAATATGAGTTTTTTTTAGGTTTGTAATAACAATTAACATGTAACAATAGAAACTTGACAACAATCACCTACAATGTATTTAAAAAGCACTTGCAAAGGAAAAGTGGTACTACGCAAACTAAAAACTGACAAAAACGCTCATCCATCAACGCGGCGGGACTTAAGCGTTTTCCTAGTAATAAATAAATGCGATACAGGCTATATATAAATGATATTGCACAGAACTTTTGAAAAATGGTAGAAGCAAGCCAAGACCAGAAGTCTTAATGGCCTACACAGATGTTTAAAGGGCTTAAGTCCCATTGAGCCATCAGATGTTATCTGCAACTGACCCCGATATATTATCCTCTCAGGAGGCCAAGTCTTGAAACCATGCGACTCAAGTCGCAATGCGTGTCAAGCACTACTTCCAAATCGCATGCGACTCGACTTCACGTCATGTACCGTGTACGTAGTCTTGAATTTAGATGTGCGACTCATTTCGCATGCGAGATGAAATTCTTCCTTGCGAATGCTTTTTTGCGTTTGGAAACTCCGCCCACTTTCGCTCTATGACTGACCAATGAGAAAGCTTTTTACAAATTGCAACTTTCGACTTTCGACTTTTGAATCGATGTTGTGAAGTATATCGAAAAAATAATCGATTGTGACGAACTATCGATGCTATAATCGATTCGCACATTCAATCAACTGTCAAAACACACTAGGAGTACTAGGCTAGGCTTACATATAAATAAATAAATAAATAAATAAATAAATAAATAAATAAATAAATAAATTGTATTTAGAGTCTACCCACTCAGTTATATAACTGATTTTCAGTAGGGGAGAGTAAATTAAAGCGACCAAGCCAACCCTGTAGGCCCCGACGCAAATTATTTCACTTAGTTTATTGTTATTATCAAATAGCCTAAAGGCAGTCGTACTCTCTATTTAATTAATCATATTTTTATATCGTTTGTACTTTGTTTTATTTATTATTATTCAATGATCATCACAATACGTACAATCATTAGGAATATCACAACGAGCATAGCCCTTAAACACAGAATTGTGTGTGATATCCCTAAATAGTAAATATAATAAAGTTAATATTAAAGAATGTTATAAAAAAAAATTATGTAGCCAGTTCAAAAAAAAATAGATAATCAAAAACTATATAAAAACTCGACGATTTAACACAATAGTAGGCCACAATAGACCGACAATACAAACATTCAAACAACTAACATTATAGGCCTAACTTATAACATTACGTACATCAAAATATATTAAAGTTCACCATAAAAAAGCATAGGCCCTACAGCATTTGAATTGAAAAGAATAATGATAAAATTGTACAAATCTCTTTAAGAAAATAATATAATTTGAAGCTGACAATTATTAATTGGAAGTGAGAACTTTATTTACTTTACTATTGATTCCCTATTGAGAGCCTTCACTTTTATTTTATATTTGCGTAAGTTTTCTAGGGCTAGGCTATAGCCTACCTAATATACCAAAACAAATTGCAAAGAAAGGTAAAAAAAAAAGGTAATTTACATTGAAAAGTTATAAAAATTGTTTCTGTCACAGATAACGAGTGAACAATAACTATGCGACGAGTAAAAAAAAAGTAAAAAAGTTTTCCCAGTCGTGGTTTGAACCGGCGACCCCTCGCGTGGAAACCAAGCGCTCTACCATTCGGCCAACGGGACCACAGTGATGGGCTGGTAGGGTTGCCAACTCTGATCACGGGAAAAACCGGCATACCATGTAAATTCGTGGGAAAAGGGACCAAGCACGGGGGGTTTGGGGGGCAGAGCCCCCCAACCATAGCGCCGCAGGCGAAAATTTTGAAATTCAGCTTTTTAGATTGCATTTGGTGCATTTCAGAATAAAGTGGTTGGCTGGATGATGTACCAAAACAATGTAGTTTTTGTGCAGTCAAAACTGGAAAACCACCAAAAATAAAAAAGTCACTGAGGTAATAGTCCGAGATAATAATATTACATCCGCTGATATGCCGAGTATTCATAATTCGAGTAGGCAATGGGCATATTTTTATTCATAAGTAATTTCGGCCTAAGGATAATAAATTCCAAATAAACCACAAATAATTTTTTTTGTCTTAATTTCAATTTGTCATCATCACGATTCTCAAAGCAGTAAATTAATATTACGTAAACAGCATTAACAGATTTAAAGGAATTATGATCAATTAACAAGTTTACTTCTTAATCGTGAATGAGTATTTAGCAGTTGATCTTGCTGCTTGTAGGAGAGTCTTGTTGGACTTTATTTTTTCGGGGAGAGTCAATTTCATCGTTGGATTCGTGCACAAACTTCCCGTATGAACGGCATTGACAGTGGACTGCAGTGCAGTGTGGCAGTCTTTGGCCAGCCTACTGCCTTGTTCGCTGTCTGGTGAGGGGGTTGGCGGGTTAGGTCAAGGGGAAGTGGAGAAGAGCAATGTTTACTAATTAAGTGGGATTTGGGAAACGATGATTAGGATGGTTTTTAAATATTTATTTTAGTTTCTTGTGTATATTTAGTAATATTTTTAGTATAATGGGTTATTTACGTAAAAAAAAAACGGCAACACTATTGCCGGTCGAAGGGACTGACCGGCAACCGGCCAAGTGGGGAAAAAACCGGCATGCCGGTCAAAAACCGGCCGGTTGGCAACCCTATGGGCTGGTCTATAGCGCCACTTATGCAGATGCACGATAACTTGAGAGCAGCGTAAATAATTTGTCATGACAATTAGAACACTTTAAATACTTTTGAAGCCTTCTGCCAACATTTCTAGAGTGTAATTTGCGTCTTTATACATAGGGTATACCTTATAACTATTTATTTAGTCATTAAAAACTTTCGAAGTGGCAGTCAAGACGCAAATAAATCTCTACACGCAAGGTAAAACCTCGTGGTTTGAAACGTAAAGAAACTTGCGAGACAAGTCGCAAGCCGTTTCGCAAGTTTGTCTCAAGACTACCGATTTGATGGTTTTGAGCGACTTGTCGGAAATTTGCGACTCAAAACGGGAGGTGAGTTGAAACGCAAGTTTCAAGACTTGGCCTCCAGGCTCTCGGCCTAAGCGCATTCATAGCTACCGGTACCTAAGAAAACTAAGGTTGGTTATACAATACAAAACCTAGTGAAAAGGTGATAAGAACCTAGCCTACCTAGTAGGGCCTACCTACTCTACTTATGTCATTGTCAGGGTGCATTCCAATGTGATTTTGCCCTGCTAGCCCCTGCTAACTGCTACCTACTTACACCTTAGGGCATTCACTTTTGAAGCCTACCTGCTATCGCTAGCCACGGCTTCCTAAATAGATAGAAAAGCCCATACATGTGGTGAAGATTCAACAACAACAGCAACAACAATCCGAACTTCACTTTTCACATGAAACCATAGAAAAGAATGCATGGCTGGATCTGGATGTTTGTTTGTATTTGCTTTATTATAGTAATATCAATAATGCATTACACTTTAACACTCCATAAGTAGCTTCTAGTTTTAGGTTTGTGGCTGCAAAATTACTGGCCACCATTTTGCTAGCAGGCGAAGTAGGCTTCGTACACTTTCGTCTGCTGCCTGCTACCAGGTGGTCCTGCTAGCCAAATCGAAGCGATGGTCGCCTGCTAGTGACGTCACTTCCGTCAAATAAGTTCACTAGGCTAGTAGAAAGCGTAAAAATGAAGCATTGGAACATACCCTCAGTTTTTTTGGATGCTTCTCACAGATACTTGACTGATTTTCACAAACCACAGCCTACTGTATTTGGATGCCTCTTTGATTTCCCCACACTTCTGAATCCTGACAACACATTCATTTTTGCCTGTAGGCCTATACAGGACTACTTTTTATGCACACTGGAACCGGCATGTTTAAATACTCAAGGTTTTTGATTGATTATTGACAATGTGACTCAGGTCCCACAAGTGCAATATAATAGGCTCTGAGTAATAATAGGCCTACAATAACAAAAATTAAACTAGACTAAAACTACACATGTATCAAGCCTCGCGTAGATTATATGAATGTGTTTGTGTGTGTGTGAATGCTTATGTGTGAGTTGATGAAAATGTGTTAACTTAGATGTTTTGGATAGTTCAAGGTTTATCATTGTTCTGTAGTTGTGGGTGGGGGTGTTGTGAATGTCAATATGTGTATCATTATTCATTAGTCATTACTGATTGTGTTGAACAGGTTTTGAATGCGGTTTGTACATGAATGTTTATAAATGTTTATGCGACTTCTGGGTTCGTAGAAAGTAAGTTTTTTTCCCGCTTCGCAAACCTTTTTTTAGTCGCATTGATGGTTGAGCTTTTTTGTAAGTTTTTAGTTTGCGTAGGACCACTTTTCCTTTGCAAGTGCTTTTTGAATGCATTGTAGGTGATTGTTGTCAAGTTTCTCTTGTTACTTGTTAATTGTTATTATGAACCTAAAAAACTCATATTAAAATCTTTATTCTATGGATTCTGGCTAACTTTTTCAACTTTTTCTTTCAAAAAGCAATACAATACCACTACCTTAATGACCATGTAAAATATGAACGTTGTAGCCCCACCCGTTTGCTCAGAATCGGTCCAAATGTCACGAAAATATCGGATTCAAAATCGGGAAAAAAAATTGTAAAAGTACGATATTCATGAGAAATATTTCTTTGATTGTACCCAAAAACATGGCAGGTCTAAGTTCAGAGATTTCGAAGGTCCCCTCCAATTTTCATCAAGATTGCATATAAGTTCAGAGATTTCAAAGGTCCCCTCCAATTTTCATCAAGATTGCATATATGCCGTTTGCCCGGTAGAGTGCGAACAAACAGACACAAAAAAAAAAACACAAAAAAAACACATTGGAGCTAAATTTTTTGAGGGGTCAGTGAAATTGAAGTCTTCGCTTCGCTCATCCAATAAGTTCTAGGAGGTTGGTATCGGTTAAGTTATTTACGGTTTTGTACAGAAATCAGGCGCTGTTCTAGCCCCAAAAACTTGGGGAGGCCCAACTAGTCCCGCCAGGAGGGGGGTGGGGGACTAGGGGGGGAACGCCCCCAGAATTGCCCTGCAGGGCGTTTTTATATTTTCGTGTACTTTGGAAGGTGTATTTTTGACTGTACGGATTTTTTCAGAATTCTGGGGATTTCAATAGGGGGTATTAATGGGTATATTTAGGGCCTACTGGGCACAATATAAATTCAGAGTTTCTTACAGCTTGCAAATTGGGTTAGAAAATTAAAATGTTTTTTTTTGTTGAACGCACGGTATTAGCAACACTGTCAATTGATGAATAGAATTTACAAGGTGAACTGTAAATGCCGATTTATTGATGAAAACTTATGGATAACTAAGTTTGGATGTTCCATGAGCTACCCGCTAAGCTCGTTCTCGCTGGAGATTACGAGCACGTCGGCTACGTCACCACCGATAAGAAACTCATCCAGCACCTCCAGGTCTGGATATAGTTAGAGACTTTTGGCAGTCAAAGGGAGGTTCTATAGCGGGATCTCGTGTAACATTATTGGATGAGCGTAGCGAGTGAAGCGAAGACTTCAATTTCACTGACCCCCAAAAAATTTAGCTCGGGTGTTTTTTTTGTTTGTTTGTTTGTTTGTTTGTTTTTGTTTTTCTGTCTGTTTGTTAACTCTCTACCAGGCAAACGGCATATCCGATCTTGATGAAAATTTGACAGGACCTTCGAAATCTCTGAACTTAGAGGTGTATTGTTTTTGGGTACAATCGAAGAAATATTTCTCATGAATATCGTACTTTTACGATTTTTTTCGATTTTTAGTGCGATATTTTCGTGACATTTGGGCCAATTCTGACCAAACGGGTGGGGCTACAACTTTCATATTTTTCATGGACATTAAGGTTACGGTATGGTGATGTAGTACCTTTTGAAAGAAAAAGTTGAAAAAATTAGCCAGAATCTATAGAAATAGGCCTAAAGCTTTTAATGTAAGTTTTTATATTTTTTGTGCTATATTTTCGTGCCATTTGGGCCAATTCTGACCAAACGGGTGGGGCTACAACGTTCATATTATACATGGACATTAAGGTTATGGTGATGTAGTACCTTTTGAAAGAAAAAGTTGAAAAAGTTAGCCAGAATCCATAGAAATAAAGCTTTTAATATAAGTTTTTTACGGTAAATAATATCAATTGACAAGAAACAATAGAAACTTGACAACAATCACCTACAATGCGTAGGCAGCAAACCAAAGCACTTGCAAAAGTAAAGATATCCCACGCAAACTAAAAACTTAAAAGTCTCATCCATCAACGCGGCAGGACTTTAGCGTTTTCCTAGTTGTAATATGTGATGTTGTAATATGTAATGTAGTGTAACATTATTTCATTTTTATTAGCATCCAAAGACTTCACATAAGTGGCCTACAAAAGTATAGGATTTTTCATAACTTAAATCTAAAATGTAAAAATCTAAAATGTAAAATTAAAATGTAAATGTAGGCTACATTACATGACATACATACACATAACATAACAATGATTGATGATTGATGAATGATTGATAGGCCTACATTGATGATATGATAAAATATAATTTTTAAGTTGACAGATAAACAATGAGATGTTCAACGCTTTCCATAAGGCCTATTAGACGTATTTAAAAGAATTGATATGATTTTGGAAATAATTATCAGAGAAATCAAGGACGGCCCGGGCCTAATCGGGCCACCCCGTAAAACAGCGCCTGGCAGAAATACTAGGACCACTAGATCAGCAAACTTGTGCCTGTCACCTAGAGTCACTAGATTGTTTTCTTGGATCTTGGTATTTCTTATTGAAAAAGAATATTACGATATTGAAAATTTCTTGGCGGACAACACTAAATTATAGTAGGGCCTTCAGAAGATGTTGGGACGAATTCAAGCTGAAATTTCCCCGTCTGGGCCCGGGGTAGAATTTGGCCCAGAGCATGGCTCTGCTAATCGTAAAAGGCGATTCAAGAGAAAAAGGCCACCTCGCAAACATCAGTTGGTATGAAAGGGAGTATATATTACTCCCCGAAACTAGAGGCGAGCTCTGGCAATCCCCCTTCCCTTGACGACCCCTCGACGACGATGACGACAATGACACCACGAACGATGACGAAGACAGGGTGACGACCGCGACGTGAGAACCCCTTCCTTCCCCTTACCCGTGGCTGGTTCTGACCAGCATGGGCCCCTCCTCCTCCCCCCCCCCAGGTTAGAGTGGTGCATTATGACCTAACGGTTGACGCGTCCTTAATCCAAATACCAAAAAGCTGAAATTATTTGAATTTATATGTTTTATTTGTGACGTCCAACTGAGGCTTTAAGTAGGCCTATATGTAGGCCCTACCCTAATGCTAAAAAATATGGCTTGAAACTAAGTTTATTTTACATGGGGCCTAGGCCTACCTATTATAGAGGCCTATATCTGGTAAGGGTGCCTAGCCTATCTTATCTTGTATTGTTGTAAGTTTGTAATGGAGAATTTTTTGTGTTGATTATTGTATTGTAAAAAAGTAGCCCTATTTTGTATTTTATTAATGTGAATTAAGTATTTTCTAATGTAACATCCCATCACCTAGCTTATTTAATATATTTATGTTAGGACTTTAGACAGAAATGAAAAAAAGTGATATATATATATATATTGGCCTAGGCCTATAGAGGCTATTGTTTAATTTGTTTGTCTTGAATGAACGTCGTAGCATTGTATGCGGACTAATGAAAATGAATGACATTAAGACAATATATTTGGCCTGCATTTCCACCAGATTTCCATCAATTTTGTGTTAAATAATGTGAAATCTATAGGTAGGCCTAGGCCTACGCATAATAATTCTGCTCATGGAAAGTCATAAAATTAGATCATTCCGAATTTTCTTCTACTGGTACATTGCTTACAAAAAACTGCTAAATTCAAGGTGATAATCTATTCTGAAGATGGTCTCTGTATTTAATTTGCAAACAGATGCAATCATGGTCGTGGAAAACGGTTAAAATATGATGTTAAAGAAAGAGACTCTTGTTATGCTGCTTATTCTGGCATTGTGGGTGATGTAACACCACTTGTATGTTGCTCATCTTCAGATTAATCCAGTTACTGCTTGGCTAATGATCACTGTCTTAACATTGAACAAGTCACCAACCTTGTCAACATGGCAACCCTTTCTGCTGGCAATGCAAACGAAGATCTGGGGCGATGCCCCAGCTCCCGAGGACTTATTTTTCTTTCAGCTTTAAATGCATAATTACATGTATACTTTGTGTCCTATCAAAAACGTTTTTAGTTCCATCAGCATCGAACCCATTTTAAAAACACCATTGACACATGTTCATTAAATTGTGACTTCCATCAAGAAGCTGGAGTGGTTCCGTCGTAAGTTTGCAGATGCTGACGTCAATGGTTGGCTAATTCTAGCCATTCAGCGGCCCATAATTTAATATACTGATCACTCATTTGCCCGCCTGCGGCCAGCATCAGCATTCTTCCGATGTAGCGGCAATACCTAGGCCTAACTTTGAGTTTACTTCAGGTTTATTTTGACTAGGCCTACCAGGACGTGGACATTTATTTGCACACTGTAGCCCGCATAAAAAAGAATGAATGATCTTTTGACCTTTCACAGAAGTCATTCCCATTATGCATGTGAACCATTGACCAAAAATTTTGTAGACACTCATGACTCAACTATAAAAAGCACATAAAAGACATGAAATATTGGCCATTGTAATAAAATTCACCCCCCCCCCAAAAAAAAAAAATTTTTTTTTGCAAAATTTGTTGTTTTTTTAAATTGGGGTGAAGTATTCGTGATTAAATGTTGCAGGTGGCGAAGCGCGCGACTAGAGAATCGAGGTTCCTACGACCGCGCGCATGCTATTACATGGAGATTTGCGTTCGAATTGTGAGCGTTTGTACCTATATATATTTCAAAATATAATCACGATTGATGGTTTACTGCAAGAAATAAGTCTTACGAAGTCAAATGATGCCTCAATTGTATCAGTATACATTTTCCAAAGATGGAGAAAACGATTTAAGTGAATGACAGTTTTTACGACAAATGTTGAGAATTGTGCGTTCTTATGGTAGGTTTTTGGATTTTGGCTGATTTTATCATTTGTTTTAACACTCGACAACTATGAAAAAATTTTAATCTGGCGATATTAGTCTATGCTGATGTGGTGTTTACTCTTGTAGTCAACTTTTACAACAGACAGAGGGTCGGACGGAATAATAGGCATATAGGCCCTAGATAGATCTCATTTTAAGGCCTAGAATTTGCAGGTATTCGTATTGTACTTTGACAGCTTTTATGGTATTTGTTTATTACAAAGCAGGTTTAAATACGTATTTTAAAAACATAACACATAATACTCTTACATTCCCTTATAGTATGCGATCTTTTTCACATACTATCTTAGTTATTTTTATTGTGTGTTGCCTGTCCCATGAGCTGCTAGCCTCTATAATCTAGGATTTTAATACATAATTATTGTGAATATGCTAATATACGTCCACGTCCACATAATCACGTAGATGAAATCACTGTCAAGTTGAATATAATTTTGGTTATATTTAATTTTGTTCACGTAGTTCAAAATAAAAATAGGAAATAGAGGTCACACAAATAAAGCCATGTCTCAATGCTTCAAATCGACTCGAGTTGCCCAATTTTATCTGTCATAGTCATTGTTATCTTATTGTTGTAATAATTGCGTGTATTTTGTACAATACTAGACCTTTGAGATAAATTTATAGCCTCCTTATTAAAATGTCCATTGAAAAGGAAACTACAATATGAAACGAGATTGTGATGTTAGGCGTAGGCCTAAAGCTCTGAACTGGTGGATTGTCATATGTGAGTGCGTGTGTGTGTAGGGAGGGGGGGGGGGGGGGGGCTATTTTAACATTTTATATTATTTGTATTGCCGCATTTTGTTTAAAAACCGTTTAAATGTGTGCGAAATAGGATAAATAAATAGTAAATAGTAATCGACCGTAAATCATAGCATGCATCATTTATGCATACAAGTGAAGTGCAAAAAGCGGGCACAGAAATTAGGAAAACATCATTTTACAATATGAAAAACATCTTAATTACACTGTGAAAATATTCAGGTTGTCCATTATAACGGTAGTATATTTTAGAACGATGCAAAGATGTTGTATCGTCTCAAAATACTGTTGATTGTTATATGCCGGCGTGTGGTAAACAGCGGCTGTACCTCGTTTCTCCGGCCATATTGCAAGAATCCGCGCGACGGTGGCGCGATCTCTTGTTACTTTTAATGTCGAATAGTGAGCAGCAGAAACACCCATGTTGGTGTTGGTTCACAGGAGTGGAAAGAGTTAACTGTTTTAAATCAATAATTGAGCGCTTTATTTCGTCCTTATCCCTTCATGTAACCCTCACAACACCTGTTTGTTTGTCTGTTCCAGGGAGCAACAGCAGCAGCAACAGCAACAGCAGCAGCAACAGCAGCAGCACCCGGTCCGCTCCGTGTCGCGCCACGAGGAAGTCAACAATCGTCCGGTCCCGTCGCCACGGATACCGACGCCTCTCGCAACCGAGGAGCCACGGCCGACGGAGGCGGCATTGGACTTGAGGCACGGCGCCCGGGAGTCGCCCACAATACCACCCACCAATCCTCCATCCACCGGTAAGCACGTCTCAATCATCTACACCCAGAAATTAAAAACATACAATCACTAGACTCTTTCAAAAATACATTCATTGGAACCATTTCTAATAGAGCATTGCTTCTACACCATCAATGAATACCTTCATCCAATCGACTTTTAACTTAATTTAGTGCGCCCGGCATAGTCGGACCTAAACTTAAGTACCTACCTAGGCCTATGTAAAACTACATGTTTGGTAAATTTACACCTAGATTTAGTAGGCTACTTATAATAGGCATATAGCCCCTACTTTTAAATTAACAATGAATGTATTACTCTTAACCATAGGCTAGGCTATTCACTTTCTCTACAAAGAGTTATACTTGTGCAATGTATCAGTCAAGGTAAACAAAGTTATTATTATTATCTTTTTACTACTATTCTCAGAGCACACTCAGCCTATGCTTGTGAATTACCGTATTGTCCTGAATATAAGCCTAGGCTTCCTTTTGTCATTATTATAAGTCAAAGTCCCTTGCCAGCTTATAAATGCATGTTTTTTTATAATTCAATTTAAACGTTTAAGAAAGGTTACGTGATCGGCTTATATTCAGGTTCGACCTATCCTATATTCGAGACAATGCGGTAGGTAGTATTCTAAAAAGCTATTAGAAACCTGAATAGGAGTAGGCCTAGGTGATTTAATAAGAAGGGAAATCAACAAATTTAATTTAACTTATTGCAACTTTTGTGTCACCTCACCACTAATAATAACTCGGACAAGTAGCTACTAGAATTTTAAATAAGTACGTAGGCTACCCCAGTACAATATCGTGATATCATATCAACAGTCTTACAATAGGTTTATATTTATGACGAAAGTACTTACTTGTACTTAAATTTGACATTGTAGGTGTAGGTCTACATCATATTGAATGCCATCAAGTTTGTTGCAATTATTTAGACATTGTGTCTTGTTTTTCAGGTTGCTACAGCGGCGCTAGCAGCCTATCGGGCGCCGACATCCTAGACCTGAGCATGCCCGACAAGAACGCAGCCACAGAGGTTTGCTATGTGTGCGGCGATGAGCACAAGCGCGGCTCACTCTCGCACATCGCAGCCAAGCCCTTGGTCCCTCCTGCCAACCAGCCCTCGGCGAGTCCTCCTCCCTTCTTCCCCTCGCTCACCCTCCACCCCCGCCCCAGTCGTTCCCGCCCCATGGATTCTGCAGGGAGGGTGCAAGCGTGCGCCGCCTGCCAGCGTCATCTCCTCCAACAGTGGCACAACTTCTCCTCGCAGGGAGTCTTGCACGGGGATCGGAACTACGCCTTGCGGAAACGTCCCGCGCCTGCGCTCGACACAACGACCTTCATTTGTTACACTTGTGCGCTGGAATACCCCAGCTCGTCCATTCGGCTACTCTACTGTTGTCAGAACTCCGAAAAGGACGCTTACTATCCTTTTATATATTCTTTACAAGCCCCACCGGGGGCAAGTCCCATCTCGCCACAGGGTATGGTACAGGTTTGTTCAATTTGCTACAAGTCTATACCGCAGAAACATCAAGTGTTCAGTGCTAATCCGGAAGTGAACGACGCGATATCGATGGTTAGCAAACAGGGGGCCCCCTCTCCATCGCCCAGGCCTTCGGTCACAAAGTCGCCGGTGACTAGCGCGGGGGGTAGCGACATACGCTTCAAGCCGTACGAGCTCTCGAAGAACTCGAACACGCGGAAGAAGGAACGGGACATGTCCGGGAGGAACAGTACGGGAAGCGGGCCGCCAACCGGGAATCACACTTTGCTGCCAACGCAACCTCCCACAACGATGGCCGCCACGGAACAGAACGGGTTGACTGTCGCGCAGCCGACTTCCAGTACCGGGCAGCAGAACTATAGGTGAGACAATCCATCACTATTGTGTTTTAATCAGACATAGGGTGAAATATACTAATTTTATTTTAGTTGGAGGCAAAATATTGAATTAAATGCCATTGGATACTTTGATAGTTTATATTTACATTTTATTTGTAAGTGGTTCAAGGCTTGTCTTGGCATGAGTCTTAGTAATGTCTGGCTGTATTTTGGTTGGTGGTTAGCTACAACAAGATAAGTTGATAGGAATTTCACTAACTTTGTGGATCAGAAGCCAACATTCCCCGGGTCCAAGTGTCAAAAGATGATGAAATCCTTTAATTAATTGGATTTATTCTTGTCCTACCACAACAAGGCTATTTAGTTTCTTCAAACTTTGGCTAGGCCTAATAAAGCTAATCGGTGGATCATTAAGTTACAAACAAATGCCGCAATTTAGTACTTTCCATTCCATGAACAGTGTTTGAAGATTTGACTTGGTGTTAGGTCCATAACTTCTATCTATGTCTTTAATTACCGGTTCCTTATGTTGTAGGCCTATGTTGCTCATTGCTTACTTTATAGGCCCTAGTCAGTCACCCTAGTGTAATAGCAGCGGGGATTTTGTCCTATTAAGTGTTATAGCAGGATCTATGGATTACAACCCCTATGGATGCTTATAAATAGTAAAGAAGATCCCGGGTTCAAAATAACATGTACCGGTAAATATTGTCTCCCTGTAGCATAATAAATAATCATTTCTCTGACGGGGATTTAGGCCTAGGCCCTACATGAAATAAATAAATGTAGGTTTGGACTGTGGTAAATTAACTTCTGGAATGCAATGCACCTTAATCTAGTACCAATGTAGGTCTACTTTCCTAGTCTATGTTATGTTGTAGGTAAACAATGTCTTTGACGCTGTCCCTAGCAATAAGGCACAGTAAATTCTGCAAAGTCCCCTACTAAAAATCAGTTCTTGTAGGCCTAAGTTGTAACCAAGCTAGAAGGCTACAATGAATGAATAAAGGATGATCAATTTTATTGGCTAGGCCTAATTGAATCAAATTTAAACACTTCAAATCAAACAATTACAAAAAATTATATTATTATTTATTATTATTAAATTATCGAAGGGAAATTATAACATTGACGAAATGTTTCGTCGCGTCGCGCTTTATTTGGTAGCCGTATTAAATTAAATTATTATTAGGCCCTACAAACTATTGCTAATGTTAATTTAAGCTAAGTTTATGTTTATTTATTTTTAAATAACATTTGTAACTGAATAAGATAGCTGCTAGATATAAATACTTAAACTTGAAATGTAATATGTATTTCTCTGTCTGGTTGCAGGTGCTACATCTGCGCATGCCTGTTCCCGCGCACGCACATGGAGTGGCTGAGCACAAGCGCAGAGGGCATGAACAGCCACGCGATGCACTTCCCGTGCCTGCGCAGCGTGGCGCGAACGTCCGAGAACGCCTGCATGGACTCGCACGGACGCGTGCTGGCGTGCTCGCGATGCGTCGGACAACTAGCGCACCAGTGGGAGACGTTGGAGAACCAGAGGGTGCCGCTAGAACGACGGAGGTGAGACAACCGGCTTTTTAAGTTGTTGCTAAGTTTTAGGCTTGTTGACGTGTAACTTGAAAAATTCTTAAATATTAATTTTTTATTTTGAAAATATAAATAATTAGTAGGCCTATTTAATTTCATTACATTCTTAACTGTTGCAGATCAGTCTATCTAAGCCCATATAGGTGTAAACTGGTTTTGTTGTCTATGATTTCATGTCTTTCATTGGAGTTGTATTCTGGCATGCTACTCAGATGCAAATAATGTATAGGCCTACCTAGATATTTATCTCATCTCATGTCCCCTTTTCATCTTGTTTTGCAAACTATATATTTAACACTATAACTTGGTACCTACTAGGCCTAGGTAACTTTATCAACAATTAAGTTTTGGTTTTCCAATGGATTGCTGTTGTTTTGCCAACCACATAGGCATTCATTTTATGTTCTACGTATTACTACTGACCGAGTTATCAATTTAATCCAATGAATTCCTTTCTTTTTTGGAATAGATGCAAATGTTTCTCTGGGATACAACCAGTTTGCACTAAATACTGGGCCATACTATCATTCTGTGATAAATTTCCATGATTATTTTGTATTTAATCTTTACAAAATAGTCTCTCTCTATTTAACAGAGGCTAATAAAAGTATAATAATGATGAGATTATTAGAACAGTTTTTTATTAGGTTAGGCTTTGCAATAAGAAGCTAGCTACACATTTAGGACTAATAGTAATCACTGTTCTTTTTTATTAAATTATGAAATAAATTAAATAGTCCCGTAGGTACTTCCTTTGTACTTAGGCAAATTCAAAAGTGTTCAATTTAAATATTATTTTGTAGGCCTAATGCTTTAAACTTATGGGTTCCAAAACCAGTTGTTATGAGGAATATAGGCTCGGATATAAATAAAATAAAAATTAAAAAAAATGATATAAATAAATAAAAATAAATGAATGAATGAAACATTACGTACATAGCTACAATGTTTGCCCTGTGTGTCTGAAACACTACATACATAGCTACAATGTTTGCCCTGTGTGTCTCCAGGTACGACGTCCCTGGCCCGCACGTCCCCGGCTCTTGGAACGGCGGCTCCCCCCACACTGCTCCCCCCACCACGCCTCCCTCGTCGGAGAGATCCGTCTCCAGTCAGCCCACCACCACCACCGCAAGCAGCTCCATTTATTGCTTCCTGTGTGGACTACACTCGGACCTCACGCTAGCCAGGGTGAGTTTGAGGACGCTCTTGTGCGGAGGCATAAACAATTAATAAATTAATACCGGTACAAATTCAAATCAAATCATCAAATCAGAAACTCAAGGGGTTAGGGAAATACTTGTTATTTGAGTGAGTGGTAATATTATATACCTAACTTGGTTGACTTGATTCTACTGCTCAGTGATGAAAAATCAACTTTTTAAACCTAAGTTGGAACACCTTTGGGTAAGAATCTGATAGTGTACACGTGTAAACGTTTTAATTAGAGATGGGCCGATTCATGAAATTTGCCGATCCGATTACCGATTCCGATTCCTGAAAAAACCGATCCGATTATTGATTATTCAACCGATTATTAAAATTATTTTTATGCATGGGCCACACCTGAAATAGGCCCTTGATAATTGAGTAGGGCTAGGTCTTTGTCCACCAAATTTTTTGTGCTAGGCTCTAGGCTTAGGCTTGGCCCTACCAGTTCTTGTTAATATTTAGTTTTAGGCCCTAGGCCTAGGCTACATTTAGACCTTTTCAGATCGAGACATGTTTTTAAACCCAAAATGGCAGGCTCCTAGGTTGGTTTCAAGGTAGGCCTAGTTTCTCGTCAATTTTGTCCCCAAGCCCAAAGATGCTGCTTTGCCTCACATAAGCCTAGGCCTAGGCTAAGTAGAGTTGTACGATACCGATCGGCGATACACTAGACTAGGCCAAAGCCTAGGACCAAACAGGATCTAGGCCTATATAACATGGCAGAGGATATTCTTACGGCATACCGTAAGAATTACTAGAAATTATTCTTACGGCATGTGTTTTTATTGGTTGTCTCGCCTCGCAACTGCCGACGCGGCCTAAGCTGGAGACGCCTACTAGAGGGCGGGGCTATAATTTGACAAAACAATTTACAAAAAAAACTTTAAAACCTTTAACGTTTCTAATTTAAGGATAATTGCCTTTCAACCGGAATCTAGGGCCTACTCTAACCGAGGCCATTGATTAAAGAAGGCTATCCTTCTTTAATCAATGCCGAGGCCAAATAGTTTCGCCAAAAATAGAATTGTTAGGGCTTATCTACTCTAACCTAAGCAAAGTACTTACGGCAGACCGTAAGCTAATGTATTTGCCATTTGGGGCCTAAAATTATTTAATATTTCATAAATATGAAACCTACAAAACCTTTAACGTTACTAATTTAAGGATGATTATTGGCTTTCAACATGACTCTATACTCTAACCAAGGCCAAGTGACTTGGTAGATTTTTTTATTTTATTGAAAGAAACCTAGGCCTACAAAACCTTTAACGTTTCTGATTTAAATATAAAGGACTTTCAACAGAAAAGGGGTTTTGCAATTAAAAAATAAAATAAAAAAATAACAATGATTTGAACCAGTGACCTCTCGCACAGAACTCGAACGCACTACCATTCTGCCACACGGCACTGTGGTTATTATGCGCATATAGTCGCCTATAGCAAATAGGCCTAGTTAGCCCTGCCGTAAGAATAATTTATAATAATTCTTACGGCATGCCGTAAGAATATCCACTCCGATATAACATACTCTAACTGGGTCATGACTTGAAGGCTCAGTATCATCGGGAAAAGCTTTATTTATCACGGACATGGACCTAGGGCCTAAAACCTGAGCCCGGGGCTAGGGGCCTAGGGCTAGCTAGGCCAAGCCTAGGCCGTTCAAATCCCGTCGTGACCGGCAAGTTGTATCCTAGCCTAGCTAGGCCTAGCTAGACCCTTTTGCCTGGTATGGCCTAGGCTATCCTATGCCACACAACCATTTTGACACTTTTTATTGCTTCTAAACATAAAACACTTATTTATTCAACAAAATAGCAAAGCATTGTGTACATCGCGAGCGTAATTTGGCATCTAAGCGGCCATGACAGTGACATTGAGTGACGTAGTGATGATAAGTCAATCATGCTTTAGTTCGACTTTCGATATTATTGGTCGACTAGTCGAGAAGGAATCGACCTTGAACTGATATGTGCGCTTGCCACTACTACCAACAGCGCATTCACATGCCCGCGATATTTAAAATCACGCGTTTAAATAATCGGCAATATTTTACCTTATAATCGGTGAACCGATTATTTGCCGATTCACTCAATAATCGGCAAAACCGATGCATTGGGATCGGAATCGGCCCATCCCTAGTTTTAAATTTAATGCAATTACACGTTTACTGTTTCGACGAAAATAATAAATGTGTGTGCGTGTCCCTATGCTGTGTGCGGCCAGCCGCCGTTGCCTCACGAGAGCGAGCCTTTCTTGATAGCTCTGACTGACGCGGCGCAGGCGCACTGCGCAGAAGGCATATAGTGAGACAAGGAGTTGAGTGGAGCGGGAAAGCTCTTATCTGTACAGCTCTCCGTGTAGGTCGGACTGACACGTCGCGTCTTGCATCATCACACGGAACTCGGGACCTGCGCAGAGACGTACTTACCAGACTCGATCGCTACCAGCTGACGCGTGAATAGGCACTACACCAATAAAATAGATCGCGTTCTGTGAATCCATTTTTTTTTTTAGCAAGTGGCAAACATAACACAGTGTACGTGTACACGCGCTGACAGCCAAGAGTGTGCACGTTTAGGAAAGTACACGCATTTGCCCATCCCTACGTTTGGGGCAAAAGCACTGGTTTGACATTTGCAGTCCGAGTACATATAAGCATTGCATATGAAAAGCAGATACCTGTTTGTGATTAATAGAGGTATTTAGAAATGGTGTTATAAAAACCCAAATTTTGCATTTTTTGCATTTTCTCAAAAAAATTGGAAAATGTTACCAGTATGCTACTAAAAAAATTCGAAGAATAATTTCCCCCCCCCCCCAAAAAAAAGGACATCGATTCAAAAATGTTAAAAAAAATTCATTGTGACCTAAGAATCGATTTAGAATCGATTCCTAAGCAAAAACAAATATTTATACACTCCGTTATTTTGGTGGACTATTTTCGCAGAGTCCTTGATACGTGCCGGTTTTTGGCGTTCTGTTTCTGCTGAGCCCGCGTCACGGAACGGTGTTGTGTTGTCGTCTGGGCCGTCACCTCCACCAAAAATCGCGTAAATTCTGGACCGGCACCTCCACCATTCCCCCGGATTTTCCGCACAAAAAGTTGCAAGTTAATTAGCGTTTTGAGCAGTTTCATACAATTTTGTTAGTTATTTCGCGAAATTCACGTTTTCAAAATGTTTTTCTTCCATCTATGATGTAATTTGTTGACAATATTGCAGTCGATGGCGTCGGGGTCTACAGGTTTGGCTTGATCGCTTTGGTTTAATGTCCCTCACTGAAAATCAGTTAAATGACTTGAGTGGGTAGACTCTAAATGCATATTTATTTATAGGGGTGTGCGAACCTTGAATTTCTTTTCGAACCGAACCTCGAACCGAACCTTGAGAAAAATTTCGAACCTCGAACCTCGAACCGAACCTCTAGAAATATTTTTTAATTAAAAATAAATAAAAATAAGGTAACAACTTAAAATTAGCTGCAGTTGTCATCAGCAGGTGAAAAGTTTTGTCGCCCCCAGCCCTTCAGGCTGGGATTTATGTTCTCTTTGCTTTCCCAACCTGTCAACCCTTCTCCAATCAAACCTAATCAACAATTAGTAAATTACTAGGCTTGGCCTAGGGGCCTAGCCTAGCGTAGGCCTACTCTTAATTTTTACACAAGCCCTAGGCCCTTCAAGTCTACAATCTAGGCCTAGCTAGGCCTAGGGGCTAGGCCTTTGTGTAGGCTAGGTCTAGGGCCTAGGCCCTACCTATTCATGCCTGGGCCTAGGCCCTACGCGTGTAAAATTAGGCCTAGGCCTAGGCTGCGTGCTAACGGCAAATTTTATTATCCAATTGACCAAAACTTCATAGCTTTTTAACTGATTCTTCTTTTGTGTTGATAAAGCTTTCTACATCATTTATTACGATAAACAATAACAGGATTTGGATGCGAGGACCGGGAGACGTGAATAGGCCTAGGCTAGCTAGGAAGCCTAGCCCTAGGCCTGGACACGGCGTCGAAAATAAACATCCTTTATTGGTTTGCTTGCGTCTATATCACTAATATTTCCGATCAACTATCCTGAAGAAAGAATGTGGAGAATATTCCATTTGATCACTTTTTTACGTCTTTTAAACTCGTAGTTTGCGTGGTTTGACATTTTTTATGTTCCTTCCATCTTTACTTGCATTTCACTGACTTTGAAGGTCAAATTCACCATCGCCGAGCGTCGCGATTGGAGGAAACTAGTTTGCCATAGAGAGCGCTGGAGAGCATACGCGTGGTGCGCTCTATCGGCCATCGCTGGAACTTGTACTATAGGGCGCGGGATATTCAAACGTGCTGAAATAGCATTTTCACTACTTTCACGGAGAGGTTCGAGTTCGGTTCGAAATTCGAACCGAAGTTTGTCGAACTCGAACCTTCACTAAAGTTCGAGTTCGGTTCGAAATTCGAACCGGTTCGCACACCCCTATTTATTTATTTATTTATTTATTTATTGAAACGAACATAAAAAAGCGCGAATTTCGTTCACCATTTTTCACTACATCTAGCAATTTGAACAAAATTAGGCTAATGGCTTTGGTAGCTTTCCTACATCCGCTCATACACTGTTGTGTCGTTTTTCAGCTACCACAACATGTTGCTATTAATTGTCGACCATCCTAAATCAAATTGTTGTCTTGACCTGTATCTTCTTCCCCAGGTATTATACGGTCGGCCACAGGGTAGGAACGCACCCTTCTTCCCCGCCCTACTAAGGCATAACTCACCACCCAACGCCGAGCAACTAAGGGACGATGGTTCAGCCCTTGTCTGCACGTTCTGTTATCACTCGCTGCTGGCTCAGTGGAGGAGGTGTGTACAGTATGTCAACCGGTGGATAAACACAAATTATTAATACTAGCATAAAAGCATATATATATTTATTTAAATTGTTAAGAATTGCCTTGCTGATACTGGCATTGCCCATGCGTGGATCGTGCCCAACAAGTTGGCTTGGTGTCACCTATTTCAAACACCTGTCTCTGGTTGGCCATTATTTGCTTGTTGATGGTGTTGGCTGTTTGTCTGCTTTAAATTAAAGTCACCCACTGAAAATCGATTAACCGTTAATGTGACTGAGTGGGTAGACTCTAAATACGAATTGATTCTACTAACTATTTGTTTACAGTAGCCAATAGAATTTAACAATGAGTGCAGTTGCATTGATGTTTGGCAAGGATAAACCAAATGCTTTCAAATGAGAAGAATCCTCAAGAATATTCATGTTCAGTTTGAATTTAATTTCATTCTAGAACAACCAGCTAGGTAGGAATTATGTTCAATGTGAGGAAAAGGCCTACTGGCTAGATTAGCTCAGATTGGAAAGGTTTGACAGGTTCCAATCAAGCTATAAAATATCAGTTAGTTTCTTTCAAATAAACCAGTCAAACCATCCCTGACACAAATGTGATTTTAGAATAGTGTCATTTAAACTCAATTTATTTAATTTATTTGTGTGACTATTTGAATTATGTAGGCCCAATTTGAATGCCTCTAGACCAGGGCTGCCACTGACATTTAAAAAAAATCCTGTTGGAGGACGTTAAAAATCCGTGAAAATCCGTGAAAAGTCTAATAACGTTAATTTCATTGATCAAACTATGAAAATGGCTAAATGTTATGTTTGTATTTGTTACCATCATAACTTAAAAGTTGCTAGGGCCTAGGCCTATGCACAGACGAGAATAAATGAGCCAGAAACGCCCGTGGTTGCTTTAATTAAGATTGCATAAAAATGTAAAATGTTACTTATTTACAGAAAATCTGTTTTAAATCTGACCTGGTTAAAAAATTCTTAGGCCTAGGCCTAGCCGCCTAGGCCTAGGCTAGGCCCTAGGAATGTTGCATCACAATTTTGACCTAGGCCCATGTGTTGTGTTTATTAATAACATTGCAGTCTTGCAGAACTTGTTAATAACATTTTAATCATATACCAATTCTATTTTTCACGTTTATGATCACATAATCCAAACTTTATAAACAAAAACGAAAGAAAACAATTTTGTAGGCTCCAATCTTCATTGTTTGTTCATGGCTCCTCCCACTCCCAAAAGCAAGCAAGCAGTTCCTACAATATGTCTAGGACACGGCTCCGCCCTTGCTCCGCCCCCTATCGAAAGTCGAATCGATTATCGCCCCGCCTTCAATGTTTACAATCGAAATTAGCCCGCGCAGATTCAAATATACGAAAATAAGCATAGAAAACGTAATTAACGAAATATCCGTAAATAAGACAAAAATCCGTTTATCCGTTTTGCACCCTAAATATCCGTAAAAACGGATAAATCCGTTAAAACGGCAGCCCTGCTCTAGACCAACTCTCAAAATAGTTTCAAAACAGCAGTAGGCTCTATAGCTATTTTTACATGCCTTGATTGAATAGGTTGTAAAAGTGTTATTGTTTTATTATGTGGACTGTGTTTCCTATGAAGTTTTAAAATGTAGCTTACACTTGCCCCGTACAAGGCCACTTCACATTCGTAAGAAGGTTCTTGGAAGTTGTTCTGCTAAACTCCTCACATACTATACTCGATGTATTCTCGTCATTACAGATACGAACAGCAGCAGCCATCGAATGGTAGTTCAAATGGGTCTGCGGAGAGACGGGAGTACAACACACACGACTACTGCTGCTACGTCTGCAGCATCGTGACGTATAGGAAGAGGGTGCGAGCACTACCAGTCAAGGCAAGTACAGGCAGTGACGTGTGGCTCTTATATTGCTCGCTGCCCCACACGCTATATTCTCGTATCCGAGATCTGTCGCATGCGAGTGCTCATGAACTAAGTCTCGCCTCGTGGTCGTGTGTTTACTAGGGATGTGCGAACCAACTTTTTTTACTTTTGAACTTAACTCGAACTTTCCCATTTGAATAACCGAACTTTGAACTTTAAACCTACAATAATTTCAAACTGTATCGAATTCAAATCAAACTTATTAAAGGGATATCAAACAGTTATAATAAGTAAAATAGTGATAGGTCTGAACCGGCACTGTATGGAAAATCAAAGTTAAACAATTCTTAAGCTGCCAAATAGTTGATCACACACTCTTTAACGGCAAGGACAATAGAGTTACGCTCGCTTTTGAGATCATTTACGGCTTTTCTGTAGTTGTTTGTGTGTTGATTGTTGGCTAAAATTGGACATGCGGTCAATATGACTACTGACTAGCCTTAAAAATTAGATTCGTCCTTTATTCGCTTTTATTTACATAAATACAGCAGTCTTGTTGATGCAAGTATTGTACGCATGAAATCGTGGCAAACTTCGGGTCCTCTTCATAATCCCAATTGCAGGTAGTCAATTATTTGCTTGTCGACGGTGTCAGCATTGGCTGGTTTGGAGCCACTCTAATTGAAGTCCTTGACCTTTGGACTCAAATATTATTTCAACGTTATTTATTATAGCCAGGCAGTTAATGAAATATTTTGTCTCGTTTGTGCAGGATTTTCCCTTCCTACGGTTTCACCGGCAGCCCGACAAGAGCCTCCTACTCGAAAACGGAGACTTTGCCGTGGTCTGCCTGGACTGCTACGAGACCCTGCGCACGCAGTCTCTGGAGTACGAGCGCTGGGGTCTACCAGTCGAGAAGAGAGAGTACAACTGGATCACGCAGCCTCCGCCGCCAGAGGACTCTCCTGAAGCCACTGTCGCTAGGCTGCCTTCGGGGGAGAGATCCGAGAAGCTGGTAAGATCAGGACCCTACGAGTGTTGAATATTGTTTCTTGTGGTTAGCGTCTCTGCTTCCAATGTAGAAGGTCCAGTATTCAAAACCCGCTGTAGGCAGAAGATTGTTGTTAAGTCCATCTTAATTCTTGGCTTGGGACTGTGACGGTGACTTTGTAGTCCTATCAACGAGGCACATAACTTTATTGTTTTACTTACACTACTTTACACTGGTCTCTAGTTGGACATTGTTCCTTCATCAATGGTGTTGTCGCCAGCAAGGTTGGCTTAGTGTGCTTTAAATTAATGTCCTTTACTGATAATCAGATGTGACTGATTGAGTAGACTCTAAAAACAAATTAATGTTATTAATATATTTTGTGAATGACATAAAGAGCTAGGGTGCCAACAGCTTACCTTAAATGGAGTAAGGGCGCCACGAAAGATAACAAACAAATACACAAATAAACTACATAATAGGGATGACATCGGGTACCCGGGTACTCGGTTCTAGAAATTATCCGGAGCCGATTTTAAGATCCGGGTATATTTCGCGGACGTTTTTAGGCTAATTCACAAGTTTAAATTACGCGCTACGTGGTTGCGGTATTTCCCGCGGAGCGTGCCCGCTGCCTAAAGAGTAACTAGAGTCTACAACAGAGCGTGTTGTAAGCTATCACGTGCTTCCGTCCGTCTCAGCGAGTCGTGCCCATGCAACGAGTGAGTGCAAGAGAGAAAGATGCGGCGAATATCTTGGGCACTGCCGTCTGCGCGGTGCGAGATGCATGTACGATCCAACCAACTCACACTCACAGCTGACTGACAAAGATGGCTGGTGTAGAAGAAGAATTCACGATGCGATCATCTTTCAACCGATTCACAAAATTCGTAATCACGACCCATAGGATTGTTATTCCTGGGCTTATCTCCTTTCGTTCCCAGGCTTATATTGCGACGAGAGCTTCAGTGCGGGCGATAGGCCTACTAGTAGTGAGAGATTTTCCCACATGCGATGCGTGTTTATTTTCCCCTGCTTTCTGCGCGTAGGCCTAGGCCTACCTACGACGAGTTGCACTGCCTGTACAGTGTAATTTGTAAACTAATCTTTGGTGTAATGAAGAATGAACATCATTGCCTGGTTATCAACGCGATTCTTTATTTGTGTACGATTATTGCAAAAGTTTCCAGAGACGGAAACGTAGTCAGTCGGTATGACCTTCAAACCAACTAGTAGGCCTAGGAAACGGCGTTTCCACACATCGTGACGTAACAGGACCGGGGTACCCGGGTAATTCGAGTGCTGGAACCGGTTCCGAATTTTACTACCCGATGTCATCCCTACTACATACTGGTAATCAAAACGTTTTCGGTCCACGTGACCTTCCTCAGCGAGTGGAGAGAGAGACTAGGGATGACATGGCAGAATCAATTAATCGATTCTTGTCTGCATCGATTCTAAATTGATTGGAGGAATCGATTTCTCACTAGACAGTTTAAATGTTCGTGCGTCGTGTTTTGGGGCGTGGCAGAGCGATGAACCACTGTCCCTACCTCTCCCGCCAGACGCTGATTGACTGACTGTACATAAAAGCAGGCAGTACGGTCAACAGGCGACGACGCAACTTTGCGAAATACATTGTTTCGTGACATACGGCGGGCAGGACACGCCATCACGGACTCCGCGGAAATATCGCCGCATATCACGGCTTCTGCGGAAAATTACCACCAAAATAACTGTGCATTAATTTGAAAGAATTAAAAAGTTTTTTCTTGGGAATCAATTCCAATCAATTCTTAGGTGATTCCAATTTTTGGGAATCGATGTCATCCCTAAGAGAGACTCGGTTGAAAACTAAAAACTAGGCTAGCTGTTGGCTAGGGGTGAGTGAGTGAGTGTGGATTGGGTGATTTGATTTGATTTGATTTGATTAGGGTCTTTATTGTATGGCGGGATTAAGGCGGGACAGGGAGGGGTTGGAGGAAGAGGGAGGAGAATCACCGGAGGTTTAAGTTTGGCTTTTAGCGGGATTTGCAGACCCACTGGTAGGCCAGTTCCCACCTTCTCAGTTCACCAGATTGTATGGCCTACCCTTCATGACCTGTTTTACAGAGCCCTGTGTCATCATCAGGTCTGTCCCACCCACCATATTATTATGATCCAGCTTTTTTGCATTCCTTTCAAAAACATATTACAGTGGAACTTGTGTCCAACAATCATGGCTGTAACGATTTCCCGTCCCCGACACCGATTTGACTAAGTCCCTTCTTTTTCCCATTTAAACCAATGGCAATGTTAAATTTTCCCGCCCTAACGTCTTTTAAAAGCACCAGCGATAACGATTTCCCGCCTCGAACAATGAATTTGTAAGTCTCCTGATCAAAATTGCATTAGTTTTTACTACGCTGAAACGACTCTTGAAAAAACGGAACATTTATGTAAAATATTACGCACCTGACTCCCGCCCGAGTGCATCAACCAAGCCAGGCGGGCCCACCTTGCCTCATGAGCCAGCTGACTTGGTAGTCAAAGGCGCAGGAGCACTGCCCAGCAGGCGTGGAGTGAGAAAGAGGAGCGAGCCTGTCTTGATAGCTCTGTTGGACTGACGCGTCGAGTCTTGCATCATCTCACGAAACTCGGGACCTGCGCAGAGATGTACTTTCCAGTATTGATCGCTACCAGCTGATGCGTGTATAGGCGCTACACCAATAAAATAGACCGTGTACTGTAAATCACAAAATTCAATTTTGTTGTGTGCTCCTCGTTGGAACGATTTCCCGCCTGCAATATTTTTTTACTCAGTCGAGGTCCAAGGTTCCACTGTATTAATTTATTAATTTATGAAAAATGTAGGGGTGTGCGAGAACTCGAAATGTCGAGTTTTTTCGAGTTTGTTTTTATACTCGAAGTTTTCGAGTCGAGTTTTAAACATATGAAATCCTATGAAAACTGAAAAGAACCATCATCACAGACTCACAGTAGGGCTAGGCCTACGTAGAGAGACCTGGGCCTAGGCTTATTTCAACCTAGGCCTACTTCGTGTGTACTGTGACGGCAAAAAGTAGGCCTTGGACCTAGAGACTGCGTGCTTTCAAAATTATTACGATAAACAACAACGGAGACTTGGATGTGGGAACCGGGATTAGGCCTAGCCTTGGCCTACACAGCGTCGAAAACAAATATCCTTTATTGGTTTCGTTGCGTCTATATCACTTATATTTAAGATCAACTATCGAGAAGAAAGAATGCCGGTGAACATTCCATTAATGCACTTTTTAAGTATTTTAAAATCGTAGTTGGCGTAGTTTGACATGTTTTATTTTTCTTCCTTCAATCTTCCATCTTTGCTCTGACGCCAGTGTTTGATGACGCGGCTTGAAGGTCAAACTCGCCGAGCAACGCGTGGCGCGCTCCGTCGGCCATCGCTAGAACTAGAGTCGATAAAGAAGTTTGCTAACCTTTTAGTTCTATTCCAGGGCGCGGAATATTCAAATGTGCTGAAATAGCATTGAAGATGCCTAGACCGCGAATATTATAATGCGAGTGCGAATTTGGAGGATTTTTTTCTTCGGATTAAAACATGGCAGGAGTATTGTTATGGGGTCAGAAACTATAGATAACATACTGTATAAAATATAATTTTATTGAAATTGACCAGCACAAAGGGCAGGAAGGCCTCAATAGCCTAATACAAGTACTATGATGTATTTTTTATATGTTTACAACAGAAAAATCGTTGTGTTCCAAGTGGACCTACTAAATAAAAAAAATAAAAAATTTGAAATGAATACTCGACTCAACTCGAATTCAAAATGTGCTACTCGCACACCCCTAGAAAAATGTATTCACTTTTGTTTGCCAAGACTTAAACAAAACACATTCTATCTTGATGCCCACATTTGGCATGTTATCTATCAATGTAGATGTAGTCAATCTGTAGGAACATGATTTTTTTCCTCTTTCTTGTGTTGGCAATAAAATAAATAGCTTACAATCTTATGCTTAGTAACGATATCAATATCGCGGGAAAATCGAGCGTATGCTCAAAATCGATACCCCAACGTCATTGGAAGTTAAAACCGCCCCACCACCGATACGCATTTCGGCAGTTCAACGGAATGCTCCTCCCACTTCTCCGCCAAGAATGAGTAAACTAAGGGTACAGTAGTCCCCCGACAATTCAAGCTGTTATAGTTCAAAATTCGGCAAATTTTGAACAAAAACATTGGTCCCAAACATCAATATAGGACTTTGAATGTTATTTTATTTGGTTACTTCAAAATTCAGTATAATTCGTATTTCGAAGTCTTATGAGTCCCAAGTGTGAAATTTGACGCGATGAATCGAAGAAAGGGATCATGTTTTTGGAACGAAGTGTAGCGCGTAATGCTGCGGTGTCATGTGTTTGTCCTTGGTCTGCGTAGTTGTAAGTGATGTGGTAAAATGACGTTGAAGAAGAAGATAGAAACTTTGAAGAAAGTTGACCTGAAGAAATCTACAAAAACGAAAATACCAGAACGTTTTATAATACCGGTTTCCATATTTTCTATTTGCCAGCGATCTGCTCAGTCGCGATCTACAGATAGCTCCGCCCACCCGTGCTGCACGAGTGGATCAACCACGCGTGTTCCTCGACGCCGACAGTCAACATTTGTGTGGTGCGTTACTCCTTCCCTCCCCGACTTTGTCTCGACCTTGGTCTGGAATCTGGATATTGTAGTGTAACTCCAGCCGCTGGCTGCTTTGCTGATAAAATGAATGAGAATGCACTTGTGGTCTCGTTATCTTATCTCATCATAACGTAAACAAAGCGAGAGTCTCTGACAAGAGAGTCTGACAAGCGAGCTAGCGATACGTAGTTGGTTGCTCCTGGGATTAGGGGGGATGGACAGCATTGTACAACTAAAGAAGTGGGCTAAAAATAACTTTTGCAAAAAAAATTTAAAAAACCAAGTCAACCCTTCCATCAACCAATAAAGTATTGTTACTTACTGCCAAAACATTTTTTTTGCTCTCTTGGAACAAATTAGGCTTGTAGGAGGGTGTTCAACATTGGTGAAGGTCAACTGCTTTTACCTTATCTTTATCGCCGATCTAGGAGTCGACTCCTACTCAATTCCTAAGGCTCCAGAGTCAACTCCAATATTTACTACCCGATGTTATCATTGGTTCAAAGATATTTTTAACAAACTTGCTTTTTTTTTTGAATTTTGGATTTTGGATTTTTGGTTAATTTGAGTACAGTAAGATCTCTCTTATCCGAGTTGGATGAGACCGGGGGCACCTCGGATTTGCGAAAAACTCGGATGGCGCGGATCAATTGTTTATTTGCTCTCGTAGCATAGCCTGATGTGGTAAAATGATATATGACACATGTAATGGATAAAGGAACATAAAATACACACGATACACTTCATACAGGGTATACTAAATGATTTAATAGCTTGTAATTCAAGCTCACTAACACACGTACACAATTAGGCCTACATGTCGTAATAAAAACGTATGTCTAGGCCTAGGCCTAGGCCTAAACTCGACGCAGTAGGCCTAGGCCTACAATGCAAACATAGGCCTAGGCCTAGCTCTCTTTCTCATGTGGGAAAACCTCTCACTACTATGCCCGCGCTGAAGCTCACGACGCAAGATAAGTCTGGGAAAGAAATAAGATAAGCCCAGGAATAACAATTCAATGCGTTGTGATTACGAATTTCGTGAATCGGTTGAAACATGATTGCATCTAGTTCCACAACGACCATCTTTGAACAGCTGTGTGTGAGATGGCTGGATCGTATGCGCACGCGCAGGCGCGCGACGCACACTGACCTCTATATGCTCAGTGGGTGGCACTGACGCTTACCGGCGATGCGCCCGACGCACACTGACCACTGAACTCTATACGCTCAGTACACTGATGCACACTGCTCGAAAGTCGAGATATATTGCCGATCTATCTTCTTTGCACTCACTCGTAAGGCATGCCTACAAATGTATGCGAGTACATTTAAAAAAGTGCGGCGCGGCGTCTGTAATTATTTTTATGTTTTATTTACGTATTTAAAACTTTTTTTTTTTTTTTTTTTTTTTGTTTTGGCGGCTCGGTTAACACGGAACATCGGATAAGAGGAGATCGGATAAGAGAGATCTTACTGTATTTTGAAATTGCTTTTGGTTGGTCCCCTCGACTTTGAATTTTCGAGGGATTACTGTACTGCCTTCATCATGGCCTTTATACCATGTCTTAGTATCACACATAATACCTATGTACAATAAAGAACTGAACTATGAACTGAACTAAGTTGATGGCGGCCTATTGGCAAATACAGTAAATATTTTAGCCCCTCAAAACTGTCCCCCTATCTCGTGTTCAGTTTTCTGGAATTTATGTTAAAACTCCTGTTCTCTCACATCCCTAATAAATAGTAAACGCCTGCCCAGTGCACTCTTAGCACTCCCCTTCCTACGTTGGTTTGGTACTAATAATGGAATAATATCTTCTGTCCCAGGTTCCGCCTGCGCTCGCCACCCGTCCCGGGCGCAAGAACTGTTCGCCCAAGACGACCGATAGAAAGAACTCTTCCAACTCCAAGCCACACCCGCCTTCCGACAAGCCAGACCAAGGTAGGACGGGTCACCGTTGTTGAATATTACCTAGGACCCGAGTTTTGAATTGTAACGTCAGTTACTTTTCTTTGTTTTGAGTGGTCATGTGGTCTGATCATAGAGGTTAATACTAGGGCTGGGCAAAAAAATTGATATTTCGATACGATATCCATAAGTGAAAATATTTTCGATACCGATATTTGGCTTCATATCGAAATATCGAAATTTACACAAAAAATGCTCAATTTCGTAATTTTGGTGGAGGTGCCGGGTAGGAAGGCCTAGTAGAAATTAATTGAACCTGGCTGGTGCATATGGTGGAGGTGCCGGGTCATAAAACGTAAGTAATTTTTTTGTTTTTGTTTTTTACAAACAATTACATTTCGATTAGTGATGACATCGGGTATCCGGAAACCGGTTACAAACCGGTTCTATAGCGACCCGGTTCCGACTTTTCAAGTTCTACTACAACAGTGAACTTCACAGACACGTTTCCCCGCAAAAATGGTAATTCTACACACCGTTTCTTGTGCTGTCTATTTCCACGGAGCCTGTGATGACGTGGCCAGAACTCAAACGGCCTTGAGGCGCGAGGCTGCTACAATGACACTTGACTGTCGGCAGTCGTACGTAACAAAGCGCGGGCGCCGAAGCCAGCTCACTCCCGGACCGCCGGACGTACAGTTGTTTCCAAAAAACACGCACGTAAGGCTGATAGATTGAACAAAAATTGGCCATTTAAAACCGGTTCCGGCGTGGAGGAACCGGTTTGAACTTTTTGGACTTAATGTCATCACTAATTTTGATATATCGATATCATTTTGAAATATTTCGTATGATATCGATAATTGAATGATATCATAGCCCAGCACTAATTAATACCTGACCAAGAGAAGTAACTCAGTGCTTTTGAGGTGTCCTACTAACACTAGTTCCCTGTTTGACAAAACACTGCTGCATAATCGGTCATATTGTATGATTAGTACAGAGACTGGGCCTTTGTTATGTGGATAACAAAGCCAATATTATCATATCACAAAGGCATTGGTTGTACTTTCTAATTTCACAAGATCTTTGGCTAGAAGCAGGCGCAGTCATTGGCTGAGCCGGTCAGTCTCTTGCTGGCAGCAGAGTAAATACACCTAGCATGCTTTCCATGCATGTCTGTCACTTGTTATTGTAGGTACGAGCATATGTTGTCGGTTGTGCTTTGAGTTACTTCTCTTGGTAAGGTATTAATCTCTATGGTCTGATAACGTCGTTATTTGCCAAATGGCTAGTTTTGAAATTAAAACATATTTTTCGACTTTTACAACGTCTTTTTCCCCCATGGAAAAAAGCTACATAAGTGGAATGATGCTTATTGATGTTATCACTCCAATGTATGTAGTACGTGTGATATCACAAGCATGTTTATATGGCTGTGATTAAATTAAAAAACAATTGGTAGGCCTATTCACTATTCAGCGCTAAGCTATTTTGAAATATTATCATGCAGTTTGGAATACAAATAAACTAGTAATCGTAGGAACGTTTTGAAAGTTGGGGGGGTCAAATTTACTAGAAGGTTTCGCAGGTGGTAGCAGGGGTCTGGAGCAAAGCCCCAGCCGCTGGAGGCAAAATACTTTTCACCATACAACAGTTTATTTTGTCATGTTTTAACTGAAAAATGAAAAAAATCACCATTTTGTTTATGAAGGATATATGCCTACACTATAGTGAGACTTAGTTGTTCAATTTCAATTTGATTGCCCAACTAAACCATCATGCTTGTGTGTATCTAAAACACTCAAAAACTGAACTTGTAAAAGTTAAATATTTTTCCCCCCTGCCCTATGCCTAGGTTCCTATGCCACTATTAATGAGATAGGCCTATTCCCTTGGAACTTGGCCCTAGACATCTTGCCAACATTCAAGGCACCTAGCTTTATTTTTATTTACCTTTTAGTTTTAGCACACATGTGAGTTCTTTCCATGAGGCATCTTTTTTTATTTTTACGTAAGGAAACGTAAAATTATAAGACAACAATCGTAGAGTGTTGAAATAAGATCTTGCTGTTGAAATGCATTTTGATTTTTGATTATATTTTATAGGTTAGGTTCGGCCCTAAAATGACAGAATGTAATTAATAATACAGAGTAAGTGATGTCAACGCAAAGACTTGAGATAAAAATGTGATAAGTTAAGGTTCTTTATCCGTGGTCTTTGGATGTGTAGGTATAGATTCGCTCTTTTGATTGGTCCTGTACTCGGAAAATTGTTTGGCTCGCGAGAAAAATAAGTAGGCTAGTATCGGGAAAAACAGCAAATCAAGTTTATCTCACAATGTTTGAAGAAAGATTAACACCTTCATTTTATTCAAACCATAAAACCTCTATGTTATAAAGTGACGTTTTGATCAAAACAATTTCAAGACTTGGGTCCCTGGTGGAGGTGCATGCTTCTTGCTAGGAATGTTGGAGAATTATCGATAATGAAGAAGAGGTACGTAGTGAGAGCGGTTTGTACGCGGTCCTGTACTCGGAAAATTGTTTGGCTCGCGAGAAAAATAAGTAGGCTAGTATCGGGAAAAACAGCAAATCAAGTTTATCTCACAATGTTTGAAGAAAGATTAACACCTTCATTTTATTCAAACCATAAAACCTCTATGTTATAAAGTGACGTTTTGATCAAAACAATTTCAAGACTTGGGTCCCTGGTGGAGGTGCATGCTTCTTGCTAGGAATGTTGGAGAATTATCGATAATGAAGAAGAGGTACGTAGTGAGAGCGGTTTGTACGCAGCGTTTCTTTTTCTCGCTCAACGTGTGTCACGTGACATGGTATAGACACCTAGGGCTGTGAACGGGTACCCGGGTACCCGCCCGTTGATAATAGCCCGGGTAATGAAATAAGTCGTCGGGTGCTCGTTTGACCGTTTTTCGTCTCAAATTCCGCTAAATTAACGCGGCCGCCGGTCAGGCTTGCACTCGTCGGCGCGCAGCGGCGGCAGTAAGTGATTTGTCATTAATACGCGCTCGTATTTCGTCCGTCGAGCTCCAGTGAGTGACGTCACCAACACGCTGCGCGCGCACCCCTATTCATCGTAATCGCCGATAAGTGACTGGCGGAGATTTATGCATTCCGGCAACATCAATTCCTAATGAATGTGCATTTTCAACAGCTGGACATTAGAAACGAGCATCTCTGGCTCCCGAGACCGTCGACATGTTCACGTTTATGAGAACGTGCGTGTTAAAGTGATGACCTGTCAATATAAAGTAGATAAATTACTGAATTCACTTATTTTTTATTTTTTTGTAATCGTAAAAAAATCTTAAAATTTCGTCATTTAGGGTACCCGGATACCCGCCCGTAAGATCGACGGGTACCCGGGGAGGCATTTTTACCAATTTGCACAGCCCTAGTGACACCAAGGTCTGAATGTTGTGTAGTACAAAACTATGTGACAAATTTAATGAAAAATATACCCATTTTCAACTTTACTGTTTTGGATTAGGTACTGTCAACATGTTTATAACTTTAAAATATCTATACCGTAGCGGTAGCGGTATTCAGTTATCAATACAAAAAAAAAAAATCTTGTTCAAAATGCTTTTTATGCCTCTTCATAAACAATGCAGACACATAAGCATATAAAGATCATGAGTTCACCTGAATAAATCCATCTCTGCCATTGTAATTAGTCACTACGGCACTCTCCGCTCTATTGAAGTCATGTGCACATGCTTCAAGAGTAGAGAGAGCCAGGTTAGAAGCTGAAGATTGCACACGCGTTAGTTTCCCTTCAAGACACCACGTTGACATGTCTTGCTCACTCATCGTGTGCATACTTGGTTCTTTGACGAGGGAGCTGGTGTCAACGGATATCGAGCAGATAAGAGGGTGGAATATACTGTTGAACTACATACGCATACTGCAGACCGCGGCAAGATATTGTATTCGTTAAAAATGAAAGCTACTATCCAATATGATCAATTAGAGTTTTGTACTAGATATAATAGGCCCTTCTCGACGTCTAAAACTGGTATTACCGAATGTATTATGTTAAAAAACGTTAAAAATTACACTTTACGTCTTAAACGACACGTAGAATATTATTGAAAAATAGAAAATGTTCTCGACTAGGTACTTAAAGAGATTGGAAGTTATTGTTGAAAGAAGAACATTTTATATTATATTTTCTTTAAATAATGAACTTAACTCCTTTCCTTTGCCCTCCCTCCAGGTGGCCTGTCAATACTTCCATTCATTCAATTCTTCCATTTATTTCACTATCCAGGGCACTGTGTTACATATCCTTAAATGATTTCACATGTTTATGCCGCAATCCTGATAGTAAGTCCATTGTGACTGATGCTAAGTGAATGCGCCACTGGTTAGCAGGAGACGAAGACCTCTGATTTTAATCTGAGATTTTTGGGTTAAATTTTCGTATAAATGGTTTGTAATGGGGTATATGCAAGAAGTTCAAAAATGCTAATTAATGGGTGTTTCCTGATGCATTTTAAATTCTAAACACAAAAAACTTGGTTTGAATGTTTTTAAAAAAATGTATTTTATAAGAAAACTGTGTTTGAAAATGCGTAATTTTCAAATGCCGCCGTGGCAACCGATAACGCGCTCTGATTGGTCGTGACGTCACCCGCCATGTAAGAGGCTCGTAGAGGTAGTGGACTTGCTTGGTTGACGTGCAAATCCAATACGCAGGCCTCCGCCTACCATGGCAGAATATTATGGATTCAAGGAAGGCAGAGGCTAATAATATTAATTAACCAGAAGTCTCTGATTCTAATAGGTAAATGAGTAATTAACCATACTTCACTGCCATTCGATGATAACGTACAAACCTACCCAAATTAACTTTCCCGCAAAACCTCTGTGCGCGAAACCACCCTAGGATTTTCAAGTATAGGTTTGGCTATTCGGCGCCTAGAAGGGCAATGTATGCAAGAAAATATATTCATGTAATTTATACAGTAAGACACATGAGTAATTTATCATAAAACAATGCCACCACTAATTAATTACGAATATAACGTACCAAACAAATACGATTTCCCGTGCATAACCCCCGAGATTGTAGGCCTATAGGCGGGGCATATAGCTCGGTCTCTAAAAGTTCATTTCGCACTTTTATAGACTAGAAAATAGTTTAAAGGCTCACGCGGACATTAATAATTAGCATACTATTTTTGGCAACCACAACTCATGTTAATTTACCACCGTGAGGTAAGCGATCAGGATTTTCACTTTCACGTAGATTTGCTATTCGACGCCGTAGAAGGGTATTGTCTACAAGTAACTATATTCATGTAGTTTATACAGTAAGACACATGAGTAATTTTAATTTATCTTAATACTACTATGCCACCACTAATTAATTATTATACGAATATAATGTACCAAAAAATTATGTTTTCCCGTGCATAACCCCGAGATTGTAGGCCTGTAGGCCGGGCATATAGCTCGGCCTACACAAGTTCATTTTGCACTTTTATATACTAGAAAATAGTTTTAAAGGCTCACGGACATTAATTACTAACATACTATTTTTGGCAACCACAACTCATGTTAATTTACCACCGTGAGGTTGGCGATCAGGATTTTCACTTTCACGTAGGTTGGCTATTTGACGCCTAGAAGGGTAAAATGCATACAAAAAAATACATTCGTGCAACTTATACAGTAAGATAAATTATTATTAATAATTAATTATCATAATACAATGTCACCACTAATTAATAACGAATATAACGTACCAAACAAATATGTTTTTACCATGCATAACCCCAGAGATTACAGGCCTATAGCTCGGCCTACAGTTAAAAGTTCATATTGGCAACCACAACATTCCCTATATGCTACATGTCGATTTACGCCTCAAATCTTTAGGAACACTTAAATACAGTTTATGTAGCGTAGCTACACAAGCATAAAGGAACAACACAATACTTATTATTCGATCATTATTGCTGATTGCCGCGAAAGCAGGGCCCCTGCGCGTGTTATCCCAATGCGTCCGCTGGTAGCCTACATGGCCGGTGACGTCACGAAAATGGCGCGCATCCCGGTGCGTTTCCAAAGGCTACTTTGACTAAGAAAACTTAAAACAATATTACGGCCAAACTAAAAAATTTAGAGATCCATTTTTTTGTGTTCTATAGGGTGTTAGTGGCTATCGAAAAAATACACTTAGAGAATTTGTGCAAATAGCCTATTAAGATTATACTACACACTAGCAGACTTTGTTAGGCTGAGGAGCAATGCTTGCTTACCCATCACATTTTCGAATGCAATCATACAAATGTGTCTCACAAATCTTGCACTTACAGTTTTTTCTATTTACAGAGCTTCCTTTGCTCTCTATTGACAGTTTTTTTCTATTTACAGTTAGCTTTCTTTGCTCTCTATTGGGGTTTTAAAATTTCCAGGTTACCTCCTTTGAAATTTATATTCTATAACCTGTCTGTCGTGTTTCTGCCAGGAATACGGAACCGTTCCGTATTCCACGAGTCTGGCCCGAAAATCGACATACGGAACGGTTCCGTGTTTGTTCCGTTCGTCATTTGAATTCGTGCCAAACCAACGTAGTTCAGTCAATCTCACACAGCAGCACTATATGGAGGCTGACTCGTTTACCAACGTGGTTGATTTTTGTCCTGAAAAATTCTCGAACACGGCCATTTCACAGACGACTACAAATAACATGAAGGCCTACAAATTGTCAAGGTGGTGCGCCATAACAGAAATAGGCTTCTCAGCTCGTGTTTACTTCGTAAAAATGACATAAAGCTCCTGAATATTACAAGATGGGGAATCTGAAGGCGATTGTGCTGAATTTCCAATGAGTGTGATATAGTGTGAGATTCAGGAAGTGTTGTTGATTAGCTTGCAAATGATGCAAGCGTTGATAATGATGTGGATGAAGACTAGAGTGCTTCTTACCAAGATAAAATGAGATGATGACAAAAGTAGGGTTAGGCCCAGGGCTGTCGGGAATATATACTGGAAAAGCAGCAAAGCATATGAACTAGAAACAATAGGCCTAGTCCTACATTTTTGTGCATTCATGCAATTTCGTCCCGTAGACACTAGGCAGTGTGTGGCGGGGTGCCATCCCTCCCTGTAATACGGTTTTAACTGCTTCCGTACGGGCAAAATGAGCAAAATATACTCAAGTCTCAATGGGTAAACAATGTTTTAGCGTGCTCTAGACCCAGATTTTGATGTCACGTGCTATTTGCGCGGGAAATAAAATAGTACTGCAAACTTTTTGCCTCAATAGTATTTAAAATATTTCCTTTAAATTGGTTTTAATTGCAGTAATGGTGTTTTTAGTGCTTTTCTATCCATTTCTTACACCCATGTCAATATTTGGACTTGGTGTACATTCCCTATTGCAATACAAAGTGAATAAAATCACAAATGAACATATAGCCTACTCGAGATCAATAATTAACAATTTATGCTAATATGTGAATGGCATAAAGTGATAGGGTGTCAACAGCTTACCTTAAGTGGAGTAGGCACACCGCAAAAGATAACATATAAACAAAATAAAAACTAGTAAACTACATATAAAACGTTTTTGGTCCATTTGACCTTCCTCAGTGAGTGGAGAGAGAGACAACACAAGTTATGCTAATATATGAAGCTGAAACTGATTGTTAATGTGTAAATAGTGAGCAGTTTATAATGCATCCAGTAAACAAAACATTCATTTTTCTAAAAGAAAATATTGTTAAATTTGTATGTAGAATTGAAGGTGTCTTTGGAACATGGAACTTTTAGCCCTTGAGTGTTCTGGTTTCCCCAGGCTGCCGCTAATTTCGAGCCTGGCTACCACTATCGGCTAGGATCAAGTGTGACAGTAGATGGCCAACAAGAGAGTTAACATGGATTTTGTAATTTTGGGATTGATTTCCATATGAATGCAGACAAGAGTTGCAATTTATTTTTAATGAGTATTGAAGTGAATACAGTACCGGTAAGTGCAATGCACAAATGTCCAAGCTCTTCTTTCACATTCCGTCAACATTGCTACATATGGTTTGTTGATCTTGTGGTTAGAGGATCTTGCTTCCAATGCAGAAGGTCCAGGGTTCGATTCCTGCTTTAGGCACAAGTTTTTTAACTTCTGATTTGTACTCAAGTCCATCAGTTCTTGGCTTAGGAGTGTGTAAACAGTGACTTTGGAGCCGTCCTACTGACCAGGTATTTAATAAATTCCAAGGTTATTCTGAATTAGCCTTGTTGATTCTGGTGCTGTCTGCAGATGGAATCGTGGCCAGCTTGATTGATCGGTGTTTTCTGCTAAAATATGCCGGTCTCTAGTTGGTCATTGTTTGCTTATCGCTGGTGTCGGTGCCTACAGGTTTGGCTTGGTCGGCTTTAAATTTAATGACCCCCACGGAAAATCAGTTGTGTGATGAGTGGGTAGACTCCGAATACGAATTTATTTATTTATTTATGCACAAAATTCCCTCAACATTGTTGCATAGCTATTTCTAAAGTCACTTATTTCCACGAGTAATCTTGTGTAACCTCCCATGCGGTCTGTTCCCACTCTCTGCAGAGTGGTACACATTTCCCCGAGATAAACAGCAAGCAAGACAGATTGCAAGTGTGAACACTTAGAATGTTTCTAATCTGGGTTTCATCAGTGGAGAAGCTTTCAACTCCTCTAGGGATAAACATTGCTGTAGTGGAGTGCAGCGTGGTGCAACGATGCGACCGCCAGCTGTGTGCACTCTGGGCTATTGCAGAGTTGTAGTTCATGTTTGTTTAGCATTCTAAGACACCGCGGTGTATAAAAACATGGTCCCTATCGTGGGATTTGAGGCTAGAAGACGACATCGAACTCAAAAGTAACAGCATTACGATTACGAATCTCGAAATCAGAATCTGGCACGAGGATGCCCCGAGCCCCGAATATGTGCGTTCCTATTTTTCGATCAACGTCTACATTTTGTCATCGACCAAGATGAATAATTTGTGCTTATTTGGGAAGGTGATGCCTATCTTTGTACATGATTTTTGTATTCAAATTTTGGCCCCGTGTGTAATAATATGTAGGTCAAACATAGATATTCCCCCCCCTCCCGACACAACAAAAAGTTTTTTGTGAACTTTGAGGATTCGTAGAATAAAATCGGTGAGGGGTTATCAACTATAGGAAAAGAAGAACCAAGATATGTTGAGATGGCTACATGTAGGGTACTTACATGTACCCTACATGTAAGGGGGGGGGGGGTAAGTACCCTACTGCGTTTGTACTCAAGCCTCTTTATACAATCTGGTATGTCTACTCGTATACCATGGTTATGTTATTTTATGGTTTTGTAGTAAGATGAATTTTGTAGGGATAAACCAATTCTGATGAATAATCAATAAACCATAGATCGAGTACTAGATCAACTTTCAGGGACACTGGCGACGACGATTCACTTGTAAAACTGGTAAAATACAATTGTGCTATTCGAGACGATGAGCGGTGAGGTGAAGGGGTGGAGAACATTAATATACAAAACATCCAAAAAAATACTGTACGGGAGTTGAACCCACGTCCCTCTCTAGTCCCACGCTTCGGACTTTTGAGATACTTAGATTGGATTGGATATTGCTTAACGTCTCATATTTATGCAACTTGGCTAATCGAGACGAAGGGAGGGACGTAAGGGGCGACGCGGGGGGACAAGGGGTGGACAGGCCTGTGCTGGTCAGAACTAGCCACAAGCGTATGGGGAGGGCAGGGGTTCCCCCACGTCATGTACGTCTCCGTCAGTGTCATCATCCGTCCGTGTTGTCGTTGTCGTCGCCGTCGGGGAGGTAGTCAAAGGGAAGGAGAAAGTTCCCCGACGACGACCCAGAGCTCGCCATTAGTTTCAGGGAGAAGAACTCCCCTAATCACGGGCCAAACCACGAGAAGGTTGCGAGTTGGAATTTACTTACTTGACGAGACGGGTAATATTGCTCGAGTGTAAACACGCCAGGATGTACTTGCACTTCCAAGAGGGATGCCCCCCCCCTACACATGCACACACTCTTCTAAGTGCCTGCTCTGTTGTGATAACCCCCGCGACCTCCCGTCCGCTATCTCCTTGCTTTCCATTAAACATGCAACGAATAAACAATTTAGGGGTCGTGGGAGTCAAGAGGCTAGGCGAGAGGTGAACACATGGCGGCAACCATGACCCCGGTGACACGGTTGACCTCGCGCTGACTGGCTGGCTGGGCGGCGAGGAGCGTGAGAGTGGAGGGGCAAGGCTATATCCTCTTTCCGGGAGACGGTGCGGTCTGCTCTTCTTCACCTCGCATCCTTAGTGTGGCTCGTTGGTCTTGTGGTTAGCGTATCTGCTTCCAATGCAGAAGGTTCAGGGTCGATTCCCGTCAAAGTCAGAAGTTTTTTAACTTCAGATTTGGACTTAAGTCCATGGTGACTTTAGAGCCGTCCTAGCAACGACGCACAATAAATTCAGAGTTGTTCTGAATCGGCCTTGTTGATTCTGGCGTTGATCCGCGGGTGTTCGCACTGTCCATACCACTGATTGCTATATTTCCTATTAAAAATATTGATCTTTGGTTGGTTATCGCTCACTCGTCGATTGCGTCGGGGCCTACAGGGTTGGCTTGGTCGCTTTGATTTACTGTCCCCCACTGAAAATCAGTTATTTGAGTGGGTAGACTCTAAATACAATTTATTTATTATTTATTTATAACCACCCCCGTCTGGGCCCGGGGTAGAATTGGACCAGAGCATCGCTCTGCTAATCGTAAAAGGCGATTCAAAAGTCGCATCTTGCAAACATCAGCTAGTAAGAAGGGTAGTATGTACTCCCCGAAACTAGAGGCCAGCTCTGGCAATCGACGTCGGGGACCTTGCCCCCTTCCCTTGACGACCTCCCCGATGACGACAATGACACAACGAACGATGACAAAGACGATGACTACCGCGACGTGAAAACCCCCCTTTCCTCCCCATACCCGTGGCTGGTTCTGACCAGCGTCGACCCTCCTCCTCATGTCCCCTAGGCTAGAGTGGCGCATTATGACCTTACGGTTGACGCGCCCTTCAACTAACTAGTTTTTATAACTGAATAGGATAGACGTTAAATAAATAATAAATAAATAAATGAATCTGGAGACAGAAGTAAATCAATCGTATGTGATTGTGTAGAAGTAGGACGGATACACAACTTTATACACAAAAATACATCGTGCTATCCAATATGGCTGCCGATTGTTGTTACTCTCATCAACGGATATATTGGATTGTAGTGAAACTGATAATGAAACTTACGGGACGGATCCCGACTGAACGTTTTTCCGAGGTTTTCCTCTGCAATCGTTAAAGCGAATAGAATTTCCCCTGAAGAGGGTCACACCGAGTAAACTGATGACGAAACAATAAATATCTCACTTTGCGCGTTCTCCATAAGCAATTTTGAGATAATTTGCTGTAAATTGTTCTATGTGGTGTATCTATGATTGTCAGTTATTGTCATTTTCTCGTAAAAACATTATAATAAGTTAAATTGCCTTGTATATATTATATTTTATGGTTGCCTGTATCTTGTGAGTGGTGTATTGATAGACCCCTCATCTCTGGCACATCATCATCATCCTTGTCAGTGAGAGTGCATTAGTCCCGCCCGACACTCGGTGTGTTTATGTTATCGTCGAGAAGTTAGAACTGCCATCTCCGCCGCCACATGGCGATCACCTCTTGACAAGTCTCTCTCTCCTAACATCTCGACTCTCTGTCAGTCTTCCCACGGGACCCGACACACTCCTGAGTGTAAACCACCGCCCACCCCCGACGTCAAGTACCCTCCCTTTGAAGCGGGCGATGTGCCGTCGCATAGCAACCACCCCCGAGCTAGCGAGCCGGCGCCCCCCTTCCCCCGCCACCCCTAGCACGGAGGATGAAACTTGAAATTAGCTTTGTGCATGCCCGTAATTGATTTGGGGTGGGTGGGAGCGAGTGTGTGTGTGCTCGCCGCGGTACAGTGCTGTGTCGGGCTGAGTGGTATAGATAGAGTGATACGTGGGGGGGGGGGGGGGGGGGGGCACACAACAAGTTTCGTGTTGTCGAAAGTTGGACGGCGACGAGGGGCTTTTCGATCGTTCGGTCCTGATTAGCTTTCGTCGTCGTCGTCGTCGTGTCGTGTCGTGTTTTGCCCTGGAGGTTGCTCCCTCCCCCCCTTCCCCTCTCTCTGTGTGGACTTTACACGGGGTGACGGGGGCACGCATTCATCACGCTGAACTCTTCTGCTACTTGTGTCCAGTGTTATCACCGACATAGGGGGTAGTTGAAGGGTGGAAGAGAGTTATTTATTACACCGATGTGAGGGCAGCGAAATGAAACCGCGATTATCTCTTCTGATTCATCTTTCTTTTTCTATCTAGCTGAGGCACATGTAGCAACCAATATGCGCACACTGAACAAACCTCTGGCGGGCGCAACGACATCGAGTGGACCTTGTTAGCAACCTTTATTAACAATAATATTCGTTTCATTTACGGTACCATGTAGTTTATCTTGCAGCTTTGCTCTTTACAGCAAAGTGCAAACCTTCTGTCACATAATTATGTTGTATCTAGAAATTACCATATAAATCAATAAACAAACAAACACAAGAAAGTACACGAAATCGACCCTGATTAACTTTATAAACTAACCCGGGACAACTCTTTTAAATCCTAGCGCGTCAGGGAAATTTGTGAGCCCTATGCACCGTTAGCTTCTCATTTGGTGCCGCCCCGGGCGGGGCAGCTGGCCCTCCGTCCGCCACTGGGTTCCCTACCCCTACATTGAGGGTAGTTTTAGTTAATTGTTTGCATAAACCCTCGTTAACACGGCACGGCGGGTGTGTTGCTCGAGACGCGGGGCCGACGAGGCGACGGCTAATTAGGTTGGTCGGCGTCGACGTCGTGACGTCGCAAGATGGCGGGAGCCGTCCGTGTCAGCTCGCACAGGAGTAATTTAGATGAGCTTCTAGTAGAGCGAGGGCTGTGGTTGAGTTTCCCCCCTCCAGGGCAGGTGTGCGACAGTGTTGGCTCTAGCCCCCCCCCCCCCAATATTATCACCACGCGAAATAACCATTTTTAGTCATATCTGAAAACGCAACAAAATAGCAAAATAGTGATTAAGGACACGTTGTTTTGTCAAAAATATTGCCTGAATGATTCAAGATTAAAAATTTTTGAGTAGTAAGTTTTTGATTGGAAATTGAATGAATTAAATGCATTCATCAATAAAAACTCTACTGATTGCATAATATTGTATTTCTAACTAAATTGCATTATTTCAGCCCTGCATCACTTTTTCTATATTTTGCTGCGTTCTTGAGATTCGACTAAATCAGTCTTTCGCGTGGATTAATATTGGTGGGGCTCTGATTCGGGAGGTCCCGGGTTCGAATCCCGCTGAGACCGACAATCCTGACAGAAGGGGTTTTTCGGAAGTTTTCCTCAGTCGTTAATGCGAATACAAGTGATTTAAGAGGGTTCACCACCCTTTTGGCAGTTAGTAAATAGCGGTTTGCTCGGCCAAGAAGCATCCTATGTATATACCATTTTGCAAACTTGTCAATAAAGCATACATGGACGTTCTTACAGTCATAGATTTTCAAAATTTTGTCTTGATCAGCCAGAAAAAATTCACGAACAGTATAGTGAATTTTGGACTTTTTAACAAAATTGAAATTCGTGAAATCTAATTTATTCTTTATAAATTATTTCAAAACAAATTTTAGGATGGTTACTATAGAAACCTTTATTCCACTTTCTGAGATATGTTCAAATTTCCAACATCTGTGATGTCATTCAGCCGAGCAAACAGAAAATTGCCTAAAAAAGGGTGGTGAACGCTCTTAAGTCCTGTTAAAAAGCCCTCGTACATTCTGTTCTCAACTGCCCTGAAAATCTCAATAACCTAGTTTGTCACCTGAGTAGAGGGTCACTCTACCTACAGCGGGCATCCCAACAAAAGTTTTCTTAAATGGCATCGATGCCCTCTAACCTAAACCGTATTCTGTTGACCCTTGCTGACAAAACCCGGACACGCGTTTTCGTCGTCGTAACGTTGCTTTTCTCTCCCTCTCTTTACCACCTTCTTTGTTGATAATCCGGATCTCACAAGATTATTAATAGATTCATGAATTATGTTGTCGCTTTATTCCAACAGTTGTGGACATTCTAAAGTTGAGTCAAGCTGGGAATTGTCAGTTGCAACCCCCGATCCGGCCCGTGACGTAACCTCTGACACCTTATACCCTCTCTCCCTCGTAATACCTGACTAGTTTTTAACACCGTATACAATGTCACATCGATCCCCCAACAGCCAGTAGTATTCGCCGGCCGATGTCAAAGGTCAAACAGAGGGGTCGGTAATCAAGTTACTTCCTACCTCGCGCTCCGGTTGTGGCCTCCGGGTATGTAAAACAGGGATGGCTGTCTGCCCGTGTTCGCTCCTTTGATTGAGGCAGGAACTGGGCGTTTGTATTACAGGGTTGGGGAATACAACACACAGTACTATACTTTTCTATATTATTGTCATCGTTGTTTCGTTGTCGTCAATTGTTTGAAAACATTTCCCTCGAGTTCCCTTGTCAGTTAGTTAGTTATTGGTGCCCTAAAACCCCAATAACTAACTAACTGACAAGGGAACTTGACGTGACGAGACTCTTGCCAGTGAGATGTCGGGGCCACACGACAAAACTTTACTAAATTGGCATATTTTGTGATCGTTTCTCCCGTTGGCATGTGGAAATCCTACAGAAGATAGCCTTTTTGTTACATTTTCCTAAGTCATTTTAAACTTTAAAGCATAAACCAGCTTAATACATAATGTTGTGTGTTAGCATAGCACACGTTGATAAATAGTTTCCCAAATAAGATTCGAATCCACAATCTTCAACTACTTCTTGCGATCATCAGCTGTTGATGATGATTTTGTTGTTGCTTAACGTCTCCATTATTGCATTATTGCTCTTTGAGACGATGTTGGAGATATAGACGAGGGTGAAGGAAGGACGATTAAAAAACATATGCCTTATTCGGGATTCTAACCCGCGTCCTCAGTGGCATACGGACCCTGCAGCGCTCTTATCGTATCAGCCGCGACGGCCATCATCCGGTGTGGAAAGTCGTTATTTATCTCTAGATTCTGTATTATCGAGATGTCGATTGCCGGTGAATCTTCGTGGTGATAGTCGTCGTAGGTTCCGCCTAGTCCTGGGCTATCATAACACAACAGCAACACTAACACCCGTGATTCTGTGGCGTGAGTGACACCTCGTGTCGTCGCGTACGCTGCGTTCGGCAAGCTGCATCCACTTGAGTACGGCGTCCATCACGCGACCGGCGCGTAGGTTACAGCCAGTGGCGTAACGTACTAAAATAGTAAATACTACCATTGCAGTGTTAAATATCAAAATATTTCGGGAGCTGTGCGCCCCAGACCCTCACTAGCTGGGGGGTATCCCCCTCAGACCCCCTATTGTACCTGGATATATTTATGTTTGTGGTTACAAAAATGTTCGGTGCCCCCTCCCCCCCTCCCCCAAAACACAAGGTCTAGTTACGCCACTGGTTACGTCCACTCGCTCTCAGCTAAGCGCGCCGAAAACCTCGGGTTCCATTCATACCATGATGTTCATTTCATACCCGCTTTACCTCTTTTTAATCAAGCAACTGGACATAATTGAAGGTTTTTAATTGTATGAATGGCACTTCGTTTAAGTTAATTATAGTAAAACAGGGACGTCCCGTCAACTGGATGCCACCAAGTAGATCGTTATTTCTCAATGTCATTAATTAGGAAACACTCTCGTCGGAAGGTGTATCAATCCAGAAACTAAAAAGTCCATCTCAGCCGGGGCTTAGGGTAAGCTTTGGGTAGAGCAACTGATCGACAAACTGGTGACTAGGGTTCGATACCCGGCTGATTTTTTTATTTCTGGATTTATTTCTATGAAGTTTACCTATCTTTGTGATGCTTCCAAAATGATGAATTAAGCGACGCCAGCGTCATTTATTTCTATTACAAGTTTTATGGAAATACCGTGACCCATGGTCCTTCGTGAATCGTGCGTGATATTTGTGTCATCATGTCGGATATAACTAAAAGTTCCCGGGATTGGAGTTCTCTTGGTTGGAAGTTGGGACCGTATGTTCGGGGCGAGGAGCGATGTCAAAGCTCTTGTGAGCGGAAATTGGAAAGAGAGGTCGTTGTTCAGTTCAGTTCGGCTCCGTCTCGTGGTTGACTCCTGCCCAGTGGGGTTGATTGCCTGGGTCAGAGTTCGCAGCTGTCGCACGGACAATTATCAGGGGGGTCGTGTGAAAAGCAGAGGAGGATGGATTGTTTATAGATTACTTCGCGGGGCGGGGCTGGGACGTGGATTCGCGGAGGTCTTCATTCTTTTGTCTCGAATCACTTTGCTTTCGTAGATCGAGGTACAGCGAGTTGTTGTATCTACATTTTAATGTTTCCATTTTTGAATAATTACTAATAATTACTATTTTTTATTAGAGTTGCTATCATTGAACGTTACTTATATTATTTAATTATGTTATTAACGAATCTTTCTCATACTTGCACTTCAATAGTGTGCTTTAGTACTTTTAGTATTAGGTTTGTATACGTAATTCTTTACTTGCTTTATTTGTTGTTCTCCAGTGTCCATTATGTAAAAAAGGTTAATTTAAAAATTAAAATTTTGTATTAGGACACTAATTCTTGAGGATCTTATGATGGTGGTCGCGCTTTTAGTACGTACACCCTCGACCAGAAGTAAATCAAGGGTCAACGAGACCCCTTGATTTACTTCTGACGCCGGGTGTACGTACAATAAACGTCGGTGCGGCCTCGCTTAGCAGGGACGCACTCTAAACTCGTCTGTCTCGACTGGGGGACTTAGCAGACGACTTGAAAGTTTCCTTATCGAAGTTTCTTTCTACCATATTGCTGAAACGTGAGCTTTGCCTAATCTCTCACGAACGAACCAACCCATCCAGACTCGTAATGTAACGTGGCTGTTCTCCGAGCTCGTATAGTTTTATGGGGCACACTTAGACGTGCACACCCCACCCACTACGTATGTTGTGTCTGTGATTCAATCGGGCGACCCTATCGCGTTTACATTTCAAAATTCTCTTTACGATGGTTCATGAAACTTATACCTTTTTACAATTTCAAATCAATCTATCGATAACAATGTAGTTGTAAATTGTGATTTGCACTTTCAAATGTTACTGATAATCATGGATCATAATTAATTTTCAATTAGTACAGTACAGACAGAATTATTTTGCAATAACTTTCATAAACTGCCAGTGTGTTTGTCACGTCTCGCGAATAAAACCGAACATGACCTCCGATTGACGTACTTTTTTTCATTGATATATACTATTTTGGTTGAAACTACGTTTCAGAGGGGGGGGGGGGGGGAGGAGCTAGCTGCGAAAGCCGCTCTTCGGGTCCCATCTGCGCCAGGCAATTGATGGTCAAATTGGTTCTTTTTTCGGATGAGTTCCTCTTTGTAGTAGGAATGGAAGAGTATGTCTGACGAGATAGCAAAAGAGAAGAGTACTAGATTATCATTAACTCATTGTTTATTATTGGAGATACTCTTATATGGATTAAATCCAGCGATTACAAAATCTACCCAGACTAGTACTCGAACGCCTGTTGTATTGTATATGTATGTGAACACTTGCCTAGCGGGTCTGGTTTTTAAACGATTCTGTTCAATATGTTGTGAGGTACATGCTCGACCGGTATAGAGTGGAAGGGTTGAATCGGGTCACCGTGGTATAATGTGGTGTACAATTTACTTGGACATTACACAAATCGATTTGAAACCCTGTTAATCCCCTTTTCCATTCTGTGGTTCTGTTCACTCGGTGCTCAATCCGATTTATAAGCCCTCATATAGCCGACCTAGTTATTGACATTGCGAGTGTGTGGGTGGGCATCAGTGAATCCACTTTTGTTTGTTTGTACGATATTTAGTCGGTTTTGGGGGCGATTATTGTGAAGTCAGCTTAATTGTCTATGGATAGAACGTGATTTGAAAGTTATTGACCGTGCGATTCCTGGCGTAATAATTGTTTGTTTGGTCAGTTGTTAGTTGTTACCGAAATCAATCCGTGTGATTCCACTGTTAGGGAGAAATTGGTATAATTTTCCGATACATTCTATGTTAATTATACTTCCTAGGCGTAAATGGTGTATAACCGCTCTGCCCTGAAACTCACGTGTACGGATACCGCTGATTAGAGCAGATGGAGGGTTCGAGAGCTAGTGTAACGGCTTCGTTCTCCTCGACGTCTGCTCGACAGTCTGTGTTAGTGGCGGAACCTTTATGACTATATCAAGGTTACACCGTTCTTTCGGATGAGACGTTGGTCCCCTTGGTACTTTTCGAAAGGAGTAGGCTACGTGCTGGTATCGGGTTTCTCCTCCTACCTTCTGTTCATACTTCATCCTCATCTATCACCACTCATCGTCTCGAATAGCCAAAGTGCATTAATATGAGACGTTAGGCAATATCCAATCAATCAGTAAATGCTGTATCGTCCCGCGTTTTATCAATTATTGGAATTGGACTTTGGGTTTCCCTGTTTCCTGGTGGTCGCAGTAGGCGTCCGCTCTAAGAGTAGACCCCGGATCAATCCTAGACGGAGCATACTTGACAATTTCTAAATTGTATCTCACTCATTTTTATCAATTCCGTCCGCGAGAGAGTTTTCCCGACAAATACAAGCTCGAAATATTATGCTAATCGACTCGATGACGTTAAAAAAGTTTTCCGTGTCCAAGCCAAAATAAGAATCTTCAATGTAAGAGCCGTGGTTTACCAACGACCACGACCACTGTGCAGAGTGCATCTTGCATGTGTTGTTAGAGGCTACTTGTTGGTGATTTATATACAAACCCCTTCGCCAGCTCACGGGGGTTCACGTTCGGTGCCTTGCGTTTGTAAATTACCACAAAAAGTCTCTTGGATGGGTTTGCGGATCAGATATTACGTCCCACCTACCCCTGGCGTATTGGTTTACCGCATTATGACCCTGTCGGCTTTATCCCACCCCCCGCCCCTCACAGGGGTTGGTGGTTGTTATGTCTCGTTGGACCGGCGAGTCCGGAAACTCTGTCCGTGGCGGGTCCGTTGCGGGGAGGGGATCAATTGCTTTGTCGATGCGAGAGGAGAGAGCGGTGGGAAAATATCTGCCATGATATTATTATAGAACTTTGACTCGGATAAATGGCCTGGGCTATGAAGGGGTTGGTTGTGTTGTGTTGCGTGCTCTTGACAGATGGAGAACGGCGTGGACGGTGAAGCAGCGTGTTTGGGAGGGAGGCTACTCCGCCAACCTGAACTGTCAAGGAAATGTCTACTAATCATATACTGTTCGAACCTAATGGGTGTAATTTTAGTTCATTTATCTTCAATCGTCATTGTTCGTCCTGATTTGTTACACCTTCTATTTGTGATGGAGCGTTGTGAGTTGTGACCCTCTAGGTCGATACTCGATGGTGCCCCGTGCCCGACATTGTGGATCTGTCGTCCCGTATACAACATGATTTACCACTTATCTAGTAATACAAAAACAACACTGAAACAACGATTTATTCCATCGTAATGTGCTTTGTACCGGAAACAACTTAGATTTACTGCGGGGGTTGTAGACTTGTAGCAGAGCTTATTCACTCAGTGTTGGTATAGAAGAACTGCACTAGATTCAATTTGAATCCAATTCCCTTCCAATATTCCAACAACAATCCCGAGTAGTCAGCACGTTCCACTTTGCAGATTTTAGAAAAGAGTAGTTCGCCACTTGTGATTGATAATTCGTTGATGCTGTCACTTTTCCATTCATTGTTTGTGACTTTTTCATTTTTCATTTATTTTAGGAACGAATTTCAAACCTTGAATCTTCAAATTAACATGTGTACACAACAAGAGGTCTGCCAATTGTATGCGTGATGAATGATGAGTGATGACAACGAAGTAGAACCTGTAGCGGACCTACCTTGACAATTGAAAACACATGAATTACTTTTCGAATGGAATTTATTTCCATTTCTTCCTTGAAGGCGTCGCATTTTCTACCCACTTCTTAGTTTTCTTTCACTCCAGTCGACTGAAGATTCATGATAAGGGTGAAGGAACATTTTATTTCTGCCAGGCTTTCTCTTTCAAGTTCTTATCATTCTATCGTCTCGATTAGTCTCTGGTTGCGAGATTAATTCCCAACGTTCTGAACTCTGGATAGCGACGATCGATAGATTGACTGTCATCATCTCGAGATCAAATCTCCTCAATCTCGATCCTCTTCCATTGTCCTCGTCGCCACCCTCGATCAGCTTGATTCCAATCCGAGCGGCGTCTCGGCATTGTTCGTGGCTCCTCGTGCTGTGTCCGAGTCCAAGGGCTCAGGGAGATCCTAGATGAGTATTTATTCGGACTTGACATGAAAACATATTTTTCAATTCACTTTCGGTGTCAATTAATGTTTTCTATGAATCAATGTTTCAGCATGTTATTGCATTTAATGGTTATGTTATATAAAACCATTTCTAACTATACGTAAAAACAGGTAACATCCATCAAAACGATTACAGATATAATTTTTCCTAAAAAAAAATAATAAAATGAATTTAACACCAATCTGTTTGAATGATGATAAAAACGAATACAAACTTGCTTTCTGATTTGTTTTAGTCGTCATGTACTCACAGCATTCTTGCATCGGGCAGTGACTTGAAACTCTCAATGTCAGATTGATTTCTTGTTCTTTCATCCCTTGTTTTGACATTTGCGTGTCGTCTCGATTGCCCTTCTTGCACACAGGCACTATCCTGAGATCCCCCCCCCCTCGAGCTCAGCCTGCTGACAGGAAATTAGCCTTATAAATAAGATTGCCCATGAATAAATTGCCCCCTATAATACCTCCCTCCCACATCTTTAATCCCGCAATCTCGCGATCCGTCCGTATAGTTCGCGCCACCGCCGCCTCGTCGCACTCGCGCGCGTGTTGATTTACAAATTAAAACCCCGTCTACTTGCCGACGCTACTGTTTGCACACGGGCACCAGGGGTTGTTAACTTTTTTATGTCAACAAATTCAGAAACATCTGCATGGAGTGGGGGGGGGGCCTCCCCCGATGTCGTACGAACGGGTATTACCCCCCCCTCCCTCGCGACGCCCATGCTGATCCCCTCACGTACCTTCTTATCGCGAGGAGGTGCTCGGGAGATGTCGTTGTCGACCGCCAGTCATGACGTCTACCCTCTCATCTGAATAATGGAACTATTGGAATGTCGATATCGAACCACTATGGTTATCGGGGGGGGGGGGAGGGGAAACAGAACAAAGATATCCACGACTTACTTGAGGTACGAGCCCGCTACTTGTCGCTTTAAATAAGTCATGATTGAAGTGAAGAGAAGTGAAATTTATCCGTACCTTCTTTGTGCGATTGGGTGCCCACTTCCCTTTTCTGACAGCTCCGACTATAACGTTCTACTTTTGAATAAAAATGGAACTATAACACCGAGATGGCTTAGCTCCCGGGTAAATATTCAGTGTCCACTACTGGCAATCTCGTAGGTGCATGCTGCATTTATAAGCTACAAGCCTACGATAGAAAATATTGCCACTTTCGTGAGCAGATACCACAGTTTGTATACATAGTGGAGCTTATTTGATAAGTCATCTCAAATCGCCCCACCAACTTGACGACGAAGGAAGGACAACGACGACCCATCCCCGACCTGCGCTCGGTCACAAGTTGACAGGCGCGTGCCAATAATTGATTAGTTATCGCGTTTCTCACAGCCTTGCCCCATAAGCCGGCTTCCGTTACGTCACGGGGGGGGGGGGGGCTCGTCAGATGTCCATTGTTTTGCTGCGAGGAAACGCCACCGGAAGCGGGACGAATTATTGTTCTTCCTGTGATAATGAAGGGGGGGGGGGGCGTACGTGTATAGCTTCTTGTGACACGATCTGTTGGTACTCCAACCGTGAGTTCGATTCCCGCCATGGGCAATGCCAAGAGAGAAAACGAATTTGTTTTGCTGCTACTCAACAATTTAATCGTTTCAATGTACTTTTTTTAATGTGCCATTATTTATATATGACATGACGGGTGGATAGCGGAGTTTGTATAAAATCCATTTGTTAATAATTGCCTCAGTTAGTATTCTAGTAGTTACGTGTCCTGTATTAAAAGTTGGCTCGACTATTTTTCACATCGCTGTCAACGTTAAAAAGATCGTCGTTTTGAAGCTAAGGACGTAATGAGTTTGTGTGTTTCCGCAGTCACTTTGTCAAAGAGTTGTAAAAAAAACATGTCACAAAGATGACAAAGTGGCGTCAGGTTCCATTGTCATCGTCGCATCCAACACGAGTCGGGTGGGTAGTAGGGAGTAAATGCATTAGCCTGGAAACGGGTCTCTCGCGTTTTAATTCCGACGCTTCGACTGGCGTCGCTCGCTTCGGGCTGACGTCGCCCCTTTGAGCAGAGCAGAGTAGAGTAGAGGAGGAAAACAAACGCTCCGTGCTCGCTCGCACGATCCGCTTTCATCTTAACCCTCCCCCACCCACTCTCCGTCGTTCTCCTTTCATCTCACATTATGGTCGCGGAACGTCTTCCACTTCTTCCTCCTTCCACCCCCTTCCGACTTCAACGTCACCCGTCCGTCCATCCGAGTGCGGCATTGATTTTCCCCCGCCTGGCGGTCGTCGACAGAACTTACCCACATTCACACCATCACCAACTGTGATTACTCCGCTGGCCTCACTCACACTCCTCCCGACTCCACTTTACACACCCATCAAACACCCTCTATTTACGTAATTTAATTTACTTCCTCGGGCAGTTTTGAAATATCGAACGTTGATCAACTCAGCGACTCGGAATTACAACCTAAGTACCCTCCATTAGCAACGTGTCAGCGGCTTTCACGTTGCGCAGTTGGTAGCGCTGTGCCCACCCTCTGTTGGCGGCTCGCCAAAGCTCTGGCTTGTACGTAGCATCAGTCAGTGAAAGATATTCCTAGGAGGAAGTCGCGTGTTCGTGTGTGTGCGAGGTATCATCTCGCCTTACGTGACTTGAGTTGTTTATCTACGCGAGCGCGCTAGGGAGTGGTCTGCGTGTGTGAGTGCGAGTGTGTGTCAATCTGTGCGTCGCGCACCTTCTCGAGGAGACGCCCCCGACGACGACGACGTCGTCTACGTCAAGTAGCGATTACCGTGACGTCGGCCGGAGAGAGCTATTGTTGTGGGAAGTGCAGCTGTTTTTCAGCCGGAAAGCCGAGGTGTCTTTTTAGGCCGTCGAGTCATCGATCCAAGCGGGGCGGGTTGCCTACCCTACCCCTGGCTCGACTACCCTCTGGTGCACACTGACTCGTGAACCGGGTGGGGGAGTAGGGTACCATTACATAAATAAGATATTGGACGTGTATTCGTACGAGTGCGCGCGCCTGATCGTCGGCTCGATAACGTACACATCTCACCCGTCACCTCGTAATGAAGCGTTAAACCAGGTGATCGTTCACTAATTGTCTGGATAATTAACGGTTTTATACGGGTTCGTGTATGTGAAACAAGTTTTTAAATATATTTAAAGAGTTAAAAAATGTATTGTTAGTCGTGTGCCAAATCGAAAAGTTTTTCCTCATTGTCGAGTGCCGGAAAAGTATTGTTCGGTAGACTGGTAGTCGTCATCCACCCGTGCGAAGCCCGACGCGTATTATTGCGTGTGCGTGATGGCCGCGTGCGGTCGCCAGTGGCGTGCGGGAGTGTCGTCCGGTGGCGGCTCGGCGTCCTCTCTCTCGGACTAGAGCCACGGCGCGTACCCGCGTCAGACACTCGAGTCCCCCGGGGATGGACTACCGAGGCCCCGCCCCCCACCCCATGCTACAACACCCGGCGGCGGGACAGCCGACACACATGTACTACTACCCAGGTAAATACAAGTACCCTACCACATACCGACGGGGCTGGCTCGGGAGGTCCCGGGCTCGAATCCCGTCGGGATATTCAATCCTGACTGAAGGTTTTTCCAAGGTTTTCCTCAGTCGGGATTGAGCCCTCTTAATCATCCCTCGGGCATCCCTCCACAATTGTCCTACTGTAGAGGGGCATATATTGCACCCTATAACTAGTTTCCCTCTGGACATGGTGACCCGTCAATGTCATCCGTGTCGTGGTAGAGTATAGAAATGTTCTGTGGTGTTAAATCGCCATTTTCCTCTTACTCCCCTGTCCTGCACGGTTGTGTCCTCACATCCCTAAGGCCAGAATGGCGCATTATGACAGAACTTTTGACATACATTTTTGAAATCGAATAGAACATAAAAGTCTCTCTCCTGGTAACCATCGGGAAGGCACTACGATTGGTCAGATGGAAATCCAGCTGTATTTTTTTAATCCGTAGATATCTGTCTGAACTGAACTTCGATGCGTAAGAGGTTGACATGCCATGTTCAACCTAAACATTATGGTTATCAACATGTAGGTGTAGACTGTAGGGTGTTTGGCCAAAACGGGGAGTCTTTGTGGGAACTTCACAGTAGTGTAGTAGTAGCCTAGGGGCTGGGGATTCCCTTGTTGCTATACGCAAAGAAAAGCATGTCACTTCCCGCATAAAAAGCAAAGTCCTTAGCAACTAGCGGTGCGGTGCCCGTAACCAAGGATACGAAGTCACCCTCTGCAGCTCATCGTATCGATCAGCCTCGTTGCCCCCGTGTGATCGTCACTTCACACCTAGATTAGCTTCACACCGGGCCCCCTCTGTTCTATGTGGGGCCACCGCCCGGCAGGTGTTGGCTGCGGAGTCGCTGGGGGACCGACCAGACGGCTAGCGTTACGTTACATAACATGCCCGGTGGCGGGAACCAGCCGTGTCCGTGTGCGCGAGACCACTAAAAGAAAGAAAGACAATGTCAAACTTTGTAAACATCTGTTTTATGCTAGATCTACCAATACTCAACCAAATTGCTAAAAGTCATTTTTCTACAAAATGTTTTGAAAATTGAGTAAAACTTTCATCTTTCGAAAGAAAGAATGCAGATGCTTTTTAGTGGTTGGGGTAATATGAATGCGCGGTAAAAGGAATGTCGCCTTTGCGTATGAAAGAGAAATACAATTTTCCAACCTAAGTAAAAATTATCTGTGCTATATCACAAGAGTTCCTCCTTGTGCTAGATCCAATTCCACGCTGAGCTAGCGTGAATAGAGTTGACAAAGTTGTTATGTTGGAAAAAGAATTTTGAGCCACCTGCATTCTTTCGTAGGAACCACTATATGATATCGTATATTTAACAATGCCTTTTTTAGACTTTCTTTTTCAACTTGGACGCAAGTTCTGGCCGTCGACGCGAGAAACCTCCCCCTGCCCGTTCTATCATCTCCAACCAAATTAGCATAAATACCAGGCCTTTCCAAATTCCGTAATGTTTATTCTCCACAAATTGTGTGATAAATTGTGCTTTCGTCATTGTTGTAGACATGTAGAGTATCATAAATTGAACAATTCGTTTACCAAGTTTTGTTTCGACTTCTTCGTCTTAGGTTCTTAAGCAGGCGAACAACTCTGATTTGTTTTCTAAACCAAGTAGTAAAGACGGACGTAAATCTTGTTGGAGCAGCACTTGCCATTCGTTGCAGACGTGTCTACCACATTACCGTCTCGGCGTCGCCAAACTATGCAGTGCACTTCCAGTCACGTTCCAGCGTAATCTTGCACGTGCACGCGTCGCCTGTACGTGCGTTTATTCCAACACATCTCGTGGGCTAGACACACCATATGGTATTGTTATGTAATTTGAGCCATGCATGGCATTGGTACAAAGCTATAACAACCCGCCAACTTTATTTTAGGGTATACGAGGAAGGTTTTTATCACCGTAAGAAAGTCGTTTCTATCCTATCCAGGAAACTCACGAAAACTATCAGTAGTAATGGAAAAAGTTATTTTAAAAGACATCGCATGTCCCATAAAATAGTAGGCCTACGATAATCTGTCAAGTCACATGATTTTTTCCGTTTCAACGTAAGAAAGTATAATACGGGTTATTTTCGAGTTTTTAATTTTGGTCCAAGAAACTTTCGTGAATTATTGGAGATTTCTAAAAAGTTGAAAAAAAGACATCGTGTGAGAAAATCTAACCTAGATTTTCTGTCAAGTGGCATCAAAATTTATTAACTACTTGGAATTGTACCCCTTCCATAAAAATAAATCAAAATACAACGAACCCACCAGTTAATTTTCCCAGAAAAGTATGTGTTTTTACTTGTTAACCGCGGCGCCCGGACTGGACCACGTCCCTCCTGCCCTCTGGCCGCCTCCCTGGGGACGGATGTCCGAGGTCCCGTACATCCCCGAGCGTCGTGTGAACGTCCTCTCTCCCCTCCTCCCCCTCCTGTCATAAACACATTGCACGATGATTGACGCGTGTCCATACATCCGGCTCATCGCGCCACTCATGTCACCTTCCTACGCGGGGTGGTGCTTGGCTGGGCCGGGGCCGTCGTGCGAAGCGACCTGAATACTGTGTTACGTCGTGCGAAGCGACCTGAATACTGTGTTATTATTGGTTGTCGAGCATTACTATTCTATGTAAAATATATCTAAATTTTCCACGGCCGGGTGTTTAGCTTTCTTGATGTATATTTCTTGAAAACGTGAAGACGATTTGGTTGGTATTCGCATAAAAGCCGCACCGTGAATTTTGTGTGTGTGTTTTTTTTTATAAGTATATACGATATTTTTTGTAATAATTGTCATGGCATCGTAGCTCATTCTCTTACAGCAATGTAAGAGAATAATGTTTATCTAAGTGCCCGTTAGGGCGCCGCAGCCAAGCCGTGGCGCGCTACACACTCGGGCACCTTATACAGTAAGCAAAGTTGGGGTGTTTTCGAGGTTTTTCCCAGCCGTCATGAAACGTGATGTGAAGTTGAAAACTATCATAATCGAGGGGATTTAGGTACCTGACAACACAATTCAAATTTGGTTGCGGTACGAGAATTCCTTCTTGGTGAAAAAATGGCTTGAAACATGGAAACAACAGGGTAAAACTGATATGTACCCTTCAGCGAGCATCATACGAGAGAGTGTATTATTATTTCTAGTGTAGTCAACGGTTCTTCTTATCCTGGCACCCACTCTCCAACTGGAGTATGAACTGGTATTCTGCTTTCGACTCTCCAAATTGCCTCCTTCTGTTCTCATTAATATTTATTAATCTCTCCCATTTTTATCGCGGGTTTTATTATTACTTTCCTCGATCCCTCTCTCGTTCTCTTTCTCTCTCTTTCTCTCTCCATCCAGCCGAGTTTTGCAGCTCTCGCTCGCGGGGGCCGTGTTTGTTTTTGTTCTCATCGCAGCCACCGCGTGGAGCTCATTTCCCCTCGATCGACCCCCGTTCACTCGCCGAGTTGAATAGTAATCAGCTCGCCCACTCCCGAGTTCGACTCTCGATAATGGAAGGGGCGGGGGGGGGGCACCCCTCCCCTACCGTGCTTTGTTTCCCCCCACCCCACCCCACCCCCGACGCAAAACTCTCCCGTCTAATTAGTACCTCGTTTGTATAAAGTGTATCGCGCCGTGTGGGCGGTTTCATCCGTCGCCGCTCGGAGCGCGTAATATTGTTTTATCACGGCCCGATAGATGGACGAGATTGTTTGTCTAATGACGTCATGATTTATATTCCCGGATAATTTACCTTAATTATTGCCCGAGGTGGCGATTAATATTGCATTGGTTCGCGTGGTCAGTGTCTGTCTCAGTGGCGTGCGGTTAGGGGTGGGGCACAGTGGCGTACAGTCGGTACAGTAGACTCCATGGATTTCAGAAACCAACCGGGCGTATAAACAAAACAAGTTAAAAGAAAACTTGAATATGGAATGACAGAAAGAAAGAATGGTATGGACCAGGACAAACCTGACCAAATCCATAATATAACCAAGCACGATTACGAAAAATTCAGCCGAGATCTAGGCATATTATATTAGGGGTGTGCGAATATCTGGAATTTCGAGTCATCTAGTATTTGCAACTCGACTCGAAATCGAGGATCAATAATATTTTGGTGGAGGTGCCGGGTAGACTATAGTAAATTCGTTCCGATCCGTACCCATTCTAAGATTCGTATACATATGGTGGAGGTGCCGGGTCTTTAACGCGAGTGTGAAAACTTAAAAAAAAGTTATACATTTTTAGCGCTACCTTGCTAACCCTTTTTTAACCATTTTGTATGCCCAGTCTTTTAAGACATATTTATATTTTTGGAAATTTTGAACTATTTTGGGGCACAAATAACAACATTTCGGTATTTTGATAAAACAATACAAACTGACGGCCACAAGATGCATATGAGCTAAAGCTTGAGAAGCATCTTCATTACCTTGTACGTACGAGAAATATATTGTCCGCGAGTTTGTTGGTCGTCCGTTACTCCCGTCGTGCATCAGTAATCTAACATTGTTTCCCCTGCTAATCTCACCTTTACCTGCGCATCCATCATAGTAATGTGTCGCGGTTATTGCCTCGACGCACGAGATCATACCTGTTATTGGGAGCATTAAAATTCATCGCAGCCAGTGTGTGAAACGTGATAGTACAGTCTTCCTCGTAACGTTAGAAAATAATGTTATCGTGTAGGAATGTCAGTGTTTCGTGACGTGGTCTATTATAGGCTGCATGCGACGTTTCCTGACTTTTTTATAGTGTCATGTTGAATGTTGATTTATATACGAGCGAAACTGCTTAATTCACTGATAACGTCGTCAGTATGTGGATCTTGTCTCGATTAACCTATTTGCCAATGCTAAGTGTAGCACGCTCATTAGTCAAATTGATGTTCGCTCGGCTGGCTGACAACTCAAGGTGTCTGAAATTTTGAACATATGTCACGAAAGTGGAAATATAGGACTCTACAGCAACACATTTCTAAAAAATTGTTTTAAAATAATTTATAAAAAATAAGTTAGTTTTCTCGAATTACGATTTTGTTAAAAAGTTCAAAATTGACTGTAATCCTGATTTTGGCTATCCACGTATGCTTTATTGCCAATTTTGCAAAGTTTCATATACGTCAGTTGCTTCTTGGCCGAGCGAATAACTATTTGATGACGGCCAAATATGTCCTATCCCCTCTTATAAAAACTTTTTCGTGTGATGCCCGCTGTAGGGTTACCATAAGAGGAACTCTGTGAGATCTCACATTCTTCAAGTGACTAACTAGGTGTTTAGGGGTAGTGGGAAAGGAATGATTGAATCCTAGCATTTGCTGGGAAGAAGAACCTCGGTAAAACCTTTGTCAGGATTGTCGGTGGTAGGTTTCGAACCCGTGACCTCCCGATCATAGTTCCACGCCCTGCGTATGCGCTACCACTGTCGCCGCATTGTGTTCGTCTTATAACACACACTTCAAACTCAAAGTGATAATAATCCCATTGTCTCAAGAGTCGTGATCGAGTAATGTCTTCGTGACTGTTAATCTTGCTCTGTATGTACAAGACTGTCAACTATCGTGCACACGTAGTACATGTCTGGCATCTCATTACCGGTAAGAACGTGTTGTTTGAATGTCACCACTGCACTGCGCGCCAGACGTGGCGGCGACTCTTAAAACGAGAATACATCGGAACTAACTTTAAACTTGTCTCGGCAACAAAGATGTTTGTTTCATTTACGTTAGTTGAGCATTATTCAACACACAATTAATATAATTTCTTTTATTTAGTTGTAGTTAGGGTCTTTGTAAAATTGTACTAACGTGCTGTTAAGACTTTTAATAAATAAATAAATAGCACACATTCTTAATTACATTTTTCTAAATTATAAAAATGTGTATCAAAGACTCTACCACGAAGGCTTTTAAAAATAGAGTTGGTAACGAACCGCCAAAAATGCATACCAATTTATACGCAATATTATCTTGTTTAATGACCCGGCACCTCCACCAAAATAATATTTTTTGATACTCTTATTTCTGCTTTGAGTAGCAAAATTCTCGAGTTCGAATGAGTATACCAAATACTCAACTCAACTCAAAAAATTTCTCGAGTACCCTCACACCCTATTTTAAACCTATTTATACTTGGTCAATGATCGAGGATCTCTCGGGGAAGATACAAAAACAACAAATTCGAAAGTCTTCATTAAATATTTAAAAATATATTGTTGTCAGAGTCCTTTGTCCGCTACCCGGACATCTGCGTGTGCCCAAAAGCTTGGTTGGTGCATTGTGAGCTCAGCGGTGAAATGGCTATCTCGTCCCACATATCACTCTCGTATTAACATGGCACCTGCTTCGTCGTGTCAGTCACGACACGCGAATATCAAATATACATAGAGAGAGAGAGACGCTAGATTATAGACTGATGCAGCTGACACGAGTAGTGTGAAAACACGAATATATAATAGAATTGTTAGGACGAAGCGTGCGCTGTTCGAACGAAACAGAAACCGGTAACATCTTAATGTTGGGTAATTTTTTTAAAGTAGTAGTAGAATGGAAACGTTTTCCAAGATGCTCAAACATAAAATTTAGAAAGTTGAATCTTGACCCGGCACCTCCACCAATTTGTTAAATCATTTGCTTTTCAATCAAGCTTCCGATATTGATTGACCTGAATTGTTTGTGCCTGAACGAACGAAACGTTCTACGAAAACTTCATAATCTAATCTAAACAAAAAGCCCCGTCCAAAAAGGCCAACCTACACCTATTCACAAACTAATCAAAATGTGTAAAGTTATTTCATATCACTCGACCATTATAAATTATTCGTTAGTTTTTTAGTTGATATTGTGTAATGCTCTGCTATAATATCGTGGATATAGGCTACGTAGGCTTCTACGGAGAGAAGATAGAAATGCATCGTGTACCCGGCACCTCCACCAAAACAATAGGCATATATGTAAATTCTGACGGTTGAATTGAATACCAACTATATTTTTATGAGCAACTACTCCAACTGTCTTTCGAGACATCATTAAATAACCATTTTTATATTGTATTCATTTTTTTACAGTTTCTGACTTGTCGAGATGAAACACTTTTATTTCTTGATTGTACCAAATACTAACAACAATAATGCTAAACCGAATATTTTCAATGTTTGGAATTGGATGATATGTTGTGAATTTCTCGATGCAGTTATTAGTTTTAAACGCCTAACGCCGCGGGTAGGCAGAGCTTGTAGTTGTTACCGCGGGGCGCGGGGTGTGTGGTACGTGACGTGTCGGCTCGCACCTGTGCCTCCCGCTAGAGAGAGAGAGAGATGGATTGATCACGTGACCGGGTCGAGGTCGCCGGGTCAAGCGCACAATCAATCACCCTCGACCGCCACAGAGAGAAGAGAGTAGCAGAGTAGCTTCAGATTGATGGGTTGATGCGAGGCGCTCGCTCGTGTTCGGTTTGATCGGACGGAGATTCGGCGAAGCGAGTTTAAATGGTTCGCTATTATCGTGCGGGGAATTGTGTCCGATGTAGAAAGCGTCAATTTGATTGGATATTGCTTAGTTTTGTTTATTTGGATTAAGGACGCGTCAACCGTTAGGTCATAATGCACCACTCTAGCCTAAGGGGGGTGGGAGGAGGAGCCCATGCTGGTCAGAACCAGCCACGGGTGTGAGGAGGAAGGGGGGTTTTCACGTCGCGGTCGTCATCGTCTTTGTCATCGTTCGTTGTGTCATTGTCATCGTCGCCGAGGGGGTCGTCAAGGGGAGGGGCAAGGTCCCGACGACGATTGCCAGAGCTCGCCTCTAGTTTGGGGAGTAAGATACTCCGTTCTTACTAGCTGATGTTTGCGAGGTGGACTTTTTCTCTGAATCGCCTTTTACGATTAGCAGAGCCATGCTCTGGCCAATTCTACCCCGGGCCCAGACGGATATTGCTTAAACGTCTCATATTTATGCAACTTGGCTAATCGAGACGAAGGGAGGGACGTAAGGGATGACGCGGGGGGACAAGGGGTGGACAGGCCTGTGCTGGTCAGAACCAGCCACAAGCGTATGGGGAGGGCAGGGGTTCCCCCACGTCATGTACGTCTCCGTCTGTGTCATCATCCGTCCGTGTTGTCGTTGTCGTCGCCGTCGGGGAGGTAGTCAAAGGGAAGGAGAAAGTTCCCCGACGACGACCCAGTGCTCGCCATTAGTTTCAGGATGTTGAAACTCCTCTACTCACGGGCCAAACCACGAGAAGGTTGCGAGTTGGAATTTGATGGCCCAGAAACCGTCAACACCTCCTTGCACCCACCTCCCTCCGTAGTTATTTAGTCGGTGATTTACTCATTACTCCGAACTTCGTCACTAGGGTATATCTATAATTTATCTTTGATATAGCATGGGTTCCCGGTTTTTCTATTCATACAGGTAAACTGTGCTTTTGGGACGGCATGGGGATATGAATTAGGCCTACCCTTGCAAATATGCAATTTTGACTCCACATTTTCAGAGTCAATTTCAGAGAGCGTTTAGTGTAATTTTGTAATTTGTAATTAGTCAGTCCCTCCTTGTACTTCGTATAACTGTTATAGCGTTACAATTTTAACATTCTTGCTGGGTACTTGGGTGATTGATTGATTGATTGGATATTGCTTAACGTCTCATATTTATGCAACTAGCTATCGAGACGAAGGGAGGGACGTAAGGGATGACGCGGGGGGACAAGGGGTGGACAGGCCTGTGCTGGTCAGAACCAGCCACAAGCATTATGGGGAGGGCAGAGTTGCCCCACGTCGTGGTCGTCTCCGTCTGTGTCATCCGTCCGTGTTGTCATTGTCGTCGCCGTCGGGAGGTAGTCAAAGGGAAGGGGAAAGTTCCCCGACGGCGACCCCGGGCTCGCCATTAGTTTCAGGGAGATAGACTCCCCTGATCACGGGCCAAACCACGTGAAGGTTGCGAGTTGGAATTTGATGGCCCTACTTGGGTGATAGTTGTTTGTCAATCCAACTATCTTTCTGCCTGTTGGCCCGCTGCTATCTCCGAGAATGTGTGCATGCACGACTTGTGCCATCTTTCTGTCTTGTCGTTGGTCGTTGTGGTTGTCGACGGTGTCCACGGTCCAGGATGTGAAAGAGGAAGCTGCGGCTGCAGCGCGCTCATCATAGTCACGCACCTCCCGCCGGATACCGCGATAACCCCGGGACTCGATCTCCTTGTGAACCTCTTGGGCTCGACAAGCTAAACATGACCTCGAGGTCCAGGAAGGCGTCTCCCCGGGGGTCGATCCCTGGTGTGATCGATGTGGGGGTCAAGGGTCGTCGTCATGACGCGGAGCAGCGAGTGTTTTCCGTGGGGTCGAGACCCTCGCTCTTTGACTTCATGGTGTTGTCTTATTGTTTTTAGAAAGGGAAACGTTCTTTCTTCGACAAGTCCATGGTTTCACGTTACCATTGATGTCACTGAACGCCCTGGCGATATTGATAGTTAGATTTGTAGCTGAAGTACGATAGTAAGGATCAGTTGAAGAGCTCATATAATGCATTTTTTAATGACTGTAGACAATTTATTAAAAGGTCATAGTAATTAAAACTTAATTGTTTAATAATTAATAATAATAATTGTTTTAATAACACAATAAAGAAATGAATGTGCTACACAATTAGATGGTGGGAATCAAGTCGGTAATTGTTTCCAGCACAATGTAGCGTCCGTCACCTCTTTCTATTTCAAGGTATACTTGCTTGCAATTGTACCAATACTAAAGAACACAACAGCATCAGCATAATTAGTAATTTATTCTAAATAGCCGTGTTGTAGTAACCGTGGTCGATCGAATCTCGTTAGCAGTTCGAATCCCGCCTTGGGCAAGAGTGCGTTATTCATTATCCAACATAAGGTAATCCATCCCGATGGGGTTCGAACCCGAGTCTCCCACATTCTAAGAAGGCACCTTAGCCAATACAATTCAGATGTTAAAAAATCTATCCCAACTCGGGTTCGAACCCCGATCGGGATGGATTTTTTAACTTCTGAATTGTATCCAGACTAACAAATCGAGAAACCAACATAAGGTGTTATCCACTCTTCGTCTTGATTCGACATGCTCATATAGGCCTAATCATTTGGTTTGTTATATATGTGTGTTGCCATTTGAATTAGATCCTCGGTCTTGCATTATGTGAGCGTGTGTTGAGTTAATTAGTCGGTCGTAGCTGGAATCATGTAATTACGTCAGGTGCGAGAGAGGGTGTATCGAGCTCCCCCCGCCCGTGTGGCTGGAACTCGGAAGTTGAAAGTGGTGCCGAGTCGAGTCGAGTGGGGGATATATCTGTTTTTCCGCGTCGGGCTAATGCCGGGGTGGAGGTGGGGACTATCGCCGACCCGGCGCAGGATCACCACCCCCGACAATCAATCACCCACCCCCGGCCAGGGAGAGGGGGGTGGTTCAATTACCTCCGCGGTAGTCGTTATTATTAGAAGCTCCCTAGCGGATCGCCAACTGGAGCGGAGAGGGTGCTTGAAAGTAAACGGGACATTATTGAAGAGACGGCTGGGTACACTAGCGGACGGAAGTAAATCAAGGTTCGGTCATAATATAATACGTCTTTACTCTACTCTTGTGCACCTACGTTGTTCTATCCTATTCTAAATTTAAATAGTCGTTACAATACTAAAATAAGTAGATCGACAATCACATCCAAAATAATCAAGTTTATCTGCAAAAGTGTCAGCAAAATTGGAAAAAATATGTGAGTCAGAAAAGTTGACATTTTATTACTTTTGTCCTATATCCACGCGTTTAAATTAATTTCATAAAATTTGTAAAAACTAAATAGTTGTTGGAAAGGGCATAGCCCCAATCACATCAGTGTCTCTCAAGTTCTCAACCTAATTAAGAGTAAATTCATTAAAAAACATACATTAATTTATTTAATAGTTATACAATTACAAAACAATATTGTTTAGCAGTGTGTTCTAAGTTCTCAACCTAATTAAGAGTAAATTCATTACAGCAAATACATAAATTTATTTAATAGTTATACCTTACACCATGGTTATATACAATACAATATTGTTATCATTACTTCGTTAAAAAATATTTTTAACTTTTTACTTCCAAGTATATTGGTGAAAAAAGAAGAAAAAAAAACATTATTATTCCCAGGATTTTTTTTGTTTTAATCAATTATTCCGAAGTAGCGACTCATGCAGCGAAGGAAGTAGGCGGTAAACTATGAATGAGAGGCGTGGAATAATGTCTGGCTACAAACAATAGCTGAAACTATTCGGTTACACAACTTGTCAATCTGCCGGACCGATGGACGGACGACATCTGCTGTTGACAGACGACCGCGCCCCCTGTGTGGGAGAGATTACCGAGTTGTTTGGCATCGAGCAAGACGGGAAGTCGCGGCATCGCGTTCCCGTGTAAACATTGTGTTAGCAAAGAAGTCAGACAGCCGGAAGACATTGTTTGTTATCACGAAGAGCTCTGACAAAAGGTCTAACCGGAAGCCGCTACGTCGGGTGAGAAGAAACGCGATGATAATCCGCTTGCCTTGCCTTGCCACGCGCTTTTGAGTAATTACTTGTTACGTCCACGTTGATTGTTCGCTACTCTACGTTGGCTGTTGTGTAGGTACGAGGGGAACATTCACAAGGGAGTGGGATATTGCCTAATATAACAAACCTGCTAAGTGGTAGCTCGGCCTCGGATTATGTTTAAGGCTATTCCACCGCGTTTTTCCTATTTTCCAAAATATGCTACGAAGTCAAAATATAGTGAATGGCTTTGAAGCATGGCTATTTTAGAAAATCAAAAATTTTTTTCCAAATTTTTCTGATCCGGTACACGGCCAATATAGCCACCTCAAAATAATTTCAAACTTCAATTCGCCAGGGCACACCATTCAACGTAGGGTGTTGTGCTTTTGTGACATTAATTTTCAAACTGTTTTTTTTGGACTGACTGAGAGAAAACAGATTTTTTAACAATGTTTTCCTGCGAATTTTTTCGTTTGGCGGTACAAATCGGTAAAAAATACCGCCAAACGAAAAAATTCGCTGTAAAGACAATTGTTAAAATAAATCTGTTTTCTCTCAGTCAGTCCATAGAAAAACAGTTAAAAATGAATGTCACAAAAGCACAACACCGTACGTTGAATGGTGTGCCCTGGCGAATTGAAGTTTGAAATTATTTTGAGGTGGCTATATTGGCCGTGTACCGGATCAGAAAAATTTGGAAAAAATATTTTTGATTTTCTAAAATAGCCATGCTTCAAAGCCATTCACTATATTTTAACTTAGTAGCATATTTTGGAAAATAGAAAAACGCGGTGGAATAGCCTTAAAAGTGCGTGAAAATAGCATTTCCATTTTCAAATTTAGTGGGCTACATTCATTTTAACCAAGCATTTTGTGGCATCTGTTTATAGCCACCTTAGTGTGTAAGGTGTTATATCTTGCACATTAAAAAATGTCAAATATGTTGAATTAAAACTAAACGAATTTAAATTTTAAATACTAAAGATGAATCCTATAAATATGACTATGATAAACTCATCATAATAAATACGTATTTTCTTCAACTCGAAACTGAGTGCAAATTCTGTTCGCTTGTCTATGACGTTCGCCTGCACCGAATAAAGTCAGTTCTGTGACTGAGGGGGTAGATTGTAAAAAAAAAAAAAAAAAAAAACTATTTAAATAAACAAAAAAACATTCCATTGAAAGTCACTCAGAGTCAGAAAACTTTCTTTCGCAAAAAGGGTTATTTTTCGTACAGGGAGGCTATAAATTTCTTGGCATTTCATTCATTCTCATTTCAGATAAATTGCGTTATTTTCCAGTCATCTTCGTAAAAAAACACTTGCCGCACGATGTCATCGTCGGTACGTCGTGTCTGAGATTGGCAATCTTTGCGCGAGTATAAGCTGCTTCTAGGTGTCTTCCTGTCTGTCTGACAGGTCGCCTCCTCGAGTAGCGGATTCTACGATGACGTAACGCAACGCCGCCCCCGACGAGCTGTCGACACAACAGACGCCGGCGTCGCTGTATCGACTCGATCTCTCTCTTTCTCACTCACACACACGGGTCACGACACGTGCGCCCATCTAGCTCTCTCTCTCTCACTCGCATTGGTTGACGAGACACGTGCTAACGGCTTAGCTAGGAGTTAATGCAAGTCACGCGGGGGAGCAGGAGCACCAACGTCCTGTGTGCGAACTCAATAATATATATATAGACGTTGGAGTATTTTATGTCATCACTTGTATTCTAACCACTACCCGGCACTTCCACCAATCTCATCACTTGTATTCCAACCACGTTACCCGGCACCTCCACCAATCTCATCATCACTTGTATTCCAACCACGTTACCCGGCACCTCCACCAATCTCATCACCACTTGTATTCCAACCACGTCAACCAGCACCTCCACCAATCTCATCATCACTTGTATTCCAACCACGTTACCCGGCACCTCCACCAATCTCATCACTTGCATTCCGCGTTGGTCACCCTTGTGTGCGCGAGTTTGTGCACGTGTAACCGGCCATGTAGCTTACATCGATCAGCTGCTCACTGGCCAACAGCTGTTCAAAACGGAAGCCGATCATGTCTCCGGTTCATCGGGCGAGGCGACCTCCATTATGTTACGTTAGCAGAGCGAACAAAACAACCGATGTTTGGCTAGTGGAAGGGAAAAAACGTCCACGTTGCTGGAGTTGGGACGAGTTCCTAAAAGTTTTTCCCTCTCGTGAGTGGAGTCGAGAAAATGCCGCAGTCTCGAGATAAATCGCCGGATCAAAACAAACTGTCACGCACTCTGGGCCTGGCCGGGTGGTCGCGCAGAGACTAAACCCAACTCCCTGTTGCGACTTGCGAGGGACGCGACGTCGTTATCAGGGGCTGCTGGGCGAGCAAACACTTCCATCCGACTTGTCTTTCACTGTCGGTGTTTGAAGTACACGAGGAAGTAAACTCAACTGGGACCATGAAGAACGGCGTTGACCCCAGACCCACACGTTTGGTATTACAAACTTAGGTTATTGTGTCGTTTTTGTTATTTTGATTGATGCAGAAGGGATAGATCAGTCGAGGGCCAGAAGAAAATTACTACATTTTCGAATAAAATGGCAGTTTTGTCAGATGATAAGTTATTTTTGGCACGAAATGTTATATTCTCTTCGATATAAACTTTGCATTTGTTTTATATTTTACCCCGTATTTTACATGCCAGTATCCGGCACTACGCAGATATTGTTGGCTATATTGTGGACACCCAGCCATTTATGTATTCCATGTTTTCTGACGACTTTCTGCAAGTTTTTGTTTAATTTTTCTTGTCAATATCCTTAATTGATTGCCAGCTGCGGGAAATCGAACTCCCGACCACTGGGGAGAGTCCCGCGATCTCTAGCGCTGAGCCAAACCCAAGTCCATGTCCACCTAGCGTATGTCTGTCACCTGAGCATTGTGTATCCCCGGTGATAAAAACCTAGTTCAACAGTCTTCTACACGGGGTGCCAGCGACCGCGGTGGGCCGCTGAAGGAGTTCTAAAACAATGGTAGCTGTCGGATCGTGATAAATCAGAGCCTACTATCGCCGACTGTCTGCGCCCATTGTGCGCGGTCTTGCATAGTAAGCGTGTGCGCCTTGCTCGCCATTGTTCTGCCTGGCTAACTACCTCGGGGTGTGCTGGGCATCGTCAAGTCACTTGTGCACGTGTACATTGAAACCCGAGACAAGGAGGTACTTTTTGTAGTCGCGTTGATGGATGAGCGTATTGACAATCGAAAAAAGTAGTAAAATTGCCATTTTCCTGGGCCCGGGGTAGAATTTTGAGTGGAGGAACCTATGACTGTCAAGGTTGCACCATCCTTTCGGATGGGACGTTCAGCCGTTGGTCCCCTTGGTACTTTTCGAAAGAAGTAGGCTACGTGTTGGTACCGGATTTCCCCTCCTCCCTTCTGTTCATATTTCTTCCTCGCCTATCTCCATTCATCGTCTCGAATAGCCAAAGTGCATAAAAATGCCACCAGAGCAAATGCCCCTTTCCCTAACTTGGGTGTTCGGTTTCTGCGCAGGGGTGTCTGCAACTTGAGTCGCCCGAGTCTGAAACTGTCCAGCACGGGCCATTTCTCGGTTGTGTGCATTTTCATTCATATATCACGGCCGTCATATAGCCCATCGTCTCGTTAACCAAGATTTTAAACGTTTCCTTAAGTTTTCATCAAGATTGGAGTAGCCGCGCTTGTCTAATACGAGAGCGATTTTCGCGAAGAAACATTTTTTTAAATTGTACTTAAAATAGTGACAGGTCCAAGTTCAGAGATCGCGATGGTCATCAGAAAATTTCATCGAGATCGGAGAATCCGTTTGCTGTTGGAAAAATAACATACAACAAAACGTGCAAAGTTATTTTCCTCAGGGTACCTACTCAAATTGAAGCTTTCATTAATTTTTTAATTGTTTCTTTTTCTTTTTTGCAATTAATATCCTTTTTTGAATTTGTTACCAAAATTGTTGTGTTTTAATCCATTGTTATTGTAATATTACTATTTCAAATATTTACTTAACTGTAGTTCATTATTGTGTCTGCATCTATGTAATTAGATTTGTTTAGTTGTCCTCCTTTGTAATTCAGTTTTTTAACTGAATAGGATAGACGTTAAATAAATAATAAAATAAATGAAGTTTGCTACGATAAATTACTGAACGTCGTAGATGCTCGTGAATTCAAAATACCCCGCCCCTCAGTGACTGTCGCTATTTGCCCTCCTAGTGTGAACATTATGGTACGTACCCCATCGGGTCGGGTGTCGCGGCAAGGAATGATTTATAGCCGCGAGGTCCGCCTTGTAACCTGCCACGCCCACGTTTCATACGGGCACGTATCAATAAACAATAAGGCTCACGTGCATGGGGTGTCTACGTACACGTACGTGGCTGTCGTGGAATTGGATCACGGCGATGGTAATTTGCATTTACTGCGAAAATTTTAGATTAAAAAATAATTGTAGCATCAATGAATAATCATCATCTATAATTTCCTGATTTTTCCCCGAGTCTCCGACAACTGTCAGAAAATAATGCTGATGTTTTGCCATTCGTAGTTTTTATTTCATAATTTCATGAGGGTACTAATAAGTTATTTCTCATTGTTAGGATGAATTTTAATGCCCACACCCGACTTCTTTTGCCTTGTGACCTCATGGGTCACAATTGTCTTTTACCTACTTCGAGCCTAAGCGCTTTATAGGGAATCTGATTTTTATAGAAAGACTTGATTTTTTTCCTTTGGCTTTTTTTCCTTTGTCCGAAATTGAGTGTTTGTTATTAATTTTAATTCCCAAGGAAGCTTTATCCTCTATGGTGACATTTGATAAGAACCTATAAAAGACCGGAGGTCTATACACTGTTGTGTAATCAATCACTAATCAGACCTTTATAGTACGTTCGTACTTTTCTTGCCAAAGGTTTTTTGTAGATGCTTCTAAGTTGTACTTGATGCTTTGGACAAAATTTATCAATTGTTTTGGGTGATAAATATAGCAGCATACATATCTACCCCATTAGATTTTTTTCAATTATGCCGTGAAGTATTTACGCGTCTATAAATTCTTAAAAATTAAAAAAAATTGCAAATGTTTAAAAGAGTAGTAACTTTAAAGAAAAAAATTGAAATACGAAATTTTTTAAATTAATTTAGAAAATATCTGGTGATAATTATAGACATCTGTCCTTTGTTCAATTAGAAAAGAAACGCGGATGTGGTAATTAGTACAGAATTGCACTGCCAGTGTTACGTACCGAAATTATAGGTGTTTCGAGCTTATAATAATTCCGATGGATAGCAGATTCGTTAAATATTTGCACAGTTGATGACTGGCTTAAGTAATTACCACGCATCTGTGTGCGAGGGATTTATTGAACAATGCGTATGTTTAATTACGAATCTATTTGGAGAGGATTGATTTGAATTGGCTCCGTTAGGTCGGTAGTTCGTTATCAACGAACAAAATCGTTGTGCGGTGAAATTAAATTGATAGGCTAATGTACATTAGCTTCCGTGTTTCTAACGAATGCTTTATTTTGATGTGATAGATTTACTGCTGATTATCGGAAGCGGAATCATGAAATATTTCTCATGAGTGACTGAAAAGGTTGAGGAAAAACATTGCCATTGCATCTTTGAAACAATCTCGTAAGATAATACATCAAAACGTATCTACATCAACAAATTTTAATTTAACTTGCAATTTCTTAGTCTTTTTATCAATATTAAACATTTTTCTGTTCTATTATATATATATATTCTTTACATCTTTGACCATTTCCAAACTAATTTGGGTACATTCAAGTTGGAAGGAGTAGGCATATGAATATTTTGGCCCGTTTCGGTTATTTTCTCTTGTTGGTTTGCTGGGATAGTCGGGCGCCACTTCTATAGCCTTCTCTTCCTCCTCTTCCATGCTGCTTGTTTACTAACCAAGTCCCTCCATGTCTTCCGATCTTCCACTACCTCCCAATTTTACCTCCTCTCAAGACATCATCTCTCTATACTTTTGTTCCTTCTTCTTTCTCCTGTATGCATAGTCTTCGTATTTTTCCCATTGCCATGTTATTCCTCCAAACGCTCTTCTCGCTGACAGATACAGCATCTTTAAAAAAGTTGTGTTTTCCTAAACACCTCATTTCCACATAGCAATATAACTATGACAATTAACAACTGTATAAAATAATTAAATCAAAGCTAGAATCAACAATTCTAAAGTCCTCCCGTCACAAAGCCATCCAGCCGTACATTCTTGTACAGTGATCGTGCGAGCATGTGTGCTATGCGGCTACGTTAGGTGGTCTGTTCTCTTCTGCTATGCACCGGAATGCCTCGCCGCTAATCTAGCATGCACACTACACGAACAGATGCACATTGTCTGGCAATTTATCAGTTGTTGCTCTGTTTGTTTGTTTGCTAGTTCGTTACACTGTTCAGTGTACGGCGGAACACTATTATGAATCACGGAGCAACCAACTATTCACGATGAATAAATGGTCCAATTTATTCCGTGTCACGTTGCATTCGAGCTTTAGAGGGTGAAAAATACATTAGGTTTTGTTCGACGTCGATGTTCGTTTCCGAGTGTTTGCCTCTTGGTCATTATATGGACGGCTTTGATTTCTGTGGCGGAATTAATACCTTGGGTGCGTGCGTGGTTTGGTATTGGTGGATTAAAAGGTGCGAGTGTGGCAGTTTGTCGTCAAGCACGATGTCACAAATTGAAAAGAGACTGGCGGATGAACACAGAAAAGTAAAAATGTTTTTGTTTTGAAATTTGAAAATCTGAAATGAAATAACTCGCGAAAACTCCCACATGTTGCTCGAATCCTGCAATAAATAACTGTTTTACGGTGTTTATGACTAGGGAGCGAAGTTAGCATTACTCCCTCCCTTACGTCCGTCTGATGTGTGGCATGTGCCACATCTCACGATAAAAACATCGCATGACCGTGATTTCTTGTTGGCATTGCTATAAATTTTAAACAAGGAAGATTCTGAATGATTTTGACTGTCCTGGTGGTCATGGAAACTACGCTCTGTGTACCCGGCACCTCCACCAAACGGGAGATATTTTATTTATATATTCTTCGACAATCTGTTGATTTTGAGCACCCCCTTGTACACGACCTTCGATTGATATTTTTTCCCTTCGCATCGTCTTAAAAATTTAATCAAGGTTGATCCTGAATGGTTTTTGTGACCTTGCGACCCTGAGAGTCATAGAAACGTGACAGTCTAACTCAGAAGGGGCTACTATTTCAACCCGGCACCTCCACCAAATGGGCGGCATTTTATTTATGTATGCTTCCTCGACAATCTGTTGATTTTTTGCACCCCCGCATGCACATGACCTCCAAATTTTTCGTGACATTGTCTTGAAAATTTAAACACGGATGATGCAGAATGATTTTGATGGCTCTGAGAGTTATTAAAAGGGGATCTCGCTCAACCCGGCACCTCCACCACACGTTCAACATTTAGACAACATTTTATTTGTGCACCCTTCTTCAACATTCGGTTGATGAAGAAGCTTGGCCCCCTATTTTCAGTGTTCCCCGTATCCGTTCTAATTAAATGTGGGATAAATACAACAAGCAAGCATCAAGCATTGAATTTGTTTCAGTTTTAGACAGAAAGTTTTTCAAGCTTATGTGTATGAATTAGTCAAGGGGCGACTCAAAACTTATTTTGATTGCTACTTCAGTTCTAATATATTTTTGGGATTTATGCAAGTTCTTAAAAAAATTTTATCAACTGCACTAATTTTTATTTTGTTTATTTATTTATGTATTTATTTATTTAACGTTATTTCTATTTCGTTCAAAAACTGATTTACAAAGGATACCTAATTAAATCTAATTAAAACAATGCATTATAACACAACAATTTTGGTAACGAATTCAAAAAGGATATTAAATGTAATTAATTAATGAACCAAATATAAAAAAGGTGGGGAAAAATGAAAAGAAAGGGGGGGGGGGAATTATCAAAAAATCGATACCTACGTGAATATGGTGGAAATCCACATGACGAAGGCAAGATTCGAAACTCGTGCACACATATGTAACCAGACAGGGTTTACCAGACCATAGAATAAACGACCACACACACAACCACTATCGCTAAAACGTGTGTAATGTATCTGTGAAAGCTCGTTCGTGTATTTCGAATCGTTTGAAGTTAAATTGTGGTTCAATTAGCAATCAGAATCGTTGCATTCCTCAGTGGCTCGTGGCGCTGTCAGCCATCCAGCCGAGCAATGATTAAAACGAATGTCACTCGCTCGTGTGTGTTCGCTGATTCGCTTCGTGTTTGTATAAATCAAGTGCGGCAGACGCGAATTAAACAAACATCAATGCGCTGGTTGTGTGTAATATTATGTCGTATTATTTATTCATCACTGCGATTCGATTGATTAATTTGAATGTGACCTAAATCCGTTGACGCCGTTCGTAACAAGTGAAGTGTAATTTGCAGCTCGCTCGCTCGTCCAACACCAGTTGGAATCGGTACAATTAAAACGATATAATAGTCGTGATATTGTGTCTTGCTTGTGCTTGTAATTTATTGCGATGGTATTTGCATAGAAAGAAAAGAGAGATACAATAGCACGGTTCACTCGCCTTTTAAATTGTAATTAAATAAATTGATCAAATTTGAAAGGAATGTATCACTCACAGACACGTAATTGATTTTCTGTGGATATCGATACATTTTCTTTGAAAGAAGCCACGAATATGATGCACCCTTTGTACCAACTTCACACAATTTATCATGTGCTCGCTGCTAAAACGCGTATATTTTTTAAAGACTTTCTAGCTCTACATTCACATGATAAATGTAGTTGACATGTAGTGCCTACACATTTATGAGGGGTGGAGTTCTTGCATAAAAATCGCACGAAAATGCATAAAATTGATACTGATGAGTGAAGAATCCCCGTGGTTTTGTTGGTACTAACCCACATGCACAAAGTTCATTAAAATTTTTGTAATTAGTGAGTGTGGGATGGAACTTCACACCCCTTGACTCATTGATATTATCGCCTCTACACAAACATACGATACGTAGATCCCGATATCAATCAGTTGTATGGATAGAAGACAAAAGATTTGCGACGAGTTCTGGTAACAAGTGTTGTGCAGTAGTCACGTACTCGACGTCAGCGTGGAGATAAAACGTTTCCTCTTTGTTTCCACGTCGGCGGCGGAGGGTCAATTAATTAACACGGCGCACGCGATGTAAGTCGCGGCCAGATGCCTCGGTAGGTGGAAGGAAGGGCTCGTCTCATCCCGGTTAGTCCCGTGTTCCCCACGCGTGACGTGACGGGAGGATTATACGCCCGTCACTCGATTGATAAACGGCGGAGGGTAGCGGATCGCGGGTGTCAAGCGGGTTTATGTGCATGGTGGCTGATTTCAAGGACACTCTTTTCTCGGATATACGAATTAACACTATGCAGCATGTTTGGAACTTGTTGAAAGTAGTGGCTGGTAAAGGCTCTTTCTGTAGATTGTCGTTGCTTCCAATGCTGAAGGTCCCGGGTTCGATCCTCGCTTCAGGTAGAAGTTTGTTTACTTCTTATATGGACATAACCGTACTTGGGTTGGGAAAGTGTGACATAATACATTTTACAAAGATGTTCCGTCCTAGCCTTGTTGATTCTGTTGTCGCACGTGGGTGAATCGTGCCCAGCCACTTGTGGTCATTATTCGCGCGTCGATGACGTCTATTTATTCAATTAAATTGCAATCGTTAGATTTATTTAGCTGTCCTGTGTAAATCAGTTTTTATAACTGAATAGCGAAGACGTTAAATAAATAAATGGTACTTGTTCATTATAGGGACCCCCCCCCCCCCCCCTGAAAAGGAAAGTAGGTTAGTGGGATTGGGGGGGAGAATGAAGTGCGTTGCTGTGATCCCCCCCCAACCCCACTAACCTACTTTCCTTTTGTTTGTTTTTTGTTTTGTTTTGTTTTTGTTTTTGTTTTTTGGGGGGGGGGGGTCCCTATAATGAACAAGTACCAAATAGGTAAATAAGTTGATTCAGAAAAGGAAAATAAGAACATTCATCAAAATCGGAGTAGCCATTTTGTCGAGCAGTTGATGCACATACCGAATAATTTTATTCAGATTTTTTATATTTTAATGACATTATTTTCAAACGATTTTTCGCTGCGTGTTGTCACTCGCGTCATCTCACCCATGTTTGTCTGTCTGTTCTATCTTGCTCCCGCATCAAGTATCATCCCCTCAACCGCATGAGATAGGCCTGTGTCAATCATGAACGATCATCTGGTAATTGAGATAAACCCTGCCTGTCTGTCTGTCTGTCTGTCTGTCTGTCTGTCTGTCTGTCTGTCTGTCTGTCTGTCTGTCTGTCTGTCTGTCTGTCTGTCTGTCTGTATGTCTGTCAGTCTCCGCTATCGCGTGTAGTCGATGAATGGAATCGGAACAGCCTTTATGTCGCGGTTTTTCGATGACAGAAACCGACCTCGGATAAAACGCGCAACCAGATTGAAAAACGAAAACGTTTGTGATTCATGACGGAATTTTCGTTATCTGGCGTGTTTTGTTTTTTAGGGGGAATGGCGCGCGGGTTTAAAAATATCTCTCTAATCCATAATCTCTGCTTTGTTTCGGGCCCGACTGGTTGATGTAGGATCGTGGGTTGTTGGTTGGTAGGTCGCCGTCGGCAAACCCGGATTAACGATCTGTGTGACATTAAAATTAACTAGCCACGAACCTAGAGGTATTTACAAGGCTGTGTCTTGTCGTGTTGGGGGGGGGGGGGGGGGGGGTCAAAGTTGGGGCGGAGGTCGCCGTCTCCATTATGTAACCGTTTAGTGGAAGTGGTGTAGCGGGAATCTCGACCCCTTGTTATTGATGACTGGTTAGATTGTGCGATTCTGAAAATAGTGACTTGTACTAGATAAGTTCATGATATTTTTCTCAAGCCCATAAAGATGTACTTTATACATAGAATCGTCATTAGTCACTTCTATGAGTATCGAGAGCCATTTTAGACTTTTATAGTAGTGAAGTATTACGAAATGTAGCTTTTACTTTACGAGCTGTTTGTGTAGTCGTCTACCACTGGTAAACGGAAAGAAGTATCTTATTGATTTAAAAAGTAGTGCATATAGATCTGGAAAAGGTTTTCCGCATGGATGGTGGTCCGCGGTGGCCCATACGATTAGGGCGCTGGTCCGAAGCCTGCGTACATGGTTCTACGAGGACGTGCGTTCGAATCCCGCATAAGGAATGTTTTTTTTTATAATCGTCCTTCTAGTCATCTTCGCAACTCATAATCATCATCATCCAATACCCAGGCAGGTGGAGTTTACTCCGTGGTATTTACAGATTGGACGGGGTGGGAGGAGAGTCTGCCTGTCTAAGTATCGTGTTGGTTTCCTTGACGACACTATGTAAAATGGTCGTCGCGGTTTACTCCCGTGCGATCTCATCGGTATGTCGTATAACTATCTGGGCCGTGTGATAGCTTGCCCCCCCCCCCCTCTCCCCCTCCGGCCACGGGCGTCGCGACGGACGGAACCCGAGCAGCTTTCAACGTCGTGCCGACACTTGTCCCGAATAAAACTCGAATCATGTTATAGTTGGTGGAGTTTTTAATTGCTTTTCTCTCCGGTCGGTTGTAGGGTGGGGTGGGGGTGAGGGTGGGGGTGCGACCGACCGCCAGATGTGGCGCGTGCTGCTCGATGTTCATCGCCCACACTTCCGGTGCCCCCCCCCCCCCCCAGCTGACACGTGTGACGAGAGGGGGGAGTTTGTAAACTCTTTGCTGACGACGACGACGCGTGGTGGGAGTGTTGCTTGTGTCTTGTTTGGGAGGCGAGCAACCCCGGGGAACTTTCGAGATGATCGCTAAAGTATTCGAACCCCTGGTGCTTTGTTCGGGAGAAGGGTGGTTGTGGTTATATGCTGTCACTACATATGAATACTTTCGGACACATCCATCTTTATAGGAATCGTGCTATGGAATATCAATTACACCACCGCCATCACGTATATATAGGGTTCGATCCTTAGTCTGGACCATTCCAGCACGAAGTTACTTTACATCTGTCACAAAGCTAAAATTGGACTGCGATTGGTTTGAGAGTTTAAATTCTCGAAAGAAGCACATATTTTAACTATAAATATACCATAAAATGTCGATTGTAAGTGAACGGAACGGTTTGAAAGTTGGTACTCTTTTCGAGCAAGGGAATGCACTACTGAAGTATCCAGTATATAATTGGTTATTTGTACAACACGGAGCCTCTACCTTGTCAGTTGTCAGCACTTATCACACTAATAGCTATAATGTATTCTCAATCTATAACGTCCACCTGTGATGAGTGCGTGCAGTGGCCACCCCAGTAAACTCTTGGTTCCTGGAAGTCCGTGTGTGAGGACCACATAATACGAGTGCGTGCTTCTGGTTCTGGTTATGCGTAAAAGTGCGTAATATAAAGAGAGGCCACTAAGATCCCCGACGAAATGTGTGTATTTATGTTCTCGTCCTGGAAGTGATGTTATTATCTCGGACGACGAGGCTGTTATTACCGAGCGTGGCAGTCGGGCTTACCAACCTCGCTAGGTAGCTAGAGCTAAAACAAAACAACACTCACACCTCTGTCCGTGCGGGGAGCTAAACGGGGGGCGTGACCGCATGTGGTGTCTAATCGGCAGTGGCGTACTGGGGCGGGGCGGGGTGCCAGTGGCGAACTGGGGTCATGGCTTTCACTGAGCTACTTATCGTTTGTTTAGTACTGTCTCGCCCCCCTTTTCGTGACAGTTTTGTAACTGAAAAGTGTCGTATTAAAGAGCATTTGAAATGTGTGACCCTTTTTTTACGCGACAGACTGACAGAGTGTTTCTGATTGGTTTGTTCCTTACATTTTCTTTGCCCCATCGACGTTTGGTGTTGACTCCAATAACTGTGAACGGAGGCACTTTTCTGTTAATATTTTCACTTTTCTTTGCGAATGACCTTATATTTTGAAGGAGCCTCTGTCTACCGAGTATATAAATTCATTATCGTCTGCGTGGCTTGATGCCTCCGCTTGCCCACGATGTCCTGCGTATGTACGTGCTAGAGTTCCCGAAAGTGAGTGCGCGTCTATGAGTCGTGTGGACTCTGTGTGTTTGCGCGTACGTGCCCGATGGTGTGTGCGCACGTACGTGTGAATGACGCCTCCGAGTCGTGTGTGCGCGCGCAAGTACGTGCCCGAGAGCCGAGTGTGTGTGCGCGTACGTGCCCGACTGCCCGAGTGTGTGCGCACGTACGTGCGAATGACGCCTCTGAGTCGTGTGTGTGCTTCTCGCTAATCCGCGACGTCAGTCTATTTCATCAACTGAATCATCTGGGGGGTCAGTGGTCACCGGGGTCAACGAGAGGGTTAAACACTTGACCCAGACCCCGCTAATTGACACGACGATCTCTCGGATAGCGATTCGCTGGAAGCTGAGTACAAGACCCTGTCTCTCTCTCTCTCTCTCTCTCTCTCTCTCTCTCTCTCTCTCCAGCTTCTTGCTCGGATCAATCTAACCCGCTCGACCCCGCATCGTGGACGAGCCAAGATACGTTCGTGTTTCTAGAAAGAGGCTTATCAACCGTCTGTCTGGTGGAGGAACCTAGCTAACATGGATTCACACCCTTCTTTCCAAAGCCGTCAGACGAGCTGGAAGTTTCAGCGTATTTCTACAGTGTCTTGTCAATTGGCTTCTCAGACTAGTGGAGGAACCGATATAGTAATAGTCCACCTCCTCAGACTGGCGGAGGAACTGAAGTTACACCGCCCTTACTTCACCCCCGAGACGTACACCCGCGGACAGACGTAAATCAAGGGTCGGATAGTCTTTCTATTACTGTATCACATATGTATGTATTCGTGTACGTTTTATTTTTTCCCCTTTCCACATTTAAATAAATAAATCCGTATTTAGAGTCTACCCACTCTGTCACATAACTGATTTTCAGTGGGGGACAGGAAACTAAAGAGATCAAGCCCAACCCTGCAGACCCCGACGCAATCGACGAGTGAACGATAACCATTAACCAACCAAAGATCGATATTTTGTAATTTATACTAAAAGGAAAACGCTAAAGTCCCGCCGCGTTGATGGATGAGCTTTTTAAAATTTTTAGTTTGCATGGAATATCTTTACTTTTGCAAGTTCTTTGTTTTGCTGCCTACGCATTGTAGCTGATTGTTGTCAAGTTTCTTTTGTTACCTGTCAATTGGTATTATTTACTGTAAAAACTTACATTAAAAGCTTTATTTCTATAGATTCTGGCCAACTATTTAAACTTTTTCTTTTAAAGGTACTACATCACCATAACCTTAATGCCCATGTATAATATGAACGTTGTAGCCCCACCAGTTTGGTCAGAATTGGCCCAAATGGCACGAAAATATCGCACAAAAAAATCAAAAAACTTATATTGAAAGCTTTATTTCTATGGATTCTGGCTAATTTTTTCAACTTTTCTTTCAAAAGGTACTACATCACCATAACCTTAATGTCCATGTATAATATGAACGTTGTAGCCCCACCCGTTTGGTCAGAATTGGCCCAAATGTCATGAAAATATCGCACTAAAAATCGAAAAAAATCGTAAAAGTACGATATTCATGAGAAATATTTCTTCGATTGTACCCAAAAACAATACACCTCTAAGTTCAGAGATTTCGAAGGTCCTGTCAAATTTTCATCAAGATCGGATATGCCGTTTGCCTGGTAGAGAGTTAACAAACAGACAAAAAAAAAACAAAAAAAAACAAAAAAAAAACAAAAAAAAAAACACCCGAGCTAAATTTTTTGGGGGTCAGTGAAATTGAAGTCTTCGCTTCGCTCATCCAATGACATTGTGTTCGTTATTTTCTAGTGTAAATCTAAAATATGAATCAACTCCATAAGTACGCCAGAAATTAATGGTAACGAGATTTGTTGAAGAGGTGTTACCCTTCCTCGAATTACTTGATGGCCGCGGGTGGTGTTGGTTAATTAGTTAGGTTCCATGTATCCTAGATTCGAACCTGCACGTACGACAGATGACGAGACCGGTGAAACTGAAAGGGTGACGTCACTAATCTGATAGTTGATGCCGATGAGCTCCCCCTGTGATTGGATCAGCCCCCTCTGCCGGCTTCTCCCCGGGGTTAGTTCTTCCCCCCCCCCCCCCCTAGGCACGTGCTTCCTGAGCTCTCACGACGAGGATGCAAAACAAATAAAACGCGTAGCTTCTTCTTTTGGAAGGTTCGAAGTTCGAACGTTGTCATAACTCATTTTCCGAGAGATGAAACTGCAAGCAACACTTGCCGCGGCGATCACACATCGAATAGAACTATTCTTTGTCCTTAGTGGAATATTAGTATTAGTAGTTTTAGGGCACTTTAACAGCTAAGATTATTCGCGCCTGCATGATAAAACAATTTCTATAAGTGTGAGTTACCACCGTGTCGGTGTATACATCTTTCCAAGCGGCGGAACGTAAGGGGTGACGCGGGGGGACAAGGGGTGGACAGGCCTGTGCTGGTCAGAACCAGCCACAAGCGTATGGGGAGGGCAGGGGTTCCCCCACGTCGTGGTCGTCTCCGTCTGTCATCATCCGTCCGTGTTGTCATTGTCGTCGCCGTCGGGGAAGTAGTCAAAGGGAAGGGGAAAGTTCCCGGACGACGACCCAGAGCTCGCCATTAGTTTCAGGGAGTGAAACTCCCCTACTAACGGGCCATCAAATCAAACCACGAGAAGGTTGCGAGTTGGATTTTGATGTCCCTGTCCTTAGTGGTGGTCATCGTCTGTATTCAGGATAGCTCCTGCTTTTGTACGTAGCGTTTTCAGTGCTGATCGACGAAGAAAGAACTTGTAAAAATAAATGTATAATTCGTGCTTCGTGCCCCGACCCTGATCGTCGATATTGGCCGTCACCGCGGACTGTTACTTTGGACATGCAACGATCGTAATCGTGTATAGTAGCCTCCAGCCTCGTAGAACACGTTCTTCAGGCCACTTAACTTGGCTTAAAGAGGCGTAATTAGTATAGGACTTGTTCACAAGCAAAGCAATCAATCGCCTTATTGTTACTTAGGACAAGTTCATGACGGGTATCAGAATGATTGAATGGAAGGAAATGCCGGTGTAATAGAATATGTGATGCGTTTCGTGAAAAGGGAACAAATGGTACATGGTAAATGGTGGTGTAGACTGTAGATCTGACTTTAAAATTGAAGGTGTGACAATGTGTTGATATTCACTATTTGAAAAAACAATAATGAGAAAACTTGATTTAATAATATGGCAAAACAAGGGTTGTTTTGCCATAAATTACTATTTAAAATCGAAATTTTGAAAAGGAAAAAAAAAATCCTTTTCGGAGATTTTATCGGATCTTATCCCAGATTGACATTTAAGCACCCACCGCATTTTTGCGCCTAAAAGTTGGCTTTTTATACATTCAACTACAAATCAAGCTCCACAGCAAAACTTAGTTACTTCACCCAGAGGTCCATTTTCACGAAACGCATCATATGTTTACGTCTGGTTAGTAAAGGTGCGCCATACGTAAGGATATTGTTTTACACCGGCTCTCGGCTCGCCTGTGGCCGTGTGTGGCCAGCATGAGCCACCTCTTCGTCCTCCCCGTACCTCTCCTGCACGGTCTAGCGGGCGGGAGTTACACCGGCTCTCGGCTCGCCTGTGGCCGTGTGTGGCCAGCATGAGCCACCTCGTCGTCCTCCCCGTACCTCTCCTGCACGGTCTAGCGGGCGGGAGTTACACGGGTGCCGAGCTCGTTTGGATGCTATCAGCGTGGCCGTAATGCGGTGCACTGGGGCGGACAGACAGGGGTGTTGTTAGCGGGGGCCGTCGCCCGTGACTCTCACTCTGAGAGAGTTTCATGCGTGGGTGGGTGGGGGCCAGGTTGCCCACTATCACAGCATAGAGACATTGTTGAAGACTACTCTGTTGTATCGAGTTGCCAGACACCGCATTATGTTCATCCCACTTCCTTTACGCATCTAGCTCCCCCATCGTCTCGATTAGCGTGTGCCCATAAAAAAAGACATAAAGCACATCGTCAAATCTAAAAACATCCTCTCCTCTTTGCTGTCCCATTTCTGGACTGACCAAAAGTACCCATGTTCTATGTTCTACAAAGCGAATGTGTGTGTTCTATTTCGAATTGGTGCCTGGTCATTGGTCAACAATTAAACAAAGCTATCGGTACCATAATATAACTTATCACTTTTTTGTCTGTTTGTCTGTCTGTCATGTATGTCCGTCCGTGCCCTTCAGTCAGGATGCAGATACATAACGTTTTTGTTGAATGTGATGTGAGTGACTAGCCTCCCCCCCCCCCCCCCCCCCCCCCCACACACACACAAAAGTAAATGTATGACCCGGTGCCACCACCATTTCGAATCCTTTAAAAAGAGGCAATGCTAATCGTAAAAGGCGATTCAAGAGAAAAAGTCCACCTCGCAAACATCAGCTAGTAAGAAGGGTAGTATATTACTCCCCGAATCTAGAGGCGAGCTCGGGCAATCGTCTTCCCTTGACGACCCCTCGACGACGATGTCGACAATAACACCAGCACGAACGATGACAAAGACGATGACGACCGCGACGTGAGAACCCCCCCTTCCTCCTCTTACCCGTGGCTGGTTCTGACCAGCATGGACCCCTCCTCCCCTCCTAGTCTAGAGTGGTGCATTATGACCTAACGGTTGACGCGTCCTTAATCCAAATAAACCAAAAAAAAAAATATCAATGCACAGCGAATTAATTAATTTTTGTCCCGTACTCGTGCTTGTTTGAATACCACATAATATGGGTAGCAATCCCCTCGCTTTACGACTGGAAGGTCCACGTAAGTCGGGATTGCCCGTGGTCAGAGTTGCCCGAGCGTGCTAGCACTGTGCCGGCCCTGGCTACCTTGTCGGAGGTCGGTCTCTGAATTAGCAGCGATGTGAGACGCGCTAATAAACCGGGAGGAGCCGAGCGGAGAATACCCGGCCGTCTGGGGTAATTAGCACTTTGTTTAATTGCGTTTCCTACAGACCCTCGTCGTAATAACTCGAGAGAACAATGGTGTGTTACTCAACCTGCGCCATTGTGTAAAGAGTGGTAAACGAAGTGACCCTCGTTCGTTCGTGTGCTCGAGTTCGTGTACTCTCGAGTGGGTAATGAAGTAATAACGCATACACTGTTGCTGTACGTTCAATAAGAGCTCTGCGGCTTCTATCATACAGATAGACTCATTGTCCATTCTGGTGTAGGGTGTTTTCTTTTTAACACATTTTCTTTTCATTTTTATTGGCAACAAAAATCGTTTTATATGGAAATTAAGTCAAAGTCATCTCGCAAAAACATCAGTCGGTAAGCAGGGGAGTATTTTACTCCCCGAAAGAGAAGACGAGCTGTGGCAGTCGTCGTCATCGAGGTCCCTAACCCTCCCCCTGACATCCTCCACGACGATGACGACCATGTAGTTGTCGTGGACTCCCTGCCTGTGGCTGGATCTGTCTCCTAGGCTAGAGTGGTGCGTTCCACGTTCGAACCCTGGCTCTGCATGGATGTCACGTGGCGTTCCTTTGATGTTCGTGCACCACATGTGAGGTAGTTCCCATGCATACAAGTCTTGACATATTATCTTCCTTGCGACTTCTACAGACTCGACCGACCCGAGCTATTTATATCGGGTTGATGGCCATCTCCTCCCGAGTCTGTCTACACGTCCGCGCTACACGAGTGGACATCAATCACTCCCCAGCTGTCGCCGCTTGACACCCGGGGAAGTGACTCACTTGTTGTCACTTGCATGGAGGGTGCTTAGCTTATTCGACGAGCAAGTTGCCAGATTTAGCATGTGACGGACAGATATAATTATTAAGCATTTAATTTCGCCGGTTCGTTGTGATAATTGATGTGGACTCGTGGAGTTGATGTCAATAAGTCTAACGGTCACTCCGGGGTGTGATGTGGGGGGGGGGAGACATTTTGGATTTAAACCTCGAAGATTTAAACTGAAAACGCTGAAAATTTGCGTAAATAATTGTACTTGACTTGTATCAAAGTTCACACCCACATTCTAGTCTACATGGATAGTTGGGTGCAAATTGTATTGGGTTTGGTTGAAATCAGGCAACTGCTGGTTATACCCAAACCCAATACATACTAAAATATAAAAAAAATATAAGATTAGTCTATTCCCTTTGACATATGCATAATATAGGTATAACTCTTTTATATATATCTTGGGGGTTGCATCCGACCGGCAATCGGGAGGCCCGGGTTCGATACCCAATTGAGCATTTCTGGATGCATTTCCATATAGGCCTAACTAATAAAAGGTTATGCATCCTTACCATTTCAGAATTGTAATTTACATTCGTGTTTTCAAGATTCCCGTGACGTAAGATACTCGTGTCGATTGCAGAATTAGATATGTTTGTCCGGTGGACAAATCTCTTTACCCCTCGGCTTCTAAAGTGGCTCACTCGCTTTGCACGGTGCTCTTGTTAATTGGGTGTTGCTCTTGAACGGGTAATTAGCTAAACCGCAGTGCGGGCTCGGCCTGACTTGAGTGGGGCTCGTCTTGCTTGCTTGCTTGGTTGGTTGGCATCACGACGATATCAAGACGGTGTTCTATCGACCGACGTCGGTACTGCAGACGGCCACACTGCCGGCTCGTACCCGGTTTAGCAAGTAGCGGGTCCTGAAGGGGGATGAAGAAACTATGCATATCCGGGATTCGAACCAACGTCCTAGCATAGCTACGCCCTGACCTATAGGCCGCCGCGAACGATCGTCAGTACACAAGAGACGGAGTAACCACACACATTGCACTAACATTATTGTACCTTGTGCGGCCGTCTGACACATCATAAAAAGCCTGATTGCTAAGTGTCATGGAAGCAAACAAAAACTTATATGGTGCCATTGCCACTGACAGTTATCAACAAATATGTGAGAAAAATTGTCATTAATTATAGTACGGAATTAAATTGGTTATTGGCTGGGTATCATAGGGTAGTTAATAAAAATTCAGGAACGTGTCAGCAGTTTTCCGGGATTCTGGTCACCCGCGATACCTTACTCCGTAGAACTAAACTAAATGTCCATTTTATTTTAGCTTCACCTGAAGTAATATCTGGATCCATCTGTGGTTGGTATTGGATGAACAAGATTACCGCACAGATCAGGGGTCCGGGTACTCGATGTCACCCCACTAGTTTACTCTTGCACGACGAACGTTAGGAGGTGTGGTGTGATGGTTGTGTCGTCGTGAATCCCCACCCCCCACACCACAGCGACCAGCGGTAATACCGTGTGCGTCAGGGATAATCCTGTTGGAAGCTGGATGACGAGGGGTGGAAAGCTTACACGACACGCAGGTGTGGCGAGGAGGGCTAGCGAGACGACCATGCGACTCGTTGATGAAGTTTGCGAGCAAACAATGGATTATTGATTGTTGGCAAATTGGTTTGGGGGAGCGGGGGCTTTGCTCTTTTTTGGCAGACTCGTCGTTGACCGTGTTGTATTCACACAAGTGAGTTTTTTCAAGGTTGTATCTACTTTTTTGTGAGGTACTCTAGTCTTCAAATGATGTCACATCCACGATTTTTTGTGTGGTGCTGGTGGTGACCCTGGGCACTGTATTGGACGTCACCTCTTTGTGACCTATTTCCATCCCATCGAGTTTCCCTTGCTCGGACACCCCATCGATGTCGATTTAAGAGGGTCTGACCAGTCACGGACGAAGCTCTCTCAGATCATTCGCATTCGACGCACGTGATTACATCTCTTGTGGATGATTGAAAAATGTTGTTGATACCGCGTCGCTGATGATGTTGTTGTGTCTGTCTGGTAGGGGGAGGGGGAGATATCCCGTGACCCTCACGGATTACCGGCCACTCGTGGTAGAGGGAGGGCGGGCGCCTCTTTCTGTCTTGCGGGCCAAGCAAGGGTGTTCTTCATTTAGAAATAGAACTGATGTAGTGTTCTATATTTTATAATTTTATGCCGAGTATGGATTGAATAAGTTGTATACTCTACTGAGCTACTCGAATGCGCTCAAGCCGGCGCAAAGATTGTAAATGAAAACATTTTGAACAAGATTCCGCATTTTGTTCCCCTTGCTCCCGCAATTTCCTCTAAAATAGATCGTGTGCGCCCTTCGGGGCCAGGTGTAATTCCGCGCGCTTGGGGGAAGTCACCGCGAGAGAGGAAATAAAATGACAAATGCCTCGAGGACGTGATCCCCCCCCCCCCCCCCCTCCGTCGCGGCGTGATTGAGCGGAAAACTTGACGAAGACGCTCGCTCGTTCACCCTCGTAGATTCACACGCCTCGGCGGGTAGTCAGCCTTCCTTGTGTGCCGTCGACCGGGTGAGATTACGTATACAAAACATAATGACCGATTATTATACCGAGACCCGTTCCGTTCGTATTTCCAAATGAGAACAGGAAACGTTTTATTATTACCAGTCTGTAATTTGGTGGCCGCTCCGTCTCGACTACCATGGGTGGGTCCCTCCTCCGCGACCCTTCTGTTCGCTCGGCTTGCACGCATCAAGATGGATTACAAGGGGGACCCACCACCGTGCACCGTTTACACTTTTCTTGTTCACTTTACGTACTCCTTACTCGTGTGTTCGTGTCTGCTCTACGTTACTAACTAGCTTTGATTCTCACTTATCATCATGGAATACTTATTTCCCTTGTTTGCTTGTTTGTTTGTTTTTTTTCCGTTCAAATGAAGTAAAGGATTTTGTTCCAGAAAAAAAAATCGCTAAAAACCTACAAACATAAATTGCATGTATCATTTTACTATCCGGTGTAAATATTGTTAGAAAAAACGCAAACTAGACTACGCATATTTTATCGTCGGTGACTCAAATGGTTGTGGTCCAAAGCGTTTGGAAGGAAGGACACGCGTTCGATTCCCGCGCGTAGAGAATGTACTTTCACACCATTATATTATTCAGGCTAAAGCGACAAAAAACAATTTAGAAAATGGAAATGTGTTCAGTATTCTCTCCCTAACGTGACGTGACAATAGCTTGGTGTGATGACGTGTGTGTTGGGTGTGAGATCGTGTCGGGTTTAGCGCATCAATGGGGTTGAATCCAGCAGGGGCTGAAAACACCCTCATAATGTGCCCTCCTTGTCCCACGAACGCATGATTCATTACCCCCTTCCCTTCCCTACAAACAACTACGAGTGTGCAATTAACAATGTCATTACCTTGGTTTATTGCCGCCTGATTTGCTACTCCCGTCCTCCTCGTTACTATGTTATGTCTTCGCCAGTGTAATTTATATATCCCGCAAGTCGTGCACTCGTAATAAACTTGTGTTTCGGTTGTCGTCTGCAATTAAATAACCATTAGGCGAGGTTTTACAGCGGGTCTCGCTATTGGCGAGACTTTCAACCACTGATCAAACACGAACACACAAGGGAGTTTTTTTCTTTCTATTTTCTCGTTTGAACTTTGGAGGTATGATTACGTATTTCCTCTGCGATAAAAAAATAATTATACTAGATGAAAAGTTGAACGTCACGAAAATAAGTTAATAAGTGGATAAAATTAGATACCGAGTTGAGGTATTTACAAAATGTCCATTAGGTTGGCTGTTAATGGTTTGTAGATTAAGTAGAGATTTGTTGATGTCGTTTATATTGTGGTTGGTAAGAAAGGGGAGCTTGAGTTTTCATTCAGTATTTCCCAAAAGTACAAAAGAAATGTCAAAATTAGTATAGCTTATATATTCCCCTTGCTGATGTTCAGTGTAGGAAATAATTTAATGATGTGTAAGCTTCTTTGCTGCTTACTAGTCATTTGCCACACACTCTGGCCATAATAATACAGGCATATTGATTGATTAAAGCTTTTAAACATTTATGTGTTTAGACAAGAAACATGCTAATAATTTGATGCATTGATCTGTAGAGTAATTAAGTTTGCCAATATTTTACAATTGTCTTTCCACCGAAATTTTTTGGGTAACCCTTGACCAGTATGTATTTGTATCGCCATACGAAAAAATTGGACAACTTTTAAAAGAGGCAAAATCTAATTCCGAAACTAGAGGCGAGCTCTGGCAGTCGTCGTCGTGGACCTCTCCCACTTCCCTTGACGACCTTCCTGACAACAACAATGACATTACAAACGATGATAAAGACAATGAGTACAACAACGTGAGAACACCCCTTTGCTTCCCCTGCGCGTAGCTGGACCTGACCAGCATGGGACTTTCCTCCCTACTTCCCCTAGGCTTGGAGTGGTGCATTATGACCTCCGGCAGTTGACGCACCTTAATCCAAACCAACCTTCGGTACCGAAAACTTTTTTTATTTACAGATGGTACATAACGTTATATTTAATACAATCCGGGGTGTAAACCCGTGTCTCCCACATTCGAGGTAAGCGCCTAAGCAGGTTGGGAGTGTTTCCCGACTTACCAAAATAAATGAAGACGTGCAATCGTGCATAATGTATTTTCCTCCTTTGGAAGTGGGACTGTTGTTTTGATGGTTTTTAATCGCAAGCACAAGTTTGTCCAAATGCGATGAACATTGTCATTGACTGACAACGTCCAACCAAAACTATCAAAAGTGTTTATACACACTACCCTCGTCACCACCCACCCCCATTTCAACTTATGTTGGAATGAAAATCTTTCCGGTCATAGAAACCGATGTAATTGGTACAAATTAAATTTGAATATAATATTAATGCAAATGTAAAAATAACAAATTTGAGTACCGCTTCTAACGTCCAGTTTCTCTCTTGTTCCAGGTGTCCCGGCTGGTGTGAAGCCCGGCAGTCACTTGTTACCGTCGGTGACGTCTCAGGGTAAACACCACCGGTCGAGTGCGCTCCCGGGCGGCCACACAGTCCCGGGCCCCGGTCCGGGGCAAGTCCCCACCTCGCAGCCTAGCGCTAGCGGTCGGTCCTTTGCCGCCGCGCTGCGCAACCTCGCCAAGCAGGCTGTGCCCCCGTCGGACCGCGACGAGGATAAGAAGGGGGGGCCGCCTCCGCTCGTGAGGGGGGCGTCGCCCACCACTGCCCTACAGGATGTGCGCAAGGTGAGTGAATCATTGGATGATCGTAGCGAAGACTTAAATTTTACTACCCTGATAAAAATAGTTTGGATATTTTTAATAATAATCAAACACCCGGTTCCAACATAAGCCAGGTCGGGGGGTGACGTATCACCAGTTTCTCGGGTTGTGGACTTTCAGTGCTTGCTAGTCAGGCTCAACACCTCCTTATCTACTTCGATGTCTTTTATGACAGGCATTTCTACCAGTTCTCGCCATTTCTTTCTATCCTCCCAGAGTCTTTCTTCATTAATTCTATCCCATGATTTCCCTCTTTCTTTTACGTTCCATTTTATTTGGTCCCTCCATCTATCTCTTGGGCGTCCAACTTTTCTTACTCCCCCCCCCCCCCCCCCCCCCCCCATGTGTGTTCAAATTCTCTTCTTGGAATTCTATTTTGTTTCATTCTTGGTACGTGTCCATACCATCGATGTCTTTCTCTTCCTATTTTATTTTGTAGACTTTCCACTCCTAGTTTATTTCTTATTGTTTTGCTCTGTGATTGTCTATTTTCTTAAGGCTACAGAACATCTTAAAAATGTCATCTCTGCTGCTTGTAATCTGCGTTCTTCCTTTCCTCCTATTGTCCATGTCGCTGATGAATATGATAATATTGGGAGGAAATACATTTTGTATAATAGCATCTTGCACCTGGATGATATTTCTTCTTCTCATAATAGTTTACGTATACTTTGGTGAAATTTGTCTGCTAATATCTATAATATTAATAATTCTCCTTGATATTTCAGCATCTATTTTTGCGTCTTTTGTTAGTATACTTGCGAGGTATTTGAATGCTTCTGCTATGGCCAGCTTTCTCCCTGTAGTATTATCTTCTTCTGATTTTGTTTACTTTTCTACGTTACTAATAGTGTTTCGCTCTTTTCAATGCTTATTCTCATGTTAAACTTCAGTGTTTCCTCATTCCATCCATCTACGCTCTTCTGGACTTCTTCAATGGAATCTCCCCATCTCACTATGTCATCTGCGAATATCATCGTTTTATGCGTTTCACTTTCCGTGGATTCAACTTATTTGTTTGATAACAAAATTATTGTCTGTTCACTCTCTGCCGGGTAAACTGCTGATGCGATGTTGATTGATTTGAGACACCTTCGAAATCTCTGAACTTAGAACTGCCACGATTATGGGTACAATCGAAGAAATATTTCTTATGAATATCGAGCTTTTACAATTTAAATTTCTTTGTAAGATTTTTCTATGTTTTTTTACTCTTCACTGGGCTTTACTTTAACTTTACGGGAACGTACGATATCACTGAACTTAGATATTATTATTATTTTATTATTATTATTATTATTATTATTGATTCATAGCAGTTGTCGAAAAAGTTTGCCCCGACTGGGGTACAAACCCAGAACCTCCGGCTTAACATGCCATAGCTCTACCAATTGAGCCACCGAGACAACAGAACAAACCTTTACTAAACTGCTAGTTGTTGTGAATGTTTACCTCCATGACATAAATCCAACAGAAGACTACAATGTAGCTGTCAAATCTGAAAAATCACATGAATAAATCCAAACACATCTCATCTCCCATGAGTTGGGTAGTAAGAATATAAGTTTTTTAAGCATAAACCCGCTTTAAGGACATAGTTATTGATTCATAGCAGTTGTCGAAAAAGTTTGCCCCGATTATTTTTATTATTATTACTATTTATATTTCATCAAATGAAGATACAAATCAAACTTAACTTCAGATAGCATGGGTTCTTATTTTGGTGTGTGTATTGAAATTTAAAAATTTTACTAATTGTATTTAAAGCGGAGGCCATCGTTTGCCAAATTAGTTATTATTGGTGTACATGCCGTCTTTATATCTCGGATTGTAGCAGTTGCTTGGGGAAATCAACAGTTTTTGGGTGTGGGAATTGGGATTGACGGAGCCAAGAGTCCGCAAAATGTAGTCTGCCTTTTTATGGAAAATTGAGTTTACTATACTCAAACCGTGTCTTACTTGGTCCAGTACCTGAGCGACCCTTCTTTCATTTATATCCGCTCCGGCTTGCGGTCAATGGATAATCCCCAGGAAATGAAAGGGTCTCGCTCAGGTACTGGGCCAAGTAGACACGGTTTGAGTATACCAAGATTTAAGTTCATAAATTGTTGATTTCACAGTATATTGCTACAATTTCACATAGGTTTTGCTGGTCGTATAGTTCATCCGTTTACAGTATACGAATTTCGTTTTCCTCAAAGGGACAAAAGACCTGATTTGTTCACACCTCTTGACAAGATCATCTTTCTCTGGTTCACCGGGAAATAGTCTCGGAGATCCCCAATGATTGACATCTATTATAATGAATCGAAAACCCGTCGCAAGGCCACTTAGTTTGGTTGCCATTATTGCGCTTCATTGGTTTGTCAAAGAGGCGCACAAAGAAACTACAGCCGGGCAACATTGACGACGGTCATCGAAGATGGCACTTCAATTTTCAACCCTAGCAATTGATTATAACAAGTGGCTTACAAGTTTCCCGCTGCGACGGCGAATCTTCCGAACTTCGTATAATCACTACAGAATCGAGCAACTAAAGCAATCTTGGGGTACAAAACTGACCTCCGTAGCGCTTCTAGAAGAAAAAATCTTAATATACCTAGTTTGGAGGCTGTATTCAAGAGATGTGACATTATTTTCCTCGAGAGGTGTATGAGTGGAACCATTGATCTTGACCCTCTTGTGCGCCTTACCCCAGTAAATCGGACTGAGATTTTAGGACGCGGAAGTAATAAGGGGTTGACCTTAAGGACGCCAATTGCTCGAACAAGTGCATTCCAGAAATCCATTTACTACAGGGAGGCAGCGCTCTGGAATGCACTACCTTCTGAAGTAAAGGAACTTCCTCTCGGTAGGTTCGAGGGAGCAGTCAAGAGAATGTTTTTTTAAGAGTTTGATATGTATGTCTGTTTCATCTTGTTTGATATGTATTTTATTATTGTTGTATAATTCTTAGGATGGGTGTATAATGTCTCAAATGGATCTTCGGTCTGCTATTAGCATCCATCCGTATGTTTATTATATAATATGTAATGAATGTACGGAATAAACACATAATAATAATAATAATAATAATAATAATAATAATAATAATAATAATAATAATAATAATAATACTGTAAACGTGCAAACTATTGGGCCATAATATCACAATCAATTCTGTGATTTATTGCTAGGCCCTACATGTTAAACTAGGAAAACGCTTTAGTCCCGTCGCGTTGTTGAGCGAGCACCGGTACGTGCAACACGACCCGAGTACGACATTCCCATAATGTTACATACCAATAAGTCTTTAAGGTCTTGACCGATTTAGCTGAAAATTTGTAAAATAGGAGAGAATGGATAAAATCCACCGCCATCTAGAGGACCTTGACATCATTTCTTTGGGAAAACTATTTTAACCCTTGATTACTTTTAGGTGGAAGTGCATAGTGACCAGAATTCTCGTGCGACTTTTCGTTGCCATGGTAACGTTACTTTTGTTAAAATGTAATTTCTATCTACACTACTTATCAGATCAAAATAAAATTAACATATTTGTGACCGGACGGACATTCTAAATGATTTGGCTACCTCAGATTTTGTCGCCGTTCATTTTTTTAAAAAAACTTTAGATTAACTTTAATGTAACTTTAAAAACTTTATGAAAGATTTGGCCACAAAACTAATGGCATTCAATCAGAAAACTTGCGGATGGTCAAAATTTCAACTCGATCCGAGCCTCCGTTCGACCGCTATCATGAGCCAAAAAAGCTGCGCGACTTTCCGTTGCCATGGTAACGGTACTTTGTTATAATGTAATTTCCATCTACACTACTTATCGGATAAAAATAAAATTAACATATTCGTGACCGGACGGACATTCTAAATGATTTGGCCACCTCAGATTTTGTCGCCGTTTAGTTTTTAAAAAAACTTTCGATTAACTTTAACCTTTTCTGTGCGGCCATCGAGTATACTCGATGCCGCCATCTTGTTTCCCCAGTGCGGCCGTCGAGTATACTCGATCTGGGGTTGTTTCAAAACGCGCGCGCTTGTTGCTGCTGATAGATATAATCGATTGTAAAAAGTCGATTTTTAAACTGTGCTGCACTCTATGTGCAAGCTGTTTAACCATCTTCTAGTTTGGTAGTTTGACCACAGATGGCTCTGTCAGTTATTTCAGTAGTGAAAATTGGCAAAAACTACAAGTGAAGATAATAATGTCGTCTGGAAAGGTTAGGATGATGAAAGAACACAGTTTTCAGGCAAATAGGTTGTAATTAGGAGGTTTATGATCACTATTCCGACTTGGTTAGCAATCATAGACTTTGAAGTAAAGGTTGAAGTAATAGAAAAGTAGAGGACGTTGCCAGTAGTCCTAGGTGACGAAAACCAGCTCACACTTACGTAGGCCTATGCTAGGCAATTGTCACATGTAAATAATAGTCTTGACAGTATCAAAGCAAGACAAACTAAACAAGGTGTATGTATAGTGTAATGAAATTTACTTCATTTCAAGGATGATTAAACATTTTGATTAGTTAAATATTACTATCAAATACCTACATCAATACAAGTGAGAGAAATTGACTTATTGCTCAAAATAACCCAGCACTGGGGTATTAAGTGCTCCGTTCAAAACCAGGCATTGAAAAGGTTAATGAAACTTTTTAACTTTTTGAACGATTTTGCCACAAAACTATACAGCAACCCGCATAGGTGGTATGTACATGTTTGCAAAATTTCAGGTCTATCAGAGAAATGATGCGACCTGTACCGAAGCAGTAACAAAAAAAAAAAAACAACAGACATTCGAGCCATAAGAGTCAAGTGGAGACGCTCGCTACGCTCGCTCAATTAAATTAAAAATCTTATATATTAAATTAAATTAAATCACAATTATCTAACTCAAACTCGTGAAAAATTTGGCGCTTGTCTCAATTATTTTAGCTTCCGTAAATACCTGCCTCTGCTCATCTTCACCTCCAAACATCAACCATTAATCTTGTTCATTTGTCTCGAAACAACACTAATAATATTCTTCTCTCTGTTCTTTGCAGGACCGCAACAGTGCACCGCCTCCCCGCGATGACGTCTCCTCCCTCTACCCCCCTCGCTCCGTCCCCACCACCGTGTCCGCCCCCTCTCCCCCCACCGGTCCCCAGTTGGCCCGGAGCGGCTTCCAACCCTACCGGCCCGACCCCCCTCCCCCGCATCCCCCCTTCACCCTGGACCCCGCGGCCGCCGCTGCTGCAGCCGCGTACAGCCCCTATCACCATGGGCTCTACCCGCCTCACCTGCAGCACGCCTACAGGTAAGTGTCGCACACTTGGCATCGTTGCACGGCTTGGGGAACTTGAGTTAGCCCAAAGAAAGGAAAGAATCTGGTAGTCGGCAGGCCGTAAGAACAATGAGTATCGGCAGGGCCAGGAGATTATGGAAATTGTTTTGCACAAATTTCGTAATTAAAATGTGAAAAAGCGGAAGTTGGGCGGGATTGTTGAAAAATGTACCAATACACATAAATTCGCTAAACATGTGCATTTTTAATATTTTTTTTTTTACATGCGGACTTGCATAGCTTCAGTAGGCTTAGGCCAATACAAAAGAAAGACCTTGTTGTCCCTCCTTATGTACCCATAATATACTGACAAACCCAATGTTGTAATGTAACCTACATGGATGCTAATAAAACTGAACTGAACTGAACTGTTTGTTAGACCTGGATCAAGGCCACACCCTGCCCATTATATCCCCAGGCCTAGGCAAAATAACTAGGCTTAGCCAAGGCCTTTCCTAACAGTTATCTTATGTAGGCCTAGAGTTACATAGGCAGGGGCCTACAATATAGCTCAGTAAATCTTAACCCAAATAGGCCCTAGGCCCTAACTTGGCTAGAGTTAAACAACAGGCAGGGGCCTATCATGGATGTTTGACTTGGCTAGGCCTAGGGTAGGCCTATCCAGCCCAGGCTCTCCCCCCCCCCCCCCCCCCCCCCCAGTCAGCAAGTAAGCTTAGGCCTACAACCTAGCTCAGCCAAAATCTAAACCTAAATAGGGCTTGGGCTAGGCCCTAGCCTAGGCCTATAATATGAAGTAGTAGGGCCTATTTCATTGAAAATTAAAGCTTTCCTTCAAAACCATTTCAGTTGTATCCATTATAAACTCGAGCTTGTCCTCCCGCGCCTTTTTCTGGTTGCCCAGGGTGTCCTCTAGACGAATGTCACAATATTTACAAAACAGGATGTTTTTCCCGCTTACGTAAAACCCCTCCTTAGAATAATGTTCAGCTCGCGAGGTAGCTGTAACTTTGATGTGTGTGCGACCCATCTTTAGAACCACGCTGGAAGAAAACTTGCTCACGCAAAACGACAAGAAACGGCCATTTATGTTTATTTAGCGACTGTAAAATCATAAGATCTTGACGTGGTCGATAATCACGTCGATGCGTCAGTGCGACTTTAGCGCGCCAAGCGGCTAATCTATTGAACGTAGCGAGTTTACCGGGTGCGCCCAACAGATAGCGCCAACAGGCTGTGCAGCTCGCTCCAGCTGATCAGTGCTTTACGAGTGTGGTACAGTCAACGAGAAAATAATGAACCTAATTTCAAATTTACGTAACTAGGAAAACGCTTAAGTCCCGCCGCGTTGTTGGATGAGCGTAATTGGTGCATTGAGCTGCCATGTGTTATGCGAATTTTCTGTTGTTCTGTGGAAAAATCATTACTAAGTTGAATTCTTTTTAAATTTAATTAAATTTAATTTAATTAAATTAAAAATTAACTTAAATTTTTGAATTTATTAATCGTAATTGTTAAAAAAAATCGTAAAATTGCGATTTTTATAAGAAATAATTTCTCGATTGCGCTCAAATTTAACACTTATATATAAAATCATAAAATTAAGGTTCTGCGAAAAAATCATTACAATCGGATAAAGCATGTAGGTGTTATAAGTCAAAGAATTGTTTAAAAAAAGAAAAAACCCGTAAAATTTCGATTTTTATGATAAATATTTTTTCAATTGCGCTCAAATTTCACAAGAATATCTCAATTCATAAAATAAAGGTTCTGTGCAAAAATCATTAATATCGGATAAAGCATGTAGGTGTTATAAGTCAAAGAAATTTTTAAAAAATCGAAAAAAATCGTAAAATTGCGATTTTCATAAGAAATAATTTTCCGATTGCGCTCAAAAACGTGGCAGTTCTAAGTTCAGAGATTTCGAAGGCCTCCATAAAATTTCATCTCAATCGGAGTATCGGTTTAGCCGGAATCGTGCGGACAAACAGACAAAAATACAAAAAGAAAAAAAAAAAAAACATTCCGGATTTTTTTCTCCAGTGTAGTAGAATGGAATCTTCGCTTCGCTCGCTACGCTCGCTACGCTCATCCAAAAATTGCCGGAAAAACGATTTTTAGCCACAGTTTTTTGATATCGTCATTGATGGTAAATTTTGCGATTATTAACGATTTTCGCGACTCGTCGCGATTTTTAAATGCATATTTTTGGGGTCTAACTATTATGTCTTGTACTCATTTGAAGAAAAAAATACCTATTTCATTATTTCGTGATTATCGCGATCTCCATAATCTCCTGGCCCTGAGTATCGGTAATCGGTAGTGTGTAGGTTTACGTACTAAATGATGTAGGTCTGGCTTAATAGGAAAGTTTGGTCAAAAGTAACATAACCTCAAAAGCAAGCACGCACAAAAACGCGCCAAACCACTCCTGTCTCGTGACCGCTCCTGATTGGTTGAATCCCTGCCGAGTCATGTAAGGAATGAGCATTGACCGTCTCTAGCCGACAATCGGTAACGACTTGCCGACGCTTACATAATCTTGGAAACGTTAGGCGGGAAGTCGTATATTTAATGCTGGCCGACTACCGACTGCCAAAAGTGATCTACGTGATCCCACCGTTCCCCTAGTATTAATTTATTTTATAATGATGTCAAACAATTAATGATTACCTTTCGATATCTTCTGCTTTTCGTATTCTTTTCATATGCCTACAATAGACTATTTTCCATCTTCTCGCAAGTAAAGCATTACGAGAGAAAGGGAGTTTACGTTTATTGATCTGTCGCCATTTTTGGCTACTGTTCCTTCCACTATGAATTAATTGAAACTTTAAAATCCTTTAATTATCCTTTGTAAATAAGTTTTCTATAAATGAATAGGATAGACGTGAAGAGAGTATAGGACATGCGTTTTCGGCAAATTGCTGTTCGCTCGGCCGACTGACACTATAGGTGTTTGATTTGTTGAACATATGTCATGAATGTGGAAATATAGGGCTCTGCATAACACATTTCCAAATTTTGTTTTACTAGGAAGCTTTACAAACGCATTTTCAGGCGCGTTGTTGGATGAGCGTAATTGGTGCATTGAGCTGCCATGTGTTAGGCAGATTTTCTGTTGTTCTGTGAAAAAATAATTACAATCCAAAAAAGCATGTAGGTGTTATAAGTCGAAGAAATTTTTTTTAAACTAGAAAGCTTGCAAACGCTTTTTCAGGCGCGTTGTTGGATGAGCGTAATATTTTAAAAACGAAAAAGTGTAAAATTGCGATTTTCATGAGAAATAATTTTTCGATTACGCTCAAATTTCACACGAATATATTAATTCTTAAAATTAAGGTTCTGTGAAAAAATCATTACAATCGGATAAAGCATGGATGTTTTAAGTCGAAGAAATTTTAAGAATAAAAAAAAAATCGTAAAATTGTGTGAAATAATTTTTCGATTGCGCTCAAATTTCACACGCATTTATTAATTCATAAAATGAGGGTTCTGTGATAAAATCATTTCAATCAGATATAGCATGTAGGTGTTACAAGTCGAAGAAATTTTAAAAATTGAAAACAAACGTAAAATTGGGATTTTCATGAGAAACAATTTTTCGATTACGCTGAAATTTCCCACAAATATATTAATTCATAAAATAAAGGTTCTGTGATAAAATCATTACAATCGGATAAAGCATGTAGGTGTTATTAGTCGAAGATTTTTTTTTTAAACTTAAAAAATCTTAAAATTGCGATTTTCATGAGAAATAATTTTTCGGTTGCTCTAAAAAACGTGGCAGTTCTAAGTTCAGAGATTTCGAAGGCACCCTCAAAATTCCATTGCAATTGGAGTATCGGTTTAGCCGGAATCGTGTTAACAAACACACAAAAATACAAACGGACGAAAGAAAGAAGTAAAATCCGTTTTTTTTTCTTCTCCAGTGTAGTTTAATGGAATCTTCGCTAAGCTCATCCAAAAAATAATTTATACTAGGAAAACGCTTAAGTCTCGCCGCGTTGTTGGATGAGCGTAATTGGTGCATTGAGCTGCCATGATTGTGTTATGAGGATTTTCTGTTGTTCTGTGACAAAATTATTACAAAGTCGAATAATTTTTTAAAATTAAATTAAAAAAATACAAAATTAACATTATTTTTTAATTTTTTTTATGAATCGTAATTTTAAAAAAAGAAAAAAATCGTAAAATTGCGATTTTCATAAGAAATAATTATTCGATTGCGCTCAAATTTTACAAAAATATATTAATTCATAAAATTAAGGTTCTGTGAAAAATTCATTACAATAGGATAAAGCATGTAGGTGTTATAAGTCAAAGACTTGTTTAAAAAAGAAAAAACCTGTAAAATTTCGATTTTCATGAGAAATAATTTTTCGATTGCGCTCAAATTTCACACGAATATCTTAATTCATAAAATTAAGGTTCTGTGAAAAAAACCATTACAATCGAATTAAGCATGTAGGTGTTATAAGTCGAAGAAATATTTTAAAAATCGAAAAAATTCGTAAAATGGCGATTTTCATGAGAAATAATTTTCCGATTGCGCTCAAAAACGTGGCAGTTCTAAGTTCAGAGATTTCGAAGGTCTCCATAAAATTTCATCGCAATTGGAGTATCGGTTTAGCCGGAATCGTGTTAACAAACACACAATAATACAAACAGAAAAAAAAAAAAAAAAAAAAAAAAAAACATCGCGGATTTTTTTCTCCAGTGTAGTGAAATGGAATCTTCGCTTCGCTCGCTACGCTCATCCAACTAGGAAGCTTCGCAAACGCTTTTTCAGGCGCGTTGTTGGATGAGCGTAATTGGTGCATTGAGCTGCCATGTGTTATGCGGATTTTCTGTTGTTCTGTGGAAAAATCATTTCAAAGTTGAACATTTTTTAAAAATTTAATTAAATTCTATACAAAATTAACTTAAATTTTTCTTTTTTTTCTTTAATCGTAATTTGATAAAAGAAAAAAATCGTAAAATTGCAATTTTTATAAAAAATATATATTCGATTGCGCTCAAATTTAACACGAATATATTAATTCATAAAATTAAGGTTCTGTGAAAAAATCATTTCATTGGGATAAAGCATGTAGGTGTTTGAGGTCAAAGAATTGTTTTAAAAAAGAAAAAAAAAACGTAAAATTTCAATTTTCATGAGAAATTATTTTTCGATTGCGCTCAAATTTCACACGAATATCTTAATTCATAAAATTAAGGTTCTGTGAAAAAATCAATACAATCGGATAAAGCATGTAGGTATTAAAAGTCGAAGAAATTTTTAAAAAATCAAAAAAATCGTGAAATTGCGATTTTCATGAGAAATAATTTTTCGATTGCGCTCAAAAACGTGGCAGTTCTAAGTTCAGAGATTTCGAAGGCCTCCACAAAATTTCATTGCTATTGGAGTATCGGTTTAGCCGAAATCGTGTTAACAAACAGCAAAAAATACAAAAAAAAACACATTCCGGATTTTTTTTCCAGTGTAGTGAAATGGAATCTTCGCTTCGCTCATCCAAAAAATTAATTAATTTTCACGAATTTTGATTTTGTTAAAAACTACAATATTGACTATATATTCGTGATTTTTTTCTGGCTGATTAAGACAATTTTTTTTAAATCTATTGTCTATAGGGCTGTCCATGTATGCTTTCTTGTCAACTTTGCAAAGTTTCATATTATTATACGTCGGATGCATCTTGGCCGAGCGAATAGCTATTTGCTAACTGCCAAATGTGTCCCATTCCCTCTTAAATTAATAAATTTGTTTGTACCTATTTTATATTTATTCATAAAACTGATAAGATGTATTTTCAGTTTTTATCATCTTATCCATTTGTGTTAATAATTATTTTATGTGGGTATAATTAATTATTAATTACCATCTAATTCCTCCATAAGTAACAATGACCCATAATGGATTTTGCGTGTATTGATATAGAGCCGTTTGCAGGAATTTCAATCAATTATTGTTTGACATCTCAATTTTGTTGTAAAATAGTTCTGAAAATATTTCATATTAATTCGTACCTCATTGTACACGATGTAATTTTGTATATGGGGTCAAGTTACATATAAAATATGTAGGCCCTACTATATTTGAAGGTTTAATAACTTATAGTACCAGCCGATACCTTAACTTATGTAAAACTCAATCCAACTTCATTATGTATTTACAAAAATGAGCCAATGCCTTTTTTTTCATGGCTTTAGTTGCAAAACATTTAAATACCGTGAAACGGGGTGACTCGGGACACTTTGGAGATTCTTTTACATGTGAAAGCTACATTTTTTATCAAAAATGATCAAGTCTTTTTGGAAAAGTGTTAGTAGGGTCCTGGGAACACATGGGAGAAAAAAGTTTTTTTTTCTAGCATTGGAAGTATTTTTTTTATTTTTTTCAAAAGTGTCCCGTGTCACCCCAAGGTCGGGGTGACTCGGGACAGTCTTTTCAAAGCTCGATTTGCCTGATGTATACCCACTTTGGGGGTGACTTGGGACAGTATATTCCTTTTAATATACACACGTGATAATATAAAAGTATAAAGTTACAAAAATATCAATACCCTTAACTGTTAGGGCATATTTAACAAAATAAGTAAAAATTAACATTTTATAATCGCAAATTAAACCCCAAATTGGCATAATTAGCTATGAATATGTTAGGAACAAGTTTTCTTCATAGATACATATCAATATTCATAAGAATCAAGCAGAATAATTTAAGGGGAAAATTTCGGTAATTTCAGACTCCAAATTGGAATTTGTTTCATTGTCCAAAGTCACCCCCATGATGTAGTTAAAAATTTTAAAAAATTCATATCGCAGCCAAAAAAATTGTTATTGAATTTCTCCAAACATAACCTTAAAGACAACAAGTCATTTACTTAGAATTAATAAAATATCATGACCCATTTCCAATTTCAGTATCATAGGTAGGGTAGGAAGTTTACAGTAGTTTAGTTTTATAACATTTTAAAAGTAATTTTAGTAGCTTTTTGGTGACTAAACTTCATTTTGGATGAGCTGTCAAAACGTGTTGTCACTTAAAGAATTTCACTGCCTTCTAAACGCGCTCGGGTACATAGTTATAGCTTCACCCGTTTAAGCGCTACACCGCTCGAAGTGCGGGAAATACGAGAGTGTCCCGAGTCACCCCGTTTCACGGTACTGTAAATTAGCACTATAGTAGACCTAGAAAATTATTCTTGATTATTATTATTATTATTATTATTATTATTATTATAGGTAGGCCTACATTGACAGTTGGCTCTAATTTAAGTCATTTATTGCTATTTTTAAATCTCTAAAAAATTAGACTTGCTGCTGGTGGCTTTGTATGTTTTCTCTTTGTTGTTAAACCTTCAATGCTGCTTAAATCTAACATCTGTTGTATTCAAATTGCTATGATTAGTCGAGGTAATTCCCAGTAGGCAAGTTAAGAACATACACAATATTTATATGTTGTAATAGATATAAAGTTCAATCAATAACTTATCCAGTTGTAGTAAATATGTAAGCTAGTCACATACAAGGTTGAAAGTTCATGATCCTGCAACTGGCACAATCTCTGTTCAGTTATGCATTCTAGGTAACTAGAATTTTAAGTACGTCCTGCATCTGTACAATATTCCATTCAACCACTGTCGAGGGAGTTCCTAGAAAATTGGTAAAATTGATAAATTGTTTTATTTGAATGAGCAACTGTGTCTGCACTCAATGTTGCTTTGAAATGTAGAGGGGAAAAACATCAAAGGATTGTGCATATTACCAAATACTGTTAACAGGAATAGCTTCACTATTAATACGATCTACTTGCCGAATTTTACATATAGGAGGCAGCGATAAAACACGTAGTAGCGGTAAGAGGAGTCGTTGAGGCTAGCGCGGAGAAGCGTTTAAGTGTTCAATTTTCTGGTATGTTTTTCAGATTAATTGTTAATAGCTTCATTATCATATTTCTTGCAAAGGTTGATAAAGAATGAATCTATGACCTCCAGTATGCGTATTCCTCAATTAATTTATCGATTTTGAATAAAAAGTTTGTGACATTTTTCTTATTATTTTATCGTGGAGGCGAATTTAAGTGTTCAATTTTCTGTTTTGTTTTTTAGGTTAACTGTTAATAGCATCATTATCATATTTCTCGCAAAGGTTGATAAAGAATGAATCTATGACATCCCCAGTATGCGTATTCCTCAATTAATTCATTGATTTTGAATAAAAAATTTGTTTCATTTTTATTATTATTTATTTATTTATTTTATATTAATTCGGGAAACTTTTATTTTGAGTGTAGAGATTTTTTGAGTGGAAATTTTCTTATTGGATGTCTACGTTTAAATCAATGTGAACGTGCTGGTAAATTTTATAAATTGTGAGATAACTGTATAATGAGAATTTCCTGAATTGAAATCTATGTTTTGGATTCTAAATTTTTGTTACTTTCTGGACTTAACTCTCGTAGTGATTTTTTAAGGCTTATTCTTTGCAACGAAGTATGGATATCAATAGAAATGTATTCTGTTAACATTCATGAACAATTTAGTACCGTAATGATATTACCAACGGTCGGCTGCAACCATCAACACCTGGACGCGTGCATTTTAGTTGACTCCACCTCGGCAAAAGTAGCAAATCAGAATCGACATCCTAGACATAACCCAGGAACTCTGACATCTCTCCTCAAGCACCATATGCTCAAGCAGCAACTTACCATAATGGATTCAACTATCAGTTGTAGATCTCTTTTTTTTATGTAATGTACAACTTCGAAATAAATTAATAATAATAATAATGATAATAATAATAATAATAATAATAATAATAATAATAATAATAATAATAATCTAGAGTCTAGGCCTGTACTGCGCTCTCTTGCCCTAGAAGGAATTAGTCGGTCAGTAGTCGGAGGTAGTGGCGTGGAGGTGCGTTAGGCGGGTTATTAGAGGTGTGCGAGTACTCGAATATTCAAATTTGAATGAACATCTGAAGTGTTCAAACTCAATTCCAAACCAAACTACCTTTATTCGAATCCTTTTGAACAAGTAGTTCAACCAATGCAGAATAGAGCCTGAATTGTAGAAATCATGTGCACTAAGCAGGAAACTATTTCTCAACGCTACTTGCAGTGTGTTTAGGGTGTTACGTCCATCGGAAAGTTCAAACACTTTCATCTCGAATTAGATTTGAAATCTCAATAAGCAACAATTTATTAAATGCAGATAGTCTAAATGATAATAATCGTTCTATTATTCAAACTCGAAATATTCAAATGTTTGAATTCTTTATCACTATTCGATTCGTGTTGGATTCGAAGTAAAATTCTGTTGTTCACACACCTCTACTGATTATATACATAAAAATCTTCGTCATTCGTTTTCGCCAATATTTCCCTTGAGGAGATCGTACTGTTTCTGCTGCGGTATTTGAAAATACTTCCAACAATGTTTCACACTTTGCAATTTTTAATTGAATCACTTTTTCTTTATTGCACCCTTATTTTACCAAGTGCTTTTAAAAAATTGTTTGATTGTTTTTGCATGGCAAATAATTGAAGAGCCCCTGAACACTGGTGGAATATGCTTGTCTGTTTGTTCCGCATGTACAAGGTATGGTACTTGTCTCTTCCGCAGGCTCGAGGAGCAGCTCTACCTGGAGCGGTGCGGGATGCTCCGTCCCCCCCTCTTCTCCCCCCTCGCCCCCTCCTACCCCCTCTACGGCCTGCGCTACTCCCCCGACATGCTCCCCTCCCCGCTCGGACTGATGCACGAACGGATCAAGCTTGAGGAGGAGCACCGCCAGGCGAGGCTGCGGGACGAGGAGCGGGAGCGGGAGAAGCAGAGACGAGAGAAGAGTCCGCGAGCATCGCCGTCGCCAGGTGAGGGACGTCGGGGCAGAGGTTTCACGGGTAGATAACACCTGTGGAGTAGACGACCCACCACACAGCCTCTTAGCTGCGCGATAGCGTTCACTGCAGATGAGATTCGAGCTGGAAATTGAATTAATGATCATCCGATATCACAAAAACTCGTGAGCTAAGTATTTAGAGGGAGCCGTAGATACCCTGTATTTGGCATAAACCATATTCCTACAGTCAGAAATCATATGCTAAACGAATCAAAGCTAACCCCTGATATTTAAGATTAAATTATAACTCGAGCATTTCATGTTAGTACTAAAGCCTGGCTGGCTTTTCGGCTTTTCGGTGCATTTTTGAACTGGAATATTGTCTCGAAAAGGTTAGGCTTACAGTCGGTTACAAACAGTATTTACTTTTTTTAGACGGGTTAAATGGGAATTATTGACATTTGACGTACTAATGTTAAAACATATTCCTACATATGCAATCATATTTTCATTGACATGAATCTTTACATACTATTGTCTTTTAAGAATATAATATCTGCTTTTTACATTAATTGTTTATTAGTCTGTGAAATATTTATTTTTGGTTTTTTATAACTGAATCCAATCAACAATTTTGGTACATGGATTTTAAGCAGAAGCCCGAGTACAAAATACCGAGTACAGGTGTAAATACTTCAAAATACAATTATTGCCCCACATTATATATTCCAATTTAATCTTCTCCAGTCTTGAAGTGGTTATTTAGCCGTGCATGATCTGGGGCGTTACGGCACATCATCGATCAACCTTATAAGTTAGTGTGTAGTTCTATCGTGCATACCCAAATTGTGTCTCCTGTTGAGTAATTGTACAGTTATTTATGTACAATGCCATACGTTGCTTGTTTGTAGTTAATTTTTGACGACTTGATGGGATTTAGATTATTTGTTGATGACGATTCGGAAACTGGCATGATTGGCGTCGTCTTTTTTCGTTGCCTTTTTTAAAGATTTCTTGTTCTACAATGTATATTTTGTTTTCATTATTTCAACTGTAATGACATAGAAGAGGAGGTGTTTCTGACGGGTATTGTACCCGAGTGTGTCCACTCGTGTCGTTCCACCATGTGCGTCAACCGAGCCACCTTAAGGTCGGATTCCTATGCGACGACTGAAACTACTATAGCCGCGCGGCGATCAGAGTCGCGCGATCAGAGCCGCTTGTTCAAATTCCTATGCCGCGACTCTTGTTTCAGTCGCCACGTGATTAGCATGGAGAAAACACTGTTGGTAGCATATTTTCTTGAATAAGAGGAAGAGGAATAATTGTTACTAAATATGCTAAATCAATTCAAAAGAAGTGATCCTAAACCAATGTACTTGGCGAGGGAGGAGGAGGGATTTCAAAGTATTCTAATACAGAGACATCTTTTGGACGATGCATCAGTGTTTAGGAAATTTTTCCGCTTGAATATTGACCAGTTCAATTACGTTTTGTCACTCAGCTTCAGGAAAACAACAATAGTTCTATTATTTAATATAGGAAAACACTTCCGATCGCGTGGCGGCTGCGGCTAGACTGCTCCATGGAGCAGTCGAGTCGTCCGGCTCAAGCCGTCTCATAAGAGCCGCGCGGCTACAGTCGTATCAGCCGTCGCATAGGAATCCGACCTTAACTGTCATCTTTCTCAGGTGTCCTTCCTTCTGAGATGCTGAATAGCTCTGATTTATGGTGTCGTCTACATCTCTCGATCGTAAATATGAGGGTGTTTACTTCTGTTCAATCGAAACCTTTCCTCTTCCAGAATCATGATACTGCTGTTCTGGATGTATTCTATGTCGGTCTGCATAATTCACAATCTGTTTCTCAAGGTCATCCATATTGGCTAAACTGTTCACTCTCTTCGATGAACGTCTCAATCCCACCAGTCGATGACTCAACGTCAAACAATCGCGCAGCTGCCGTTCCATGTCGCACTCCTTCGTAGCTACTGCTATTAGTTCACAGCGATCTTCGTGATCGTCTTCATCAGCGTATGCCATTAGTGCTCTTGTTTTTTATGGATGAATCACTCCTTGGCTGCAATATCGTGTTGGCCTTGCTGCTCATACTGAGCATGTTCCTGTGCAGGTCCTCTTTCTTGTGCAGGTCCTCTTTCTTGTGCAGGTCCTCTTTCTTGTGCCGCAACTCGACTGCCTTTGCTCGCTTGTCAGCCTCCGGAGTCTGAACCAGTACTTAACAACAGAGATCATAGAAATGGTATCGGAAGGTCCCCCTAAAGATAGAAATAACATTTTGATTTTGTAGCATCAATTTTAAAAAATATTAAAAACAACTTAGCAGGTAATATTTTTAAATGCATACACATTTCACCTTGTGACTTTTATTGTTCCTGAAAAAATTACAAAAGTGAGCAAATACATTTTAAAAAATCAACATTTTTAATATTTTCTTTACATCCAAAATAAAAATTGGCTATTTACAGACTAAATTGTCAATGATTGTCCTGTTTTGCTAAAAACTGACAAGAACTTTTGTTTTTAGCATTAACAGGGTGTTTATAAGTCTGCAAACCTGGAAAAGTCAGGGAATTTGATAACCTAAAATATGTAGACACCCTGATAATTACCAAAAAATTAAATGGTCAGATCAGATGCTTATAAAACCTAGCAAAAGTTGGTTGCATCAGCTTTAAAACCAATTTCTACATTTTTACTAATTATAGTTACACAAAATTAACCTTTTTGAGAATAATCAGGCAAAGCTACTCATTAGTAATGAGTAGCTTGAGTCTATAATGGGTAATAATGAGTCATTATTACCCATTATAGACGGTACCCAGATAGGTTCCCAGAACTACCTTTAGTTTTGAGGAATTGGTTCCTCCCTTATAACAGTATGACAAGAAGGTTGCAAGACTTGTTAAAAATGTAGGTTAATAGCCTGTGATAGGGCTGCTCAAGTAGTTGTAGACTTGTTTGGTTTCAAGTTTGCATCATATCGTAAGGCTGGCTTTCTATGAACGTGATTACTATCTTAAGAAATCACAATGCCAATTTGTATGTAATTCTATTGTCTTCTTTGTCACAGATTGATAGGTGTAAAAGATTTGGTATGGAGAACAATTCGACGAATGAAAATGTTGAATATTGTAATGGGGAGAAAACTTATAAATTGGGAGACCGGGGGGCCGGATTCAATACCCAGCTGAGATTTTTTTAGGATTGGTTTCCATTATAGCCATTTTACATTTTGTTTCATGTCACAGAAAGTTGTACGCATTGCAGGATATTGTTCAAGTATTAATTAAAATCTTCGAAAATATGAGCTAAAAAAATGTTGGAACGATACAGTAGGCCTACTAGGCTTGCTCTTCATAATATGCCACTGCCTTGCGTACTAACAAGCGGAACTTCATGGAATGTTTCCGTTGGTTGTTCATTAAGACATGACAGTAACTACCAATAAGTATCCACAGTAGTTGTATTAACTGCATCCATAGTTATTCAGCCATTTGAGTTATTTGTCCCAGTCTTCAACCGGCTGAAATAATAAACTACTAATATCAAATTCTCTATAAAGTGGTGTTTATTAGCGAACGTTATTTGTTCATAAGACTCAACTTAAACCAGCCTTAAAACATGTGCGTTCTTATCCATCTTACATTATTTCCTCAACAAAGAAATGAAATTACAAAACAATTTCAGGTTATTAATAATTATTGCAAGGGCATACATGCATATGTTTATAATTTATAGGGTTGGGTCTTGACATCGATTATTCGATTCGACATCAATGTCGAAGCAAAATTGGCTTTCGATTCGACATCGATTTGGCATCTTTAAAAAAAGGATAGGAAAGGAAAGGAAAATCGATTTTTGAACTAAGTAAAAACCATATATTTTATTTTTTGCATTATTTACCTATTTTTACATTAAAAAGAGCCAAAAAGAAAGAAAAAAATCCCTTTTTATGTCGAAAATGATTTTGATGTCATTTTTTTACGATGTGATGTTGAAATTATTGGTTTGACATCGATTACAATTTATAATCGAATCCCAACCCTAATAATTTTTATTCTATCTATGTCTTGCTTTTCCAATATCCATGTGATCCATTGACTAATAAAACAATACAATACAACACACACTAGCACTTGATTGTTTGGCACATATTTTGCAAATCAAACGTTATTTTCTCCTTAATTTTCAGTAATATTGAGGTAGTGAGAAAACGATAAAGAGGATGTGAAATTATACAAATAAATTAATATTCAATATTAATTTTATAATCTACTTGAGCGCATTTAATATACATTTGGCTGTGTAGTTCATTGTCCATAGAAAGCGAGCCAACAGCAGTTGTGGCATCATAACCACATGCTAGTACTCATTTGAGGAAGAAAACTGAAATGCTTCCTTTATGAAATCAAGTAATTAACATAGATAAGGCCACTCATTGACATATTTCCTTGTGAAGCATGGTTGGTATCGTCATTTCACCCCCCGCCCGACAAAGTCTTCACTGCTTTGAAATATTCCTAGCTTTCTACTAAAATCATTTATTCTATAGTCGATCTCGATTATAGGTAAGTCTTTGCAGTATTGGGCATTTTAGAATTACTATTTATAAATTATCATGTCTGTTTTGAAATAACCGCTACTTAGATGTTTGTGTTCAATGTCCGTTGTATAGATTCAGCACAACCTCTGCTGTGATTTATATTTTTTGTGCGGAATGTGTGTTTGGGGTATTTTTAATTATTTGGGGTATAACCGTATAAAAATAATTATGTGGCTCCTGTTTTGATAAATATAATAAATGAATTCGGTACCTAAGTGAAGTGCCAATTAGATGTGTAATTGCTATGCCTTTTAGTCACTTTGTGAAGTTGGAATTATGATTTATATTTTATATTCCGTATACACAAGACAAGAGTCATCTTGATTGGTCTCGCTGCGTAACTAAGAGCGATTAGAGTCTCTTAACATTTTTTTCTAAAAGTGTTGCTTGAGCTTTGAGGAAAAGTTATATGAGGCATATAGATGTTAAATGACTTGAATTTGTTGCAGCCTGAACTGTTGCCATATATTTCGTGGTTAGTGGAAACAATAGCTAGTTACTTTAGTATGTAAAATGTAAAAAATTTATCAGAGGCTGTCAAAAATCCAGTGTTTAAAGATTTTTGAATGCGATTGGTGTTGGCGCTAAGAGGCTGTTTTGTGGGTGTTAATAAGAAAACGAAATGGGAGCGTTTGAAACGTTGACCTTCCAAAGTTACTTCCCGATTGATTGAAACCGCATTGGAATTGTTAGATTATAGTAGGTTGAGCTATTGATTGTATTGAATGAACCACTTGATAGTGTATTGTTTGGTAAAAGTTAAAGAGTATGTGAAAAATCTGGAAACGATGTCCCGAGAGTTGACTTAAGCTATTTGAAATGTGAAGTAAATTAATTTTTTTACAAAAAAAAAGTACATTTAGAACTAATTAATACTGTGAAATTGACACTTGCTTACTTGTTTGGGGCCTATTTAAAATAATAATACTGTGTTTGGAAGCTAATTTTGTGAGCAATTTGTCGGCAATTCTCTATAGTGTAGGAGTCGGAACGCATGCTGTTGATAATTGTCAGAATGACCTAGGAAATGTTGTTATACCTGTAGATGACAGTACAGTGTTACCAGAATATCATATGTCTTACTTACTACTACTATTATTATTATTATCATTACCATTATTATTATTATTTAACTAACTGATTTATTGCAATTATGTAATGCCTTTGGATTGTAGTAAATGAAGCTTTTTTAGCACGTCCGTCACAATTTTTTGTGTTTATTTTCTTTTACCTTACGTCATATCCCACACAGAATTCTCACTCATGTTTGTGTCACCTTGAGAATGAACGTTGCGTTGGAGCGGAGTCGTTTTCTCTCCGTTGAAGAGCTCAAAACCGGCTGGGAGAGAGTCCTAAACTCGTGATTGCTGTTGTTCATGTACACCTAACCTTTAGTATTCCGTGCTATATTTGTTTCTCTAGAGAGAGAGAGAGAGTAGTTTATTGTTCATTAAACTAAAAGTTTTATAAATTAATGTATTTGTATTTAGAATTACTATAATAGTATTAGAAATAAATTTGTTGAATTTGTAGTTACTCACCCAGTTACCAAAACTGATTTTCGGTGGAGGACCAATACAGTGATTCTACTCAATATTGAACAGATGGAACTAAAAAGTCAAATCCATGTGTATTTAGTATTTACTATCTAAGACCCCGTTAATATTAGCAGCGTTTGACGCAAGTTGGAACGCATGTTGAAATTAACTTTGAAATCTCAACCGTCATTGTAATCCCCGTTCCTTTAAACCGGTGCTGGTTTGCTACAATAGTGTAGCTTTCAATGCTAAGTTCAACCCGCATCAACTCGAGTCAAACACTGGTAATATAAATGGGATATAATGAATTAGTTTGTCTGTGATAGATAATGCCTTAGGTGGATTATTGACTTAATGATTAGAATGAGATGAAGACGTTCAAATAAAATTTACTAAATTTCAACCAGTGTCATCCATGAATCATAAATATCTTTACACAAGGTAAATAATTTATTCTACATTATCGGAAGGTATTTTTGTCAAGGTAGGTTAAATCTCTGATGTGATGTGTTTTGGACTTAGCATTGCGAAGTAGGTAGATCTAGTAGTTAAGAGTGAGAGCGAGAGTGGATAAACATATGGTTTGTCTTGAAACCATTGAAAGAGAGAAGTCTAATATATTATGTAGGTACTAACCTAGAACAAATGTGACAAATGGTTTTGATCACGTTTGAAAGGTGGGGTGAGATATATGACCCAAGAAGAAATCGACTTCTTTTCATATACCCTCAATTTTGGCTTATTTGTTCTTGCTTATTATTACGCCATCCAGAGGTCACGAAGAAGAGGTTTTATGTACTGTTAACTTGGAAGTTCTCTCTGCTCTTGGTAATGATACCTTAATAATGCTTGAATAGGGGGTGGTTAGTCTTCATGAAAGTGGGTAGAAGTCCTAATTCTAATACCAGGCGAAATTACCGGCTTCTACTCTTATATCGCAAAAGCTCTCAACACATCACCAAAAATATTATTCTAGAGCCACATGTGGTTTTGTTAGAACTATAGAATCATGAAGAACTTCAAATTCTGAAATCAATATTGTATTTCTTGGTAATATTAATTAAATTTTTAATAATTAATATTAACTCAATAATTCCATGACAATAACAATATTTCCAAATTTTCTTGTAGTCTATACAAATCTAAAAATACACATGATGTACACAACACAGTAAACAAACACCATTGTCGAAAGTCGAAACGTTTCCGCCTGCGTGGTCTGGTCACTCGACTATTTAGGGAAGAACTCGCGGTGTTTTGTTTCGTTCTTAAATGTATGACGTAACCCTTTGTGCGGTTTTAATATGAGTATTACCCACTCAAAGTATGTGGTATCTGGGCGATAGCGCTAGGTTACATTGTAATTCATCTATGGACAAGTCAATACTCAATGGCGAGGGTGATATATTATTTTACAGACAATAAATAGTGTACCTTAATACTCTGGATATTGCGTCATGACTGAATGTGACACAAATATATTCCACAAGTTCAAACATTTTGGTTCAGACCGGAAGTATCATAACTGTTAAACAAACGTTACGAGTAATTATAGTGAACACATACCCATTCTGGTGACTTATCTTGGGTTTAAGAACACTCCAAAGAGATTTTCTAATAAATATACGTATATTGTGTTGCAAATTAGGGGAAAACATATTTTGAAGATATAAAATTATTGATTTATTGAGCATGGTTATAACTAATAAATAATAATATACTAATACAAATAATCTGTAAACTTTTTTTACCTTTTTGAAATCTGAGTTATCATAAATTCCTAAATTAAATAACCTAGTTTATATTTAATTTTAATTTAATTAAGATACATCCTCTTATGGTAATTTGTATGGAAGTACCTAATTTTACCAGCATCAGCTTTGTTTTGGAGGTGTGTGTACAACAGCAATCAAGGGTTTTAGGAACACTGCAGCAAGTTTTCGACTCTACGCAACGGAAGAAGCTGGTTGGACTCGCTCGAAGGCAACCAGTTATTCTCATGGTGACAACGAGCTAGCTTTTTAAGCCCTCATGTTTGAGTAAGAAATGAGTTTCCAAATTTTAGTTTTACTTATTAATTTGAAGACAATGCAAAGTAAGTAATTGTTACTTACTTTATTATAATATCTAAGCCATCAACGAGTTTTAATTTCGGTCTTTGAGAATTGCCGCTTTTAAACAAAATATCAAAGAATATTATCATGAAGAAATTTTAAAGTTCTTTGTGTCTGCCTCTTTTCATTGACTAGTTTTGTCCTTGGAATTCAAGAAGTTGGATGAGAAAGTTGGACTATTTAAATAGAGCTTAATAAGTTAAAACCAAATTTTATAGGCCTATTAATAAAAGTATGTGAAAGACAAAAATGTCAGGAAATGTAAAATTAAAACAGAAAATAATTGCTGTACTCTTGTTCAAAACAAAATGATTTCAATTGCTATGTATGCAGTCCTGACTCCTGATAGAAAAGTTCAATCATCTCTTGATCATACGTCAGCTGAGAACTGGTGGGAACTAGAATTGCCAATATAACGGGTATATGCGAAATATGAACTCGATAATGGCTTAGAAATTGTCTTTTAAAGGTGCTAAGAAAGTTATTGCTTAAACCACAATATCAACCTGGATCTCCCTCATAACATTTGCACTGCGTACTCAACTAATGACCAAAATTAATTAATTTTGCAATTAGTACATCGTAGTTGAAATTATAATTATTTATTAGGTCTAAAGTCTTTACATATTGGAGGAGGAGAATTTCTATTTCAAAGCATTATTTAATTGCTACGTTTTGTCCTGCTGAAAGGGGTATTACACTGTGGTCACTGCCAACTGACTGCAGTTTTTGGTTTTTATCGGAAGTGAGCAGAACGAATGTGCGCATGCTCAGTACCATAACAATCCAACCCGCGATTGCAGTTATCAGGTTTTATAGTAGGCCTACTGAGCATACGCACATTCATTCTGCTCACTTCCGATTGTAACCAAAAACTGTAGCCACTTGGCGGCGACCTCGATATGATGTCCTTTAGTCACCCTGCCACGTAACTTGTTTGCATGAACTGTTGTGCTTATCCATTATACACCTCAAAGCAGCAAAAGTGCATGGCAAAATGACCCTCAATGATTCAAAGCAAAAGTGCATGGCAAAATAACAAACCTTGCTTGGACTAGGATTATTAATTTGTTTGATAAGAATCAACATTTCTTGAATGCACAAATCTTATTTTTGTTTACACTTTTGCACATATTGTGAGAATTTCTGATGGAACTAAATGAGTTGAATAATTCAATCTTGCTTTAAATGACCACCACCCTTTTATTAATTATGATATCATATTTAAATACTTTACCAGGGCATCAAATTATAAATCAAAATGTTCTCTAAACAAACATTATTTTTAGGTTTGGTTCTCTGATTACTTTTGGGTTCAACTCTTAAGGTTGTAAATTTCCACCATTCAGTGTTTGCTAGAATCAAATGCAAGCCTGTGTTTTTCAGTAGTAGTCCCACATCATCTCATGGGATCGTAGTAACTGATAAGAAATTTGATGGCTGGAATTGGATAAGAGAGAGATCGAGCTCTAAACTGTATTCCATGCAGAGTTTGTAACGGAGCTCTCTTCCTCGCAGTGGCAAGACCTCATGCGACAAGACATACCTGGATGCAAACTCTGCATGAAATACACCTCAGTTTTACTTAATTTGTTTTAACCAGTTTTCTGCTCCTATGTTCTGCAAGTATTTGGGTTTTAGAGATTTTCTTACAGGGGCTAACAGCTAAAAGTCGAGATAGACGATCGAGAGACAACTCGCTCACCAATCATGATACACTGTAACACTACAGATATTAAAAGTGCCATCTATGGTGTTCGCTAGTCACGTCTTAAAGTAGTGAGCTTTGATTGGCACTTGCTATTTCAACTTTCTAGGAGGGTGAACAAGTTGCTCATATTTTAAGACTTGTGCAAGAGAGTAACTCGCAAATGCATGTCGCTATCAGAGAACATTCTATCACTTTTTTACAATGTTAAATGTCCATTTTTAAATTCACTTGATCGACAAATCCAGCTAAATTCACATACAGTCTGGACCATTTTGCGACTTCCAATTTCACCGAAGAAATTTGAATTTTTGGGACGATATTATCGAGGGATGAGCGCATGTCGCTATCAGAGAACATTCTAACATTTCAAATATTTGTCTCATACACAATCCTGTGAAATTACTAATTACCTGTTTGGTGGCATATTTACGATCAGTTAATAACAAAAAGGAGCGATTTTTTGAAAACGCCCTCTGATTGCTCAATTCTTACATTCTTACTCGGCATTTTGGTGCAAACCTCAACCCGATAGGACAAACGATAGAGCTTGCAAGTGGTCCAGACTAAACTTCTGCGTTCTGAGTAAAAACCTGGTTTTCTCGAGCTCAGGTAGACCCCCACTAAAATTAAAACCACACAAAATAAACAGTTCTTTAGTCATATCTCAAGAAAAAATAGTAATTGCAGGCAGCAATGTCGTTTTGTTAGAACTATATTATTATAATGTACAAAAATATTTTCAAATATAATCTTCAGTACAGTCTTAATTTCAAAAATATATTCCATTAATCAAACCTCAAATTAAATTGTTATTACCGTAAAATTTAAATCTTTTTCAAGCTATAGTTCTGACAAAACTACATAAATAAAATACTTATTTAAAAGTTTTGTGGCATTCTTGAGATACGCCAAATAACTGTAATCACACTTCGTTATATTTTCGGCATACTAATAATACTAGAAATGACCTAATTAACCAATCTGTATTGATGTAATGTAGACTCTAAACACAAATTTATTTTATGTTTATTTATACATCTAACATAGGCATAGGCATCAAAATCAGTATGCCCTTCTTGATAATCTGCTTATTCTGACAGAAAGGGAAACTGAAATTAGTATTATCTACAAGTTTTATAATTCTTATGGTGCCGAATTATAAAATATGTTAATACAATTGACCGAGGAGACAACGAAGTTCAAGATCCTCCACTCGTACAACAACGTCTAGAGCAGCCGATTCAAGATTCAGCATCTTGGAACACTGATGTACAATTATTTATTTGGGAATAATCTTAGTTTATTCAAATATAAAAGATAGGGGACTATTGTCGTATTGTTGAATGAATGGAATAAGACATTTTTATCGAATACCATTATCATAGTTTTTTAAATATTTATATCAAATGATTTTTATAAAGTCATTGATTTATATAAAAACATAAATGATTGTAATATGGCAATGCTAAGCTGGTTCGCCAGGATCACATGATCGGGGTTTGGTCACAGGACTCCTTACATTGTGGTTCCAGCGGAACTTGCACATAGCTGTGACCAAACTTTGATTGTTCTGTACTATGGTGGGAAATCAGTCAACCACAACAACACTGCCGTCAAGATGTTACATTCCGATTTTATCAACATCCAGACCAAAACCTCGATCATTCTGCGCTCTGGTGGAAGATTAGTTTGACCTTTGCCCTATTGACGATTTTCAAAATCCACAGCGTCCTCTATATTGTGCGCACGGCGTTATGGGAGAAATGCTAATTGACATATTCTTGGGTGTGTGAGACAGTCTGTCACATGCCCAAGTATAGATAGCATTTAACATGCTAAAATACCTTTCTCCCATTATACCTTGCGCATATAGATAGTGCCGGTTATTTTGAAAATTGTTTATATTTGTAGTTTTCCATTCTTTCTTGAAGTGCACACTGTACATTTTATTTATTTGCAGCTAGAAACAATCAAGAATTTGTGAAGTAGGGTGGATTTTTAGAAACTGATATCATTGGTAACTCATTTTTGATATTGTTCATTTAAATTACAGAGTACCTGTACTTAGGGTCTCAAAATTGTAGGTAAGGTATATCTTAATCTTCTCGAACCCATTACAAAATGATACCTTAAATCTATTTAAAACAGTCAAGAAATTCTCAAAAACTTTACAGGATATAGGCTAGTATTCTATTATGTATTAATACTAAGGCTAATTAAAGTGTAGCATTTTACAGAAAAATTATCTAGTTATAGCAATCTCAAAATATATATTGACTCTTAGAAAGTATTAATAAGCTCATAGATACTCATGATTAAGTACTTAATAATGAATAGAAACTAAATGTGTCATCTCCAACTTTCAAAATCGGGACCAAATTTTTGTTTTTTAAAATTTTATTGGCTGCTGTTTATTGTCCATGGAGAAACAAGAATTGGCAAAATTTAATTTGTTAATGTTGATCATTGTGCTCTTGCCATTACGACTAGGATGACTCTAAAAATACGTTGTTTTTTCTAATACTATTTATTTATTGTTTTAGTTGGGTTAATATGTTCTATTTTTTAAGTACATCTTTGATTATATACCACATTTATTTGTAGGTATATCGTATATCGAGTTAAAAAAGTGGGGGCGGCTATTATGCAAACGTATTTTTTTATTGGACTTATAACGCTCTATTTCAAATGTAAGTAGTCAAAATAGGGCTGTGTCCATTCTGGTACTTTTTGTTAAAATTATTATATTTGAACCTACTAAGTCAGGTATTTTAAAATCCAATTTTCTACTAGTGTAGGTACCTTGTCTTCTAGCCCTACCATAAGGTGATGGAAGTCTCAATATCTTAATTAAAGGAAACGCTACTGAAAATTTCGACAAAATTACCTTTTGATCTGTGTTTTTTAACTCTTATTGTACTTTTGATATGTACTAACATCAAAGGGTTTACACGCCTCCATTTAGTTAAAAAGTTTTTTTTTTTTTTAAGTCATTGTGGGCGCAGAATTGCGGTTTTGAGTTGCCATTTTCTATACAAATATTTATTTATTTTTATTTATGTATTTATTTATTTATTTATTTAGGGCCTAAACTTAAACAATGTATTGATTGTTTAATTAATGAATGATTAAGTTAATAACTTTTATGAAACGTTTGGAGTAGAGAAGTTCTTATACCTGAGAGAGCTATAACCATAATAATACCTAGGGGCAGAGGTATTTATGGTAAAAACGGTAATTTTTAACACCAATTCACCACTTTTGGTCAGAACAAAACCAAAGATGCAAATAAGTTCCACCACTAATATCTGCCTCTGTCTCATGACTACATTTTATTACAATCTGTAAGTCTTTTACAATATGATCCCACACCCAAAATTTTCAAAAATATTAGGGGAAGAGAGATGAAAGAGCTTTCATCTAAATGTTCAATTATTTTCACTGACAATTCTCCGCTTTTGGGTATAAAAGAAACCAAAATTGACTTTTATTTTCACCCCAAATACCTGCCTCTGAAATACCTAATGAATGATGGTAATTTCACGTAAAAATCTTTAAATCCATTTTCTCCGGGTAATATTTTTAGCACACTTTTGGAACTTAAAAAACTATCTTCTTATGAACCAGTTGGCCGAATGACCTAATTTTTATTTTGTTTTATTACTTTTACATAAATGAACAAAATTATGCATGTATTTTAAGATATATTTAAAACTTTTGCTAAAATATGATGTATAACTGTATCTGAACTGTAATTAAACAAATTCAAAATACGTAAAATTAGTCTTTACCTTTTGTACCAAATAGCTGAAAAACAACAAAAAAAATCAAGGGAACAGGTTATATGCCCAAAAAAATAAAAAAGTAATCTGATCAGTTTTTAAGGGTGTTTCCATTGCCAACACCAAAAATTGTGTTTGTAGTGCAAAAACTGTGGATTTTGACTTTTTCAGTAGAATGTTCCCTTTTAAAGGCATTAAATCACAATGGATGAAGTATTTTTTTAATACAAGAAGGTGTACAAAAAATAAGAATGCCGGACATTTTGGCAACCTTGGATGAGGCCTATACCCTATACAACGGTTTGTTTTGACGCGCGCCTGGGGGCATGTGACGCGGGTGGATGGGGACCTGCTGAGCTGACCGAGCCGGCCGGGCAAGGGTAGACACTCGGTTAGAACATGTGTTGTACCTATTTAGTACGGGGTTGACATTCTGTGTGGATGGAGTGTTCGCAGATTTGTTCTAGCACAGTGACAGCTCAACAATTGTTTTATGTACTAATTTAATTAATGTGATAGTAAATAGCATTACAAGGTTTGTCGAGATATGTGAAGAGTACGGATGGCTCAGTGACTACAGTTAACAAACATGCCTATATAGTTGAAGTGTGGATTTTGTCTTCTTTTAGGTTCTAGTAGTTTTTAAAGTTAGTGATACGTGTGTCATACAAAGAGACGGCAAACATACCGAATAATTAGTTTTATAAATAATTACAGTGACTACAGTTAACAAACATAGTTGGAAGTGTGGATTTTGTCTACTTTTAGGTTTTAAGTTGTTTTTTAAGTTCGTGATAAATGAGTCATACAAAGAGACGGCAAACATACTGAATAATTCTTAGTTTTATAAATAATTAATGTGTGACGCGTGAGTGTTTAAATGTGGATATATTGGACAACAAAATCAAAATCAGGTTTATGATACAGAAATGTGGTTTTCATATAATTCCGTGGGTTAAAATCGTGTTACAAATGTATACACTTTTCTAATCCTTACAATGATAAAGAAATCATTAAAGTCGAATCACTTTTAGTCGAAGAGTCCACAGTACTCCCGTATGCGACTTTAAACCCTTTAGATATATCGTTGGTCTTTACACGTGGAGAGTAACAAAAACTGTTGCCTAGCAGTGTTGAGAGAATGAATGTTAATAATATGCTCGAACCCATCATGGATAGTAATACAATCTAAATTAGCACGCAAATTTGTGATTTTTTCCGATTCGTGACAATATAAGCACTCTGTGTCGGTATCCATTGATGTACATTCATTACAACTACACCATTTAAGATCACCTTTCCTGCCACTAAACTGTTTTATCCAGGCTTCTTTTTCTTAATTTTTCTTGAGATTTTTCCTCTGTTCACTTTCTGTGTATGAAGGCTCGAAAATGAAGGGAGCTAATCCTAACACCCTATACATAGAACAAACACTTTTCAACTGACCCGTCCCGTGCCCGATGGTATTGAATGGGCGGGCAGTGAAGCGGCCGCATTCACTCGAGTCGATCGGTAGCGAAGCTCTGTATCCATCCAGCTACGTCACGGGTGGTGACGTCACGCACCATACAATTTCCACAATATTGGTCGTACCATGTTTAAATATTGACCGATTTCATTCATTTTTTTTTTCTAAATTCTTAAAATAAATTTAGGTTTAACATAAGTAAGCAACAAGTCAATGTGAGAGTATGGCTTTAAAAGGGGATATTAACCCCCAAAATAATTTTTACTACATAATCTGTAGCATAATACTACACTAAAAATACTGTTTAAAAATTGATATCTTGTTACTGCAATTTTTCACAATTTTGTAAAGTTTTTTATCCCAAAATTTGCCCCAAAAATGGCGTTTTGGGGAATTTCTTAAATCGGCTGAAACCTGCTAATATTTTGTTCCACATATATACTAGAGCATAGTACCAATCTATAATGGCCCTTCATAACATCGTGTATTGAAACTGTACACAAATGATGCACTAAAACAAGTAAAAATATGCATTCAAAAATCTCACCCCCTCTTGGTAATCAGCATATTTTACCCAAATTACAAAACAAAATATAGAGGATTTACAGAAAAGGCTGCCGAGTACGTCAATAATGGCGTGTATGTTTTTGATCAATATCCTACAAGGTCATGGAGCATAAAGATCGTCCCCATGTTATTTCTTAGGGGAGATTTTTGACGATGGTACATAGCTCGAAAATTACCAAGTTTGACAATTTTTTTAGGGTCATGGTGGACCTAATAATTTTTCTTTTACTTTCTAAATTCATAACTACGTAGTTTGCCCGAATGAAATATATTTTAAGAAATAAGCAGGTGAATACCCCTTAAGCTATTATTCTGTGTTGCATACATTATAATATCTCTTAATATTTTTTATTTTTTTTATTTTTATTTATTTATTTATTATTTTTATAATTATTATTCAAAAATTGTTATTTTTTCAATGTAAGCCTTAATTTGAATCAACAAAATTTATTTCCAAAATTGGCTGACCAAACTTGTGATTCAAATTACTTCTACGTTTTAATTGTTTCAATGAAAGCTTTGCATGGGACTCATAATTCTTGTGTTTGTAGCTTCAATAGGAAAGCAGAACTTTTGGCCCTTTTTTGCTGTTAGATTTATATCTGTTGATTTAATTCATATTCACAATTCCTGCAGGGGGATGTTTAGGTTGCATGAAGTCTAAACTATCTCGCATTAATACAATTCTAGACTACGTTTCAGTTATTTGTACCAAACAAGGCTTAGCTTGCTCGTTGAGTGGAGAGTTTCTACCTGTATGGTGAACCACTGGCAGAAGAAAATCAAGGGTCTGCCATAAAAAGTGTACTTTTGCTCTTCCCATGGTATTTTCTAATTTCAATCAAATCTATGAATCAGTAGGAAAGTTCAAATATGGATGAGTTATGCGCAGTTTCCATCATCCAACATCAAAGCTTTTACATTGGTTATTGACTAATTACATCTGGGAACATCAACATTCTACAATGTAATTTTGATTTACTGTCTCCCACTGAAAATCAGATATACAACTGAGTGGGTAGACTCTAAATACAATTTATTTATTTATTTTATTTATTTAATTAGTCGTAAAAATGCTGATTTTTGACAATGTTTGTCGTATCTTTCACAGCGAGGAAATAATTGGAGTTTCCATTTTTCCTAATTTTAATTCTTATCTCATCATAAATTTTTTACATCCGCCCAGCATGTCTATCTCATCTGTGCTGTGAGTGCACAACGCCGACAAGAAAATCATCTGCAGCTATATTAGATTCTTAAATACTATTGTGTTAATGGAGTAAAGATGTGTTCCATCCTACACTTGATTTACTTTTGTCCACAGGTGAACATACGTGTGTAAAAGTATAGAAGAAAGCACCTTACCATGGTTTTGGTATGTTGTTTGTTCCAGTTAGGAAGGCGCCCATAACAAGTCAACGTGACCGCAATTCCGAACCGCGTAAAGTGTCAACCGACTCCGACGTCCGCCCCTCTCACCCGCCTCCGCTGATTGCCCCCGGTTCCATCCCCACCCCCACCTCCGTCACCCTCCCTCCTCCGCTCCACCCCATCTCCGCCCCCCACGAGACGGATCTCCACCATTCGAAGAACCTCCTGGCTGCGCCTCATCTCAACGCCATGAGGTTACCCTACCCCCACCACCAGCACCCTGCAATGATGCAACAACACCCTCGGCATCTCTCCCACACGCCCCCCAACCTACAGGCGACAAACACTAGTGGATCGCACCACCAACCCCACAACAACGGTCACCAAACGGTGCCCACGACGTTGAACCACAACACGCCTCAGAATCTAACATCCCCCTACCACCCGAACCCACCGAGTCAATACACTTCCCCCAATGCGGCACACACAAGACCCAATTCGAACTCTACCCCTCCTGTAACAAGCTCCGCACATTTCTTCTCTAGTCAAAACTCTCATCGTACAAACGGACCCATCAACGCTACCCAGCAGAGACACAAAGAGCACCCCACATTTGTCCGCCCCTTCGAAGACAGTTTTCCCCAAACACATCGAAAATCCCCAATCACTCCCCACACACAATGTTCAGTCATTTCAAGGACTCAAAATGAAGCCGTCATAGAATCTAGCTCCAAGTTGCATCAAATGCAAAACGCAAACAGTGTTCAACCGATAAACTCAGTTACTAAGACACAACCTGCGGAAGTGGTGCATATTAATGATGAGCCCGGTGTTTACGTGCACAAAGTGATATCAAGTGGTAAAGATAATGGTGATACAAGATTAAAGCTGAGTGAAAAAGTTTGTATAGATGAGCCAAATAGTCATAACACAGATAATAATGGAAATAAAACGTTTCTACAAGTTTCAACTTTGGTTAGTCAAAATCAATTAAATCATAATAATTCTTTTAATCAAAATATGTTACCCGGTCAGCATTCGTTTCACGGCAATTCGCACACGAACGAGAAGCAGCCACAAAATAAAGATATAGGAATAATGCAAGCTACGAGCCACAGTACGAACTCTGATTTGCATCTGTCGAATTCGAACGCTCCAAACAAGGAAATTGTTTTCAATCAACCCTCAATATTGACTGGTCAAGGTTTAATGCATCCTGCATTTAGTATACCCTGTGTCAATTTAACAAACAGCCAGAATTCAGTGTCGCATAGGTTACCGGTGATCTCGAACCACCACACGACCTTACACGGCGAACAGACGGGACCTGTTTGTCTGACAACAACGAACTCTCAATCGAATTCGGCGCCGATACAAACGTTTCTTGGCATTCAGAGCAACGTGACTTCCCTTCAAATACCGTCCGGTTTCACGAGGGATGGAACTAAAGTACAGTCGTCGCATGGACAAGAGAACGTCGTTGCCTTCCAAACCGGCAGGGGGAGTCAGACCACGTTGCAAATACCGACAACGGGTTTGACAACGTTGCAGCCGTTTCATCAAGCGCCAGGAGCTGTGCTAAATGTTCCCGATGCTGCCAAGGTTCTGGCTGCAGTTACGAACAAGGAGGGCGGCGGAATGTCAGTGTGGGACTACCATTACCTTACCAAAGGCATTTCAGAACATAAGGTAAGAGCTCAAATTCTTTTTCATTATGTTTTAATAATTTTTTTATGTTTGTATGTAGTAAGTTGTATTTATGTGTATATCTATATGTTTATTTATTGTTGGCTAGTCCCCCCTCCCCCCTGATGCGACTTATCCAGAAAGATTGATTTATTGGATATTGCTTAACGTCTCATATTAATGCACTTTGGCTATTCAAGACGATATCCAGAAAGGGGCATTTGAAATAGGTGTTTATAGTTTTCAAGTCGGGAATGAATTATAGTGTAGTGTAGTAGAATATAATCATGACACAATCAAGAATTTTTATTTTTATTTTATTTTATTTTATGGCCAAATTGCAACAAAATATAATATGCCCCCACAAGTGAAATTTACTGTAATGCATTAAACTAACAATATTGTTCAACCAGGGGCGGCTCGTGTATAGGTGCACAGGTGCACGCGCACCCCCAAATATCTGCGCAAACTAAATTCCAAATTTAAGGTTCGAAGCTAATCTCGTAATATTCCCAATAAATTGTTGGATTGTTGGCCGGCCCAGAGCAAGGCATATCCGGCAGTCATTCTGCAGTAAGTGCTGCCGCTGTGGGTTGACACTCTGAATGTGCACACAGTTTTACATGGTTTTCTACGGATCGGCCAGCAGAACCAGTCTCAGGTCATCTTTTGAATTTACAACGTCTGGTATAGCTGGGTTAGGCGTACGTGCGCATGGGTCAAAACCCGTTACTTCCATTCAAACGCCTTGGTATTTTGCTCACATCATTCATTCACCCCCACACTCCGGTCAGTAGCCAGTGAAAGTTGTTCGCGACAGGATTGGTGAAGCGAGATTAACTGCAGTTTTCAAGTGAGAACAGTGTTAAAATTATTATTGTGCCGTGAAGTGAAATTATAATATGACTATATGAATAATATGAATGATAAAATGAATGAATATGAGATACAATATGGTATACTAGGATGGGGTGGCATAAGGAACGTTCATCTAGAACCTTTAAAAACTTAATCCAAAAATACCTAATAAAATACTCAAAAGAAAACCAAAAAACATTCTCTAAAAATGAACTATTCAAGAATCACAAATTAATGGACATTAGGCAAATGTATACTGTATCCCAAATGATCCACTTACATTCTCCCCCCCATGACAAGCCCTGAAGAAAATACTGATTGCATCTCAACAAGAAGCAAGAAAAATGGAAACTTGGCATTCCCAGGAAAACTAAGTGTATTGGCCAACGCCATGGGTACTTCCTAGGCCCCAAAATATTCAATGTCATCCCTGCTACTATACGTGCACACCATAAACACTCTTTCAAACGAAAAATGAAAGAATGGGTGTTCCAAGTAGGCAGAGAATATATATCAAATCTTATTAATAACGTAACTTGTATCAAGCCCCTTAAAAACAAATACTAGGAAATTTTAATAAAAATTAGAACAAAGTAGCACACTTAGATACATTAATTTATGATGATCTCTGAAAAGTAATTCTATATGTAATGTAGGCTTCAAAGTAAGCCTATTTAGTTCAGTTTAATGTTAAGTTAGTATAATGTAAGTTAATAGTTTCTAGATAAACCAATAATGATCCATCCTATGTTACAAAATTATAATCACAATATTCTACACCTAGGTCAACTAGGATATTACTTTGTGTTTAATAAAATAGCTCTATAATAAGTAAGATTAAAGCACAAGTTTGTATTATATTCCTATAAAAATAAGTTAGTAATAATATTTTTCAAAAAAAAAAAATAACACTAAGAATCCATTTTATAAGTAGCCTCAATAACGCCTAAGTAGTGGTACCATTTATATATATTTTATACACTGTACACTATATAGTACTTTATTTATACACATATGTACATTAATTTTATATACTTTCATTGAATACTACAAAAATTCAACGTCATCTGCCATCTTAACCTGAATCACCACAAAATATTATGCGCCCACACACAAGCCTTGCTCATGTGGGCATTCACCTTCATATGTAAATCAATGATTGTTTTTTCTATGTTATGTATTTTTTTGTATCAATGAAGTTGAATAAAGCGTGCTAAATCTGAGACTTCGGTAATAAGCGATCTAAAAATAAACAGTTTTTACAACGACCATTGGTCGAACAATTAGAAATAAAATCACGAGACCGACCAACCCCAAAATTAGAATTAATTCAAGTGTCAACATAGGCGCGTGTCAGAGGAGATAATGGTACATTATTTGGGTATGGAATATTTTAATCAAGCATATAATAATTAATTTTGTGGATGGTTTTCCATAATTAACAATTACACATAGGGGAGTTTTTCCCGACCAATAAATTCGAAAAATAACTCTAAAGTCGTTTTCCGAGTACTTCAGACCATTAGTGTCTGGAAAATTTTTCGCCTCCGGCGGCTAGGGCTGTGCCCCAGACCCCTTTGTTTCCTGCAGAATAACACTTTGAAATTGTGTGCATCCCCCACAATAATAACTCACGAGCCGATTTTTTAATTTTTTTCGATTTTTAAAAATTTCTTTGACTTATAACATATACATGCTTTATTTTATTGTAAGTTTTTCACAGAACCTTCATTTTATGAATTAATATATTCGTGTGAAATTTTAGCGCAATCAAAAAATTAATTCTCATGAAAATCGCAATTTTACGATTTTTTCGATTTTTTAAAATTCTTGACTTATAACACCTACATGCTTTATTTGATTGTAATGATTTTTTTACAGAACCTTAATTTTGTGAATTGATATATTCTTGTGAAGTTTGAGAGGAATCGAAAAATTATTTCTCATGATAATCGCAATTTTACGATTTTTTTCAATTTTTAAAATTTCTTTGACGTATAACACCGACATGCTTTATCCGATTGTAATGATTTTTTCACAGAACCTTAATTTTATAAATTTATATATTCGTGTGAAATTTGAGCGTAATCGAAAAATTATTTCTTATAAAAATCGTAATTTTACGCTTTTTTTTGTTTTTAAAAAAATACGCTCATCCAACAATGCTCCTGAAAAAGCGTTTGCGAACCTCCCTAGTACATTTATGCACATGCTACAAAACATAGATGAGATATATAATTTGGTTTATTTGCCATAAAGCCATAATAGCCATAATATAATATAATATAATATATATATATTATAAGTGACTTGAATGTTTCCTTAAACTTTTGACAAGATCGGAGTAGACGCTTGACAGGCTCGTTGGTCTTGTGTGTGGCTCGTTGGTCTTGTGGTTAGCGTATCTGCTTCCAATGCAGAAGGTCCAGGGTGTTTTACCACTTTGGTATTAGGATTGTTCGGATGATCGAGGATAAAGGTGAGTATGTTTTAGAAAACTGAATCACTTTTGGACGGCCATTTATTCGTCTGCTTATACACCGCCTTTGTGACATATAGTGTCCTTCTAGGTAGCCGTGAGGTGGCTCATTATTCAAAGCCGTGAGGCGGCACATTCGAATAGCCTAATGACACATCCTCCTCTTAAGTATGAACTTTAATTATGCTTTTATTCTGGAAGAGAATTTTATTACATATGACAATGAAACTATCTACTGGAGGATTATGCTCTTATAAATCTAACTTCATAGGAGGACGGATTCTCCTCCCGCTCTTCGTGTTATACGGACCACCATGGTATGGCTGAGGACCACAGACATTTGTTTGAGAGCTTCTGTAGGAGGGGCTGGCTACTGCAACTGGCTCCGGGGGTGCTATCTCTTCTTGCGAGTCCTCCGTCTGGGTATTACTCGGCTCGAAGCTTTCCTCTCCTTCTTCTCCGTCGCTGTGGAAGTATGGCTCTGGTATTAGGTGCCATCGGTTTCTCCTGACTGCTCCACGATTGGTCTGGACTACATATGACCTTGGTTCGGTAGCACAGTGAAGAACTCTTCCGTGTGTCCGCATGTCAATTATCCATACAGCATCACCTGGTTTTAATGGCGATAGAGTATGGCATCGGTGTCTTCGATCATAATTTGACTTTTGTTTTGCTTTTATTATCTCTTCCTTCCTCGAAGATTCGACTTGTCCGGTATTTTGTCCAGTTGTTGTGGAGACAAAGGTAGTGTAGAACGTAGTTTTCTATTCATGAGAAGCTCGGCTGGGCTTAACCCGTTAGCTAAAGGTGTTGTTCTATAGGCCAAAAGAGCTAGGAATGGATCTTCCGATTTTTTCAATCGTAGTTTCGCTATTTTCACGCTGCCTTCAGCAAATCCTTTGCTTTGGCTGTACTTCGGACTACTGGTTATCAACTTGAACCCGTAAGATTCGGAGAACTGTTTAAACTCAGAGAAGTCTAAAGTGCCAAACTGGGGTCCATTGTCACTTCGGACCGTTTCTGGTATACCGTGGCGTGAAAATATTGACTTGCAATGGTTGATTATTGCCTTGATTTGAGACTTGAGAGCTCAGCGATCTCGAAGTCCCGGGAGTAATAGTCGGTTACGACGAGGTACCACTGTTGTTCTAAACTTGAATAGGTCCATGGCAACAATCTGCCAGGCCCTTGAAGGAAACTCTGAAGCAATCATTGGCTCATGACTGTTACTGGAATGTTGAATGCACTGTGGGCATGATCTGACTGCAAATTCAATTTGAGTGGATATTCCTGGCCACCACACTGCTTCACGAGCCCTTGCACGACACTTTGTTATTCCTTGGTGGCCTTCGTGGATTTTCTCCAATACTTGTTTTTGGAGGGATTCCGGATTATAAGACGAGTGCCTCTCATTAACAAACTATCGTTAATTGAAAGCTCATCCTTAACGGACCAGTAAGCCTGTAGTTTGGGTACTACTTTATTCTTGAGGGCCACCCTTAGTAGTATATTCTACGAGTGCTGTGCATATTGGATCTTGATTTGTTGTTCTATTATCTTTGCCAAATATGTGTCTGTGACGGGGGTGTTGCTGTTCACCAAATGTATGTACGCGGACATTTCCTCTTCTAATTCATTTGTTTCTTCGCATGGAAGTGGCTTTCTTGAGAGCGTATCTGCGACGACTAGATCTTTTCCGGGAGAATAGAAGATTTTGTAGCTGTATCTCATCATCCGCATTCGGAATCTTTGTAGTCTCGGGACATCTCATCAAAGTTCTTGGAAGTAAACAAAGGGACTAGGGGTTTGTGGTCAGTCTCAATAGAGAATGACACCCGGTTATGAAGTCCTTGAGTCTTTCGCAAGACCACGTCAATGCCAATGCCTCCCGTTCGATATTCGCATAATTTTCTCGGCAGCCGATAAGGATCTTGACACATATGCTATTGGTCTCTTTTCCCATCATCTTGTTCTTGTAATAAGACCCCGCCCAACCCGTATGACGACGCATCCGCCGAAACAATAGTTGTTTTGTTGGGTCTTTACAATGCTAGTATTGGTGCACTGGTTAACAAAGTCTTGATCTTCTTGAAGGCTTCCTCTTGATGTGGGCCCCATATCCAATGAGTTTTTGTTGAGAGTAGACTGTTTATAGGCTCGAGGATCTCTGCTTTCCGAGGAATGTATTTCCGAGAAAGTTAACCTTTCCAGAAAACGCTGGACTTCTGTGACGTTCGATGGTGCTTCCATGTTCACAATCGCAGATATTTTCTTCTCGTCCGGCGCAATACCCTCGGCACTGACCTTGTGACCTAGGAAGGTGATTTTGTCAACGGAAAAACACCGTTTTCTTCTCGTTGAGTGTCATTCCGATCTTTTCTAATCTCTCTAGTACAGCTCGAAGACGGCGATCATGTTCTTCTTGGCTGTCTCCCCACACGATTATGTCACCATGTGGATCTCTACTCCTTCTAGACCTGGAGTAAATGTTCATCTTTCTCTGAAAGTGTTCTGGGGCCGACGAGATACCGAATGGAAGTTTAGGAATTTAAATCTCCTGAATGGCGAGAGGAATGTCGTGAGATGCTGAGATTCTGGGTCCAGCGGAACCTGCCAGAAACCCGCATTTGCGTCTAGTTTTGAGAATACCTTAGCTCCAGCAAGTTTTCCTAGTGTATGCTCTACCTTAGGGATTGGATGTCTTTCCCGTTTTACACTACGATTAAGGTGAGTAAGATCTACGCATATTCGGACACCACCTGCTGGCTTTGGCACTACCACCATTGGTGCACACCAATCGGTTGCCTCTTCTACTTCGGCTATGACTCTATTTTTAACCATGTTATCTAGTTCCTTTTTTACAGTACCTAACAATGGCAAGGCTACTGACCTAGGAGTGAAAATGGCTTTTGGAGTCGCTCCAGGATCTACATTGATTTTGTAGTCTCCTGGGATGGTTCCCAAACCAGTGAAGAGATTTTTGAATTTTGTTTCCCAAATTTTTTTCTTGGACGTAGTTTACGATTGGATCGATTTGATTGGTCTAGTCCTAGGATTTTTAGGCTAGTAATAGCTGGTCTACCTAGAAGTGGAGTATCTAGGCCTTGCACTACATACACGGTTTCAGTGGATACTGTTCCTCTGAACTTGAGATTCACTTTGCCAACCCCAATAACATCCAGTGGTCTTTTATCTGGCCCACAGAGTATTTTGGTTGGTTTTGTAAGTGCGATATTCTCGATTACCTGTTCAGTAGCTGGTAAAAACCGTCACGTCTGCTCCAGTGTCAACCTTAAAGTCTACTTCCTTACCGTGGACGTTGATTGTAACCATCCATGGTTTTGATCCCGATGATTTTATGCTTCCGATAAAGACACAGTCAGCCTGGTTGTTGTCTAGGACCTCTGCGACTTTCTTACGACGACAAACCTTAGCGAAGTGGCCCTGTATGTCGCAGTTGTTGCATTTGGCATCCTTTGCTGGGCATGAGCCTCGGTTATCGGCATGGTTTTTGGCTGTAGCCACACCATCTACAGTTTGTAACCTTGTTATTTACATTTTGATACCCCCTGTGGACTTCTTACCTTTGTTTATCGTTTTTATACTTTGAAGTTTCTTTCTTCTTAAAGGTGGAATGCTTAGGCCTACTATTGCATTCATCCAGGGTAAGGTTAGGTTTACTAGCACTAGGCCTACTAGGATCAGAATGTAGTATAACCTTTGCCTAGCTATTTCCTCTGATAACCGAACTTGGGTGAGGGCCTTATCAAAAGTGAGCTTGGGATCTAATTGCAGTTTGTCGCTTAGTCTCTGGTCGCTCATGCCTACTATGAGAGCCCTCAACTTCATTTCGTCTGCTAGATTGCCCCATTCACATGTCTTAGATAGAGTGTGAAGTGATGTTGTATAGGTGTCGATTGACTCACCTGGTTGTTGTTTTCGCCGTAGAAAACATGCCCTTTCATATATCTTATTTCTCATAGGAATGAAATAATTCTCGAACTTTTGTACTACAACATCATAGTCATCTTCCTCCTCCGAGCAAGATTGAAAGAGGTTAGGATCTCCTCTGCTCGATCACCCATTGTGTATATAAGAGTGTTTACTTGCCTCTTTGAAGTCACAGATTCTAGTCCAGAACACGTCCTAAATCGCTCAAATCTTTTCCTTACGAAGGCCATTCGTGGGGTTGAAAAGAAAAGATTTGAGGTGGGTCCACTTGGACCCGCCATGTGCTTTCGTTCTGCACACCGGGCGTCTGGTTTGTTTCTGCCATATTTACTTATATGTGTAACAGAATACTTTGAAATATATTTAATATTTCCCTTATTTCCTTATCCGACCGTTTTCACCATGTTTTACCACTTTGGTATTAGGATTGTTCGGATGATCGAGGATAAAGGTGAGTATGTTTTAGAAAACTGAATCACTTTTGGACGGCCATTTATTCGTCTGCTTATACACCGCCTTTGTGACATATAGTGTCCTTCTAGGTAACCGTGAGGCGGCACATTTTGAATAGCCTAATGACACACAGGGTTCGATTCCCGCTAAAGTCAGAAGTTTTTTAACTTCTGATTTGGACTTCAGTCCATCAGTTCTTGTCTTAGGAGTTTGTAAACGGTGACTTTGGAGCCGTCCTAGCAACGAAGCACATAATAAATTTCAGAGTTGTTCTGATTCGGCCTTGTTGATTCTGGCGTTGATTCGCGGGTGTTCGCACTGTCCATACCACTGATTGCTATTTTTTCCTATTAAAAATATCGATCTTTGGGTTTGGGTTTTCGCTCACTCGTCGATTGCTTCGAGGCCTGCAAGGTTGGCTTGGTCGCTTTGATTTAAAGTCCCCACTGAAAATCAGTTCTATAACTGAGTGGGTAGACTCTAAATAAAATTTATTTATTTATTTATTTATTACATAAAAAATGTTATTGCTGCTCCATCGGATGTTTGTAGATGGTGACGTCACCAGCTGGCTAGTTCTAGCCAATCAGCGGCCCCTAATTGGATGAGCGTAGCGAGCGAAGCGAAGATTCCATTTCACTACACTGGAGAAAAAAATCCGGAATGTTTTTTTCTGTATTTTTGTGTGTTTGTCAACAGGATTCCGGCTAAACCGATACTCCAATTGCGATGAAATTTAATGGAGGCATTTGAAATCTCTGAACTTAGAACTGCCACGTTTTTGAGCGCAATCGAAAAATTATTTCTCATCAAAATCGCAATTTTACTATTTTTTTTCGATTTTTAAAAAATTTCTTCGACTCATAACACCTACATGCTTTATCCGATTGTAATGATATTTTTACAGAACCTTAATTTTATGAATTGATGTATTCGTGTGAAATTTGAGCGGAATCAAAAAATTATTTCTCATGATTATCGCAATTTTACATTTTTTTTTTTTTAAATTTCTTAGACGACACCGACATACTTTATACGATTGAAATTATTTTTTTCACAGAGTCTAATGTAATGAATTTATATATTTGTGTGAAATTTGAGCGTAATCGAAAAATTATTTCTCAGAAAAATCGCAATTTAACGTTTTTTTTTCGTTTTAAAAGCATAAAGCTCATCCAACAACGCGCCTGAAAAAGCATTTGCAAAGCTTCCTAGTTTAATATATTTATTGAATTTTTTGAGAACTTAAAATAATATGCTACCAGAAAGCTACTTTTAATTCATTAAAGTACGTCATTCACTCATGTGTTTTGTGTGTACCTGCAGCGATCGGACGAGGAGAGCATATCTGTGATCAGCAAGCTGGACCAGGCCGAGCGGCGGCGTAGAGAGCGAAGAGCCAACGGAGCGGCCGCTAGTTCGGACTCTGACGGCGAAGAGACTGATCCACTCTCGTGTCTGTGGATAACCAAGGGACCGCCCGCCAAGCTGGAGACCACCCCGAGGAAACTGCGCTTTCTACGGATGTTCAGTCTCACCACTCTGTCCAGAAGGAACGGTGAGTTTTCAGGAACATTACGATTTTGAAATTATTCTATGTTCGGGTTGGGATTCGATGTATCGATTATAAATTTGTAGCCGGTCAAACAAACAATTTTTTCATCACGTTGAAAAAAATGTCAACACGAAAATTTGTGGAAAAAAATATTTTGTCAACAACTACACTGAAAACTTGGTTTTGATTTTGAATAATTATATAATGATAGAAAAATCATTTTGAAAACTTTTTTCAGAAACAACTGCACTGAAGACTTGGTTTTGATGTTGAATAATCATATAATGATTTGAGATTGCAAATTGATGTTGAATCAAAGGTCAGTTTTGCTTGACATTTTGTCAAATCAAATAATTGATGTCAAATCCCAAACCTATTAAATGTATTTTTACTTTTTAAACATTTCACATGTTTCAGACCAATAATAGAGTCAAGCCGCCTCTAATAGGTAGGCCTATTCAATGTTGTCCAGGAACTTTTATAAATGAACTCACTCGGTTTTTAGTAACTTTTTCAGTAATTTGTTTTGTTTTATAATCGAGTATCTTTTATCAGTAGCAGATAGTTAGACCTACAGTATCTGTTACTAATTTAATATTAATTGAACGCAAAGCTTTAATTTTTGTAGAAAGTTTGTTACATATTATTATGTAAGCGTATTGTCTATCGATTGGAATACTTGTTGCATTCTGGGTTTTTGTGTAATTTTTTTTTAAATGTGTAAAACTGTTTGCACAGAGCTGGAGATACGGAAGCTGGAGCGCCGTCACGCCTGCAGCCCCCCGCTGTCAAGGGTAGAAGATCCCCCCTCGACCCCTGCGAACCCCCTTCCGCTAAGCCTGCCGCTTCCCAGCGACACACCTGACGTACTCAATCGGACGAGGGATTATAAGGGCAAGGTTCGCTTTCTCAAATATCTGGACCTGGAGTCAATGCCCAAGAAGGGGAGAGAAGGTAGGTCCTGCATTAGCATCATCTGCACCGCTTTCAGAGTGTGCGGAAAGTCTTCAATTTTACATTTTTCATTTACTTTTCAAACATAATATTAATAGGATAATGTCAGCTGACTGAGAAATATGATTTATTAAGAGTCTTCACTAGACAATTATGACCTTGGCACGCCCGTAAGCACTCAAATTCAAATGTACAACGCTCTGGAGAAAAATTGAATCGACATACATTAATTCTAAAATGCACAAAACAGATATTTTTATGCAGAAGAACATACAAGGAACAGAATTGTTTTATGTAATAAACCCTACTATTCAACATTGTTAAGCGTAAAGTCAACACGGCAGGAACAACCTCTTCTTGTTCCCGTTGCGTCGACTTTATGCGTAACAATGGTGTATAGTAGGGTTTATTACATACATCAATTCGGTTTGTTGTATGTTCTTCTGCATAAAAATATCTGTGTTTTGTGCATTTTAGAATTCTCGTATGCTGTTTCAATTTTTCTCTAGAGCGTTGTACAACTGAATTTGAGTGCTTTCGAGCATAGCCGTGTACATGTCTGTCTCCTGAACACTCTTAATTAGTAAGTACGTATATAATTCTTACCAGCTTGTTCTCAAGCAAAACAAAAATATTGCTTTGCTTTACCTTTCATTAGGGATGCACACAATAATCGATATTATCGATCGATAATCAATGGATATAATTTCGATAATCTAAAACCAAAATTCATTATCGATTATCGAAATATCAAATAATTGATCATTAGTGGCACGAACCAAACTCTAAAAGGACGGACGGACGCTGATGGTGTCACACTCGAGATTTTTGTTTGGAAATGAGCTATCAGTCGATAACGGAAGCCAAACACATGATAGCAAAGACAGCGAGGCAGGAAAGGGAACGCTTTGTATTATTTTGACTTACACTTGCCACACTTGAGGTTCCACTTTTATGTCGGAACAGACTTTGTTGGTGATAATATTATCGATAATATCGATTCGATAATGACATAAACATTTTGATAATAATCGATAATGAAAAAAGTATCGATGTGCATCCGTACCTTTCATTATATTAAAAGGATGAAACATTTTTAGAGTAAATATCGTAATCTTCGTTTTATTATGAGTGAATATGCCTAGTCCTAAAAATCATTATCTTTAACCTTTCATTATAGTATTACAAAAGATGCTTTGCCAAAATAATGAATGACATTAATCTCCCTTAAATGTGGGTTGAATTCTCTACATATGTAGTGTTATGTTTAAAATAATATGCTAGGGTTTTTTAGTTGAACTAAGAACTTACTATGTCATGGAACGACATCGGATTTGTTGGATGAGCGTAGCGAAGATTCCATTCTACTACACTGGAGAAAAAAATCCGGAATGTTTTTTTTTCTTTCTTTTTTTTGTATTTTTGTCTGTTTGTCCGCACGATTCCGGCTAAACCGATACTCCGATTGAGATGAAATTTTATGGAGGCCTTCGAAATCTCTGAACTTAGAACTGCCACGTTTTTGAGCGCAACCGGAAAATTATTTCTCATGAAAATCGCAATTTTACGATTTTTTTTTATTTAAACAAAATTCTTTGACTTATTATCACCTACATGCTTTATCCAATTTTAATGATTTTTGCACAGAACCTTTATTTTATGAATTAAGATATTCTTGTGAAATTTGAGCGCAATTGAAAATATATTTATCATAAAAATCAAAATTTTACGGTTTTTTTCTTTTTTTAAACAATTCTTTGACTTATAACACCAACATGCTTTATCCGATTGTAATGATTTTTTCGCAGAACCTTAATTTTATGAATTAATATATTAGTGTTAAATTTGAGCGCAATCGAATAATTATTTCTTATAAAAATTGCAATTTTGTTAATTTTTAATATAATTTAATTTAATTTAATTTTAAAAAAAATTCAACTTAGTAATGATTTTTCCACTGAACAACAGAAAATTCGCATGACACATGGCAGCTCAATGCACCAATTACGCTCATCCAACAACGCGACGGGACTTAAGCGTTTTCCTAGTATATATACTTGCATGTTTTGTTCCTGAATATGCAGATTACTGGGACTTACACTAAAATTCATTTCACACTGCACAACCTGCCCAAGGTGAGGTGTTGTGATGCCCTTTTTTCTTCCTTTGTTTAAATAAATTTACTGTATTATTTGCTTCAACCTGGAATCTTTTCAACCTTCAACCTGTATTGGGATGAAGTAACATTTAGGCCTAGTTACTCATTATCATTATCCATCACCATTTCCTACTTCTGGCAGGGTCAGCTTGGGTTTAGCAACCAAATTTTTCCACTTTGTTCTATCCTCCCACAATCGTATCTCTTCCACATCTTCCCAGCCCTCTCCTCTTGCCTCCAAGTCTCCTGCTATGGTGTCCTTCCATCTCTTCCTTGGTCTACCCCGTCTTCTTCTTCCTTCTTCAATCCTTCTTTCATACATTTTCTTCATCCTAGTTACTATAAGTACTTTACATCGCACTAATGAACTATCTATCTCTTTTTCCAGAGAGCGAACAAATATGGCAGGCAATAATGGCTGAGCGACTAAGACGCAACTCCAATGATTCCCTCCTTGTCTACTGTAGCCTCTGGAATCCGTACCAACCCAAAACAAAGATTTCAATCAACACTCGATCCCTGAAGAACTCCGACAAGAAACATGCCAAAGACTTTAACAAATGCTGTTCCAAACGACCATTAAGTCCCTCTGAGAAATTATATATTTTCCCTACCTTTGTTCAAAACGGCGTTCGACCTAGTATGCACTTAAATAACGTGCCGTCGCCGTCGTCTGTATTAAATGGTGCTAAACGACGGGCCGTCAGTTTCGACGGCGATAGCAGTGAGCAGATGGATTCCGAAGAGGAAAAACCAAAGTGGCCTGGAATAGCTAGTGTTCTGGAATCTTACCAAAGATTTGAGCAAGGTAAACCGCTCCTATGTGTTTATTTCTACTCTATACTACAAGATTTCTCATGTGTTGAACTTTCTCTTTTTAACAATAATAGCAGGGAAAATGGTGATACGAAATCGCCAGATTTCTTTTACTGTGCTTTTATGTCAAAAACAAAATTTCACGACATTACATCATTTAGAGACTCGGAAAAAACATTTGAAAACGCTTTGCAAATTTCGTGTTAAAGCGACAAAAATCCTCGAGAAATTATAACTGTCAACGCGTTCAAATCGCGTTCGACCTAGTTGCACTAAATTAACGATGTGCGTCGCCGTCCGTTTTGGTAGATGCGGTCAGCTGAAACTACGGGCGCGGTCAGTTGCGACGGCGTAGCAGTGAGCAGTGGATTCACGGAATAGTAAAAACACGATAGGTTCCGGAATAGCTAGTGTTCCAATAGGACTTACAATAAGATTTGATTTGGGTAACTTTTGTGTTATTTCTTTTAAAATCGCACAAAGGAATTTTTTTCCAATTTGGTTTTAGACTTTTCTTTTAATCAATTAACTATATGACAATGATTGGTGAAAGATGAGGATTCAATACAATAATACAGTATAATACAGTATAGGGGCAATTATGAGAATAAAGTACCTATTTACTCAAATATAGGCTGCCATCGAGTAATGGCTGCTCCTATTTTGACCACCCAAATTTTAAAGAATAGATTATTCAGTAAATACTTTGCATAATGGCCCCACCTAACTTTTTTCACTTGATATTTTAAATTATACCTGCGGTATAATTTGCAGTGGCGGATCTAGAACATAATCATGGGGGGGGCGATCGCCCCCCCGCCCCCCCCCCCCTGTATCCGCCACTGGTATATAGTGTAGATTACTTAGGTTTACTTACAACATTTTTCACAATATTATATGAATTGAAGTAGATGGTCTTTATGAATGTACTATTTATTTGATTCACAATTTCTGTTACACATTAGTAAAAATAGATATACTTTTTGTTTTCTCAATCTATATATTATATTTCAATATAAATACTGGTGCCTACCTTTGTAGTTGACCTAGATGTGTGTATGTGTGCAAGAGTTTTGCATGTTGTCTGTGCAATGTTTCATTTGAGTCAAATGTTTTGTGGCTGCAAGAGATCTTTATAAAAAATCATTGCTATTGTTCACTTTTAAGTTTTAACCGGTGTTGGATTAGATACCCCCCAAAAGTAATGGGTTAAAAGTTATATCATAGTAGTTGCCCTTTATCCTCCCATGCCTTTCTTGTGTCCTAGCCTCAAGGTAGCCCATGCTCTGTGGTCTGTATTCATTCAAATAATAGTAACCATTTTAAGTGTATTTATTGCTTTTTAGTTTTTTTATAACACAAAGTTCTTAACTAAATCAACTTGGTCCCTTGATGTTCTTGTTAATGAGGGTATAGGCCAACTGCATAAGTTTATTTTAGAAATAAAAGCATAGCATTATTGAAGAGTGGACAAAAAATGTACGTGTCATTTTAGTTATTAACGAGTACAACACAGCTCCTAACTACTGTTTGGTTTATTTCCAGAGCGTTCTCTGGAGCTGGGCGTCCTACAAAAGCAATGTTCGAGGCTCACCCAAGGGTTGTCTGAACGTCAACGGGAAGCCGACGCACTGGACAGACAGTTACATGACCTACTAGCCAAGAAAGGTGTACAAGACTTTGAACGTCAACAAACCCAACAAACAATAGATCACCTAAACGCTTGCCTCAGAAAGCTCAGGTAGCAGAGGCCAAACACGTCTCTGCCCCAAGGGACGTCGCAAACCAAGAAGAAAAAGAAGTCTCAAATCCGAAAGACTTACGATACGATCCTTACGTAATTTGGTAGCATATTCCTAAACGACAGTCATTTGATTTTGTTTTAATTGATAACATTCCAAAAATTTAATACTATACCCCCGAAGTCCATGATGTAACTTAGTTCTAGATGACATACATTACTTTTTAAATTATTTATTTGTTATGTAACTCAGTTTAAACTTTTTCATCATTATTAATCACTATAACGGTATGACTCCTAGAAATACCTTACGGATATTTTGTTCAGCAGAACCATAATTAGTTGTTATATGAAAGGTTTTGAATGTACAATAATTTTCTTATATTGTTTTTTTTTTATGGGTCATCCTAGGACATGGTGCATGCTATTTATGTCATTCATTTCAACTCAAATCTTGCATTTATTTTGTGAACATTAGTCACAACTCCCAACGTTTCTTCCACATTGTGTTGCTAGTTTGTGTCAAATTTCTCAACTGCCGGTGTTTTTGTTCTGTAAGGCACTAAGCGCACACTGGCAAGCTCAAATGTTATTCACTGTAATCAAACTTTAGAACTGACTTTAGCATGTGCCGTGCTCTTATTACTACGTTGAAACCTGTAATCACTAATCAGTCATGCCATCTTGTGAAAGGTACCTAAATACCCCAAACATATGAACAACGACCAGCTTTAGTCTACACACCTAGTCCTAAATACAACTTAATTTATTAATTAAGTGGCATCATACTCGATTGTTTGATAAAAGCTTTATGGTACAAATTGTTGTGTGTATATACCTGGTTTTGAATTACTCAATAATGTTTATTTTATTTTATCATTACATAAAATAAGTGGTTTAATTGATCAATGCGATATTGGTTTAATTTTGAGGATGACCGATATGTATCCACAGTGAATTATGAATAGAGATGTGCAAAAATGGTGACAACGAAATTCGCGATTTTTTTTTTAAAGTTGCTAAACCCCTTCAAATTCAGTTTGCACATGAATCTCATGAATTGTGATTGAATGGTACCAATTTCCAATTCGCGAATTTTCGCGAAATTTTAGTTGATACCGCGAACTAGTGGCGAAATTAGCAATTATGTCCTTAAATGCGAATTAGGTCACGAAATTTTAAAAAATTAAAAAATTTCAAAGTTTTGGTGGAGGTGCCGGGTCGAAGTCGAAATTAAATTAATACTGGCTGGTACATATGGTGGCGGTGCCGGGTCATACAACACGATTGTGAGATCGTAATAATCGTTTGAACGAGAGTAAGCTCAAAATACTTCACCATATCAAAAGATATTACATAAAAATGCATAATTTCGTAAATTTGGTGGAGGTGCCGGGTAGACGAAATTAATTCTGGTAAAAACTGTCAGAAACTTTGAAAACTGAAGGCTGAAATTGAGCTTAAAATTAAAACTGATTCTGAACTTCACTCTCATGAGCTTGTTTTTCTTTTAAATCATTAAAATCAATAAAAAATTTTTTTTTTTTGGTTGTGCATGAGAAAATTGTGTTTTTTCGTAAATCGCGACAAATCGCGAATTTTTATTTTTAAGGCGCGAATTTTCAAACTTTAAAAAACCATTTTTGCACATCTCTAATTATGAATCATGATTCAGATGGCCACAAACAGTGTCTTCAGAGAGATGTTACTCTTTTTAATAGAAAATGTGTCAATAATAGTCTCCCTTTAATTCAAAATTGACTTTTAAAGCCTTTTTGAATTAACAAGGTCTTACTTACACGAGCAGATTGTTATAGTACTGTTGAAGACCCATCATAACAGCAAAGCACTTTAAGTAACAGTAACTAAAATGAAATAAATACCTGAATGGTTTCTGCTGTGATATTTGTGACTGATTAAATAAATGATAATGCAATGTAAATATAGTTGTGAGGAAAGGAAAAATATTAAGTGCAATCAGTGAGCAACGATGATGGTGGGATGATACATAACATTAAATGGTACATGCCATTTTTGGCCCGCCTTTACACATTTAACCGTGATTGTACGAATAAACTTATCTATTGTAGGTGTAGGACTACGGATATTCTGCTCTACCTTCTGCTTTATACTTCTAAATTACACTTTTTTGGTCTTATATTTATTTACATTTGGCATAAAGATTTAACTAGATGGATCATTGATTTTGTATTTGATAACAAAACAATGAATAAAGTAAATCACTTTTACTAAATTTCTATTATTTTTTTTAAATGAAAATAGTAATACGTATTAATAAACCATGAATTTATGGTGTGGTTATCCAGCACCAAGATTGAATTGTGTAGGCCTACCTCTTTATAGTTCATCTTCATACTACTGTACCAATAACATGCTTATCAGCTAGTGTGTACTCGTCCTAGCATGAAGCTTTAATCACAGTGCGCCGATCTACGCATGCATCATTGGTCAAGAGTACAATGTACTACCCGACTTCGGCGATACGACGCGTTTTGACTGCCTCTAACCACACTATAAACTCAATTGTAAACACCATTGACTTCCAGTATGTCTACATGGCTAATACTCTCTTGATCTATTAAACCACTGCAGTAGCTTCGTATCACTGTTGGCTACTTGTCGTGAAGCTGCATTCCCTGTTTTTGTAGCATTCCATACTACTGTAATTACATTAAGGGACAATTCTATTATTTTGTCTTTTGAATAGAATTTCCAAAACTGTTGACTCAAAATGGGTTGGAATTATTTTTAAGCTTAGGTATGCTTTATTTCAAATACCTTCTCATGGCGCTAAAATAATTTATTTTATTCCCCGATAAGAAAGCTTTATAAAATCTATTTGAGTGAATGAAAGGTAAATGGAAAGTATTGTTAATTAATTGATGAAAATTTTATCAGTGCCTCCACCGATAAAGTTCTAATGTAGTTAACGTTATATTTAGTGTATATATTTAAATGGTTTTTATTTACGATGTAACTGATAATTTTCTATAGTTATATTTTATCTGGTTGTTACGACAAATCGTTCTGTTTCATCGTTTTGAATGATAATGGTGACAAATAGTCTTTCTTTGTCTTATTGTATATAAATAAAATATATATTACAATTTTAAAATACTGTATAGTATTTGTAACAAGAAAACAATTAATTAATGATTATCTTTGTAATAATATTTATACTTTAACTTAGACCATGAAATGTGTTCCGATGATTGGGAAGAGGGTGTTCCCAAGTCTACTGAATAAATCTATAGAGTTCCAAAACGTTGGGTTATTATTTAACGTTTCTTAAGTTTAGCCTGTACTCGTATTAACCGATTGTCCTGACAACCCAAATATACTAGTAATTTTGTAAACCATTCATATTACTTCTTGCAAAAATATTATGCACAGGTATCTAAAAATATGTGTTTGAAAGGAATGCCAAAAGGCTGGATCATGTGAATGACATGAAGAGATAGGGTGCCAACAGCTTACCTTAAATGGAGTAGGCGCGCCACGAAAGATAACATATAAACACAAATACACAAATAAACATTTAAACTACATAATCAAAATGTTTTCGGTCCACGTGACCTTCCTTCGTGGACCGAAAACGTTTTGACTATGTAGTTTATTTGTTTATTTGTGTTTATATGTTATCTTTCGCAGCGCGCCTACTTCATTTAAGGTAAGCTGTTGGCACCCTATCTCTTTATGTCATTCACAGGTATTTAAAAAAGATAATATCAAGTTCAAAAAGTATAGTGTGGCCATTTACCTTATGTTCCGATAAAATATGTCGATATGATTTGGTTTTGTGTGGCTCCTTGTTGGTCTTGTGGTTAGTGTCTCTGCTTTCAATGCAGAAGGTCCAGGGTTCGATTCCCACTATAGGCAGAAGTTTAAAAAAAAATTGATTTGGACTTTAGTCCATCAGTTCTTGGCATAGGAATTTGTAAACTGTGAATTGTGAATTGTGAAGGCACATAATAAATTCAAAGTTGTTCTTAATCGGCCTTGTTGATTCTGGCGTTGATCCGCGGGTGTTTGCTTTGTCCATACCACGGATTGCTATATTTCCTATTAAAAATATCGATCTTTGGTTGGTTATCGCTCACTCGTCGATTGCATCGGGCCTACAGGGTTGGCTTGGTTGCTTTGGTTTAATGTCTCCCACTGAAAATCAGTTATATGGCTGAGTGGGTAGACTCTAAATACGAATTTATTTATTTATTTTATTTACCATATTTTTTAATTTGAGTGTGGCCATTGCATGATGGATGCTGGCCTATAATCAAGCAAGCAAGGTATTCGTATTGCAGGTACCATTTTATGCCAGTATATTTGAAAATACCAAAATAGGGTGCAGCTATTACATTAGGTGCAGGTTTTTGTCAATACTACTAGTATCTAGGCCTATAACACTTTTATTTCAATTTAATTGAATAAGAACTCAAATAGGCTACTAAACATTTTCAGATTGTGGAAAAGTATGCAGAAGAACAACAGCTTACCTTCAAAACTTTTGGTAGGTGGCACATAGACACAGATAGAATACAAGTTGGTGATATGTTTCAACCAACTTGTGTTTTTTTTTTACTCGGGGCAAGTTGAGGCACTAAAACTAGGGAAACGCCAAAGTCGTTGTTAGACGAGTGAGTGAGCCATGTGTTGAGTACCCGGTATAACATTCCTTTTCTTCCCCATACCTTAGGCCCCCTAGCCTATCATAGGCTAGAGTGGAGCATTATGGCCTTACAGTTGATGCGCCCTTATACCAACTACACTTAAAACCCCTATTATTTATACCAATATAATTATCAATTTTAAATGCAAATGTTCCCGGGTAGCCCTACTCAACACATGACTAGCTCACTCGTCTAACAACGAATTTGGTGTTTCCCTAGTCTAGTTGGCTAAGGCGCCATTATACCAAAAATGTGGGAGACCTGGGTTCAAATCCCCGGTCGGAAAAGATTTTTTATTTCTGGATTGTATTTAAAAAATTATAAAACATGTTTTGAAATGCATACAATACTATGGAAAACATTGCCAGTACGAAATACGAGTAAAGATTGCAAGGTTTACTCAATGTCCCAGCAGAATTTAGGGGAACCTTGGTCGTTCCATATTCGATATACCTTGATCACTGCTATGCATGTAATCACGGCCTACCAAAAATTATTTGATAAAAGTGACTTTTTCAAGAAAAAGCATTGTTGTCAAAATGAAACCTACACATTTCAAGCATATTTTTCAATTTATTATTTCTTGTGGGTTTAAATCGAAGTGGATTGCGCTCATTTTGTTAGCAGTTCTAAGTTACCTGGTCGCGGATGTCTGTTTAAAATTTCAGCTCGATCTATTTGGCCGTTTTGCCGTATGAGCCTGGACAAACAGATAAACAGACAAACAGAATTAATCACGACAAGGCCCGATCGAGTAGCGTTATAAAATCCTAATTCGCTTCGCTCACTCGTCTAATTATCTGAAGCTTGCATAGGCTATATCATACATACATACACACATTTTGTGTTTTTAATTTATTTGTGTTCTACTATGGCGGCCACCTCTACGACTCCTATCTCTCTCCAGTCTTGGGAACGTTCCCCAAAAAAGGAACTTTGAAAAGTTAAGTTACATCTGTCTAAAAAGAACTGAGACATTCCTTGTTCCTTTAATAAAAAAGGAACTGAGAAGTTCCTCGTTCCTCAAAAGGAACTTAGTTCCTTTCACGTTCCTTATACCATCACTGATTTAAATAAACTAAATGTGATAGGAGTTAATTTATCATTACTTTTAGCCACATGACTAATCTTTGCTTTTAGTCCCAGGCCATTTAACGAGGGTGGCGCCATTTTCAAAATCACAAGATGTCACAAGATATTTTTCATACTGCAGTTTACGATATCAGGTACTGGAATTTGACGGGATTAGGACGACGAAAGGAATTTATAAAGGAACGTTAAATTCATTCCAAGTTCCCACGAAATAGTAACTTTGACGTTACAAGTTCTTGTTCTAAGAAAGGATCGCGTTCCTCTACAAGACTGTCTCTATCCACATTGATTATCACACATACTTGCATATCATTCGTAGCCTCTGAGGGTGCATCAGGCTAGTGGCATGGGGAATAAGGTATAGGGGGCACTCCTGCTACCTGTTGTTGAGGTTATGTAGGCCCTAGTTGGCAAGATTTGGTCCTGTAGTCATTGGGAAGTGTCTTGATGATTCTAGTAGTGATGCAGTCTTTGAGTGACAGGTTGTATTTAAAGGAATTGTCTTGGTTTGCATAACAAGCTCCTCAGAAGGTGCCTTGATTCAATTCAAGAACAATACAACAAAATCCAGGCTGGGTCACAGGCTTCTCAAGATCCATCTGAATGACACTTTGACGGTGGCCGTGGCCAATCATGCGGGTTCTCAGATTGTTGGAGGTAATTGGCTTATACTTATTTGGCTGGACACTGGAGTGCATATTTTGTGCTGATGGATGACTTTAGAAGTCAAACAGAGTTTATGTGGTGTGATCAGTCCTTGGTGTGATGATGGGGTAAGTGATAACCGTAGCTTCAGCGGTGAACGTTTTGATGGGCGGGTGCTTAGGGCAAGTTTTGCACCTGGGACGGTTGCAAGGGTATAAAAAAATAAGATCCTGCTGGAAGAGCTCTCTGCTTAGGACCTTGTGCTGGATAAGGTCCCCAAATATTCAGCGACTCCAATTTTTTTTAAAAAAGGTGATGGATTATGAGATTGATGATGAAGATTTATAAAGATATTTGGGGCATTTTGCGGAACTTTTTAAGTGTGCCCCTACCAAAGATTAGTCATGACTAATCTTTGATAATAGTAGTAGAGGTTCTTTCCTTTTGAATTTCCCGCGAGAGCCTTCTAATCTTGCTTCTAATTTCGTTTGTGAGACTGTAGAGGGCAGTGTATTTTATCCATTAGTTATTTTTATCTGTCACAACACCAATAATAACTCGTGACGTTGGATTAATTTGCACAAGGTATGCTGACTGACTTTAATACAATTTATAGGTATCTTAAAAGTAGATTGATGTAACGTTAGTTGTTATCAAGATCTTGCTTTCAGATACGCTGAGAATTTCAACTAAACGAGGTTAACATAACCTAAAAGTAAAATGGCTCCTCCTAGAATGGACACTTGTATTCCACTCCCATTGGACCAACAAGTTTTAGCTGATATTGTTCAAAAAGCGAAAGATTGGGCGCTTATGCACGGTAAGAATCATAAGGAGCTAATGTGTGGTGAGTCTTGGCCAGGGAAACCTAAAAGCACGTTGACCAAAGGCCAGTTCCACTAGGGCGGTGTTTCCACGAACCTGTGTTTTGACTTTTTAAGTTCCTCAAAAGTCCTTGGATTAGGCCCTAGTCCCAAGCAAGGCTGTATTCTTGCCCTAGGATTTTCCCCTGTAGGCCTTTGGGCTTCTAGGTAGGCCTACAATTTGCTGCTTGTGAGCCAAAATAGGTAGGCCTAGGCTAATCGTACGTTGGATCCAGGGGACTTACAACTACCTCGGATATGCGAGGGCCATTGCCATTGTGGGGTGGGTTTGGGGGGGGAGGCCATTGATTGAAATAGTCAGTTTTAGGACCTAACCGAATAGTGTTATTTGCCGTTCTTGGTCTCATTACTTGGTCTTGTTCTTATTCTTGGTCTGATTCCTGGTCTTGTTACTAGATTGCTTCATGCATTTTATCTTTAATTTATTGATGTAATTTATCGGACGTATCGTAAACAGCCGCCATGTTCTAGTACTAAGAACAAGATCAGGTGTCCTTTTCCGATTCTTGTTCTCATTCCCAGATTTCGGCGAGTCTCGATCGTGCGCTCGACTATTCGGATGCTACTAGCTACGTCATGGATATCATGACGCCTAACGGTGACGTAAAACGAGAATGAGACCAGGGAATGAACGCGTTTTGGCACTATTCGGATAGCTCCTCAGTTTCAGTTTCAGTTTATTTTTTCTGGCAAAGTAGCCAATTTACATTACATACAATAATATTTCACACAATAATATTCATCACAACATTTTGACATTTCATATTATAACCTATCTTAATAATTAATTAATAACATTTTTGTTTCTTTTTAATAACATTTCTATAAAACCTGGTGTTGTACCCATTTAATACATTTGGATTTGAACAATCCTACACTTTTTACACTTTTTGGATGAGCGAAGCGAAGACTTCAATTTCACCGACCCCCCAAAAAATTTAGCTCGTGTTTTTTTGTTTTTTTTTTTGTTTTTTTTTGTTTGTTTTTTTTTGTTTGTTTTTCCGTCTGTTTGTTCGCTCTCTACCGGGCAAACGGTATATGCGATCTTGATGAAAATTTGACACGGCCTTCGTTTTCTCTGAACTTAGACTTGCTACATTTTTGGGTACAATCGAAGAAATATTTCTCATGAATATCGTACTTTTACGATTTTTTTCGATTTTTAGTGCGATATTTCGTGCCATTTGGGCCAATTCTGACCAAACGGGTGGGGCTTTAACGTTCATATTTCACATGGACATTAAGGTTATGGTGATGTATTTCTTTCTGAAAGAAAAAGTTGAAAAAGTTAGCCAGAATCGAGAGAAATAAAGCTTTTAATATACGTTTTTTGACTTTTTGTGCGATATTTTCGTGCCATTTGGGCCAATTCTGACCAAACGGGTGGGGCTACAACGTTCATATTATACATGGACATTAAGGTTATGGTTATGTAGTAGCTTTTGAAAGCAAAAGTTGAAAATATTAGCCAGAATCCATAGAAATAAGCTTTTAATACAATTTTTTTACGGTAAATAAAACCAATTGACAAGAAACTAAAGAAACTTGACAACATTCACCTACAATGCGTAGGCAGCAAAACAAAGCACTTGCAAAAGTAAAGATATCCCACGCAAACTAAAACCTTTAAAAAGCTCATCCATCAACGCGGCGGGACTTTAGCGTTTTCCCTAGTAATCTCAATAGGAAGTTTATCAAAGTCCTTTACATCAGAGATAAAAATATAATTTTGCAATTTCTTTGAATTACACCTGATTCGAAAAGAATTTCCAACAACAGATCCCCTTGTATTAAAATTATGTATATTCTTCACATCAGTCATTTTTTCAACTAAATAATTCGGCATATAATTATTTTTAATTTTATAAATGAAAACTAATACCAATACCATTATAGTCTCCTTAACACTTAACCATTCCAAAATATTTAACATACTCTTTATTGGCATTAATCTTCCACATTTTATAATACACCTCATGGCTTTATTTTGTAGAATCTGCAATTTATCTAACTCATTTTTATTACTTTGATACAACACTGTAGCGCAATATTCAAAATGAGGCTTTATTATTCTATACCATTTTTCTTGTTCAACTAGTAATTTTGCCTCCAATTCAGCTTAAATAACCAATTTTCTTCACAATTTTTTTAATTATATAATTTACATGTAATTTAAATTCTAGTTTGTCATCAATAATTATTCCCAAATATTTAAACTCTTTCAAAATTTCAATCACCTCATTTACTACTTTTAGTTTATTTAAAATCTCTCCATCTCTCTTAACATTACATAACCCGCCTCCTCTTATTAACATACCCTTTGATTTTGACACATTGAGTTTAAGTTTGTTCATTCCTAGCCACCTCGTCATCCTTGATAATTCTTCATTCATTAATCTAAACATTTCAATAATATCATTACCCGTTATAGCCAATACCATATCATCAGCATACATATTAATGAAAGCCACTTTCAAACATTTATCTACATCATTAATATAAATAATAAACAAAAGTGGTCCCAGAATAGACCCTTGGGGTACTCCATTTAAACAGTTTTTATACTCAGAAACACTATTTCCATACCTAACCCTGGTAATTATGCCGTGTACGGTTTTCCGAGAAAAAAGATGAAAAAATTTACTTACCATATTCCAGTGTGTGTAATTAATGTTCCTTAATTCATTTTCAGGTACCGCATTATGGTTTTTAATTTTGTAAACAATGTTTTTCATCTTTTCACTAGTGGAAATTGAGCCGTCATTTGTGCGTCCACATACTACATCGCCATGTTGATTTGGAAAGCGTGATCTCCTCTGACACGTCTCTACCGCTGCGTACGCAGCGTAAAAAAGTATTTTTGTTTCAAATCGCGACGTTAAAGGTTAAAAAAGGTATTTTTGTTTAAAATAGCGACGTTAAAGGTTAAAAAAGGTATTTTTGTTTAAAATAAAGACGTTAAAGGTTTTGAAGGTTTGTTTTATTAGTAAAACACAACGGAAAAAACTTAATTATTAATTAACAATTCACCGACACCTTGAATAATTTAAAACTGTTCTCTCTCACTTGCCAGACTGTTCTCTCTTAACGTCGCTATTTTAAACGCTATTTTAAACAAAAATACCTTTTTTAACCTTTAACGTCGCTATTTTAAACAAAAATACCTTTTTTAACCTTTAACGTCGCTATTTTAAACAAAAATACTCTCTTACGCTGTGTACGCAGCGGAACAGACGTAGCGGAGGAGATAGCGCTTTCCAAACCAGTATGGCGGCCTACGTACAGTACGTACAGTGACAGCACAATTTACACAGGTAAAAAGACGAAAAACATTAGTAACAGTGAAAAGATCGTAATGCGGTAGCTGAAAATGAATTAGGGACTATCAATTACACATACTGTGAAAAGCTGGAAACATTTTATGCATTTTTTCTCGGAAAACCGTACACGGCATAATTACCCTAACCCTTTGTCGTCTATCAGAGATAAAATCTTTAATCCATTCCAGTGCCAACCTCCTATACTCCATACATCATTCTTAATTTATTCAGCAACCTATTGACATTCACCGTTTCAAAAGCCCTCTTGAGATCCAGAAAAACAATCAAAGTAGACATATTCTTGTCCTTAGTCTGAAGCCATCTACTAATGACATTCTGCACTGCTGTCTCACATGAATAATTTCGTCTAAAACCTGATTGATTTTCATTTATAAGATTATTTGATTCAAAATAATCCACTAATTGTTCATGCACAATACTTTCAAACAATTTATCAAAAATTGATAACATGTTTACTGGTCTAAAATCAGAAATATTGTTAGATCCTACTACTTTTCTCACCGGTTGAATCACCGAATCCTTCAGTTTACTTGGAAATTTTCCCTGTCTAAAAGATGTATTAATAAGTTCTAGGACTTTAAATTTTATTACTCTATAAGCATCTTTAAAAAGTTTGAAATTAACACCATCTATCGATCCTTTCTTATTTTTAAGTCTTTTGACAGCCCTATTTAGGTCACTAATTTGTATTTGTCTAAATTCATCCATCTTACATTTATCATTTCTGACATAATTCTTTAAATCATTCAAACTTTCATCTACATAAGCAACTTCCTCTCTGCTAACATCACTAATTGGTTCAATACTGTTAAGAATATCATCTATACTCTGTATAAAATACTCATTAAATTTATTGGCTATAGGCCTATCATTTTCATTATCCAAAACAGACCCATCTACATCTTTGATTTCTAAGCATTCATCCTTTCTTTTATCAGTACTAATCACATCTTTTAATGTTTTCCAAAGTTGACAAGAATCATACCTATTTGACTTCATCTATTTTACTACAATAGTATTCCCTTCAGATTTTCTAATTGTTGATTTCACTGTATTTCTACTATTTCTGTAACATTCCCACGATTCACTAGTATTAATAAACCCTAGCTCGTTTATAATCACAATTTTTCTTTTTAATTGCTGTCCTAATTTCATCACTAATCCAAGGGGTTCTTTTCAAATTGTTACTTTTTACCTCAATCATTTTAACTTGTTTAACTTTACAATATAATATGTTTTCAAACAATTCATAAGTCATACCATCAACACAATTACTATTTTGGGCTTTCCAATCACAACATGTTAGATCATATTTAAATTCATTATCATCATACATTCTCCAATCTTCTACCATTTTAGGTAAAAATCCATTTTTGTTTTTTTCATATCCCACTAATAGACCTATTTCAATAGTTTCATGATCCGAAATTTTATTGCCTTCATCAATTCTTACATCTACTATACCTTTGCTATTAGTTATGACTAAATCTATCATAGATTTGGTATTTAAAGTCACTCTAGTAGGATCAACTATTTAATTGCTTAAGTCCATAAATACCAACCATTTCTTTTAGTTTTTTAGAGTCCCATTCACTTAACCAATTAATATTGAAATCACCCATATAAAAAACAACAACCCAATGTTTGGTTTATAATTTTAAATCTAATTTAAATTCCTATGTGTTAGGCCTCCGCCTACCCCTAGGCCTTCCAACAGCCTTTATCAGGACAGGCATTGATAGGGCCTGAGTTCTGCATTTGCAAAGTGTTTAAAACGTTCATTGAGCTTAAGGGACTTAAAGTTTAAAGGCTATAACATAGCCTAGCGTATTCGACTGGCTACTGGCATGCAGTGCACTCGCAATTCTCAATCCCTATAGAAAAGTTTTTATAAATTATTTTAGAATTTTTTGGACGTTTCCAATAGGCCTCCTAGCTCTAGAGCTTACTGTCTTACCGCCCAGGTAAGTTACTTTTAGTTTTGGTTATTTGGTTATAGTTTTGGTCAGGAAGTGTTCAACAGGGAGGCCTCTAGGTAGGCCTACGCCTACCTATTTCAAGTTACTGGTATGCGAATATTTCCTTAGAACTTTGTCATACCCCATGAGTCGTGAACTTGTGCTACAAGCCAATATTGTGCCGGTAACTCGATAACAAATTCTTTTTCAGGTGCTTGTATGCGATCGAAAGCCAACTTTACTGTTGACTCTCTGCAGTTTGCTCCTTTTATTCTGCTGCCTTCTACTTTTCCTAGAGCAGAATTTGTAAAAGCTGTGCAACTACAAACCATACTAAATGAACTTGTGCATAATGTAGCGCACGATCATGAGTTTTTAGCCGACAGTTTGAAATGGTGAGTGTTCTTATCCAAAAACAATTAATGACATTATTTCAGAGAATTACTAGTAGGGTATCGATTGACTGGCTGTGTTTGAAGAGTGGAATCTTCTTTCAAAGAGTAATAATTGTACAAATGACTTGAATGAACATTGCTTAAACCTGGAGTGAAGTTTATTCTACCTACTTGCTGTTCATAATCGGATGAAAAATACCGCAGCCTTGGCTTGTTTGAACTTATTGACGGTCCGAGTTAAGCTTGCATTGGCCGAGTGATCACAGCACTGTCGCCCTTTCACTATGAACACCAACGCGGCAATATAGTAATTAAATAACGCTCTCACAAACCTATTGAGCATTGTGTAATAAATTAAGATTTGAATTTATTTTAGAAGCGTGCAAATAAATTGATGTTATTTGATGCTCCTAAACATTGCCATATAGCATTTGGCAAAGTTGACTTTGAAATTGCAGTAAAAAATTAATTAAATTAAATTAAGTTAATTAAATTTTAAAAAAATATGGTTACAAACAAGACATAAAAACTTTGTAGACCTAGTTGCATTTTTAAAATCACCGCTTAGGCCTAGCTAAAATTGAGGCACTAATAACTAAGTAAGGTATGTAGGCCTATTGAATTAGCCTTTATAACATTCAACAGTCCAATACGATTCAAACACAGTCAAACAAAGTGCATTATTATTTATTATATGGTAAATGGTAGAGTTAAAAAAAAAAAATAGGCCTAATATATGTTCCAATAATTTTGCTCTACCGTAGTACGATCGAGGTTGACCAGTTCACAGGAAGTTTGTATAAAATTTACGAAACCGTACGAAAAGAAGGCATGACTCAAGTAAGTTTGAACAACTTTTAAGTATTAAAACTTTGTGCTTTAAACAGTTTATTAGGTTACCACCAGCTAGAAAGCATTATTAGCCTGCAATTTTAAAGAGTCTTTGACAATGGAATTTGATTTGCTCTTGGTCTCTGTAGATTAGAATTTAGAATAGATAGGCCTAAAGGCTTACCTACAAACAAATTATTCAAGTTTTGATTTTCATTGCTAGGGTTTTGTCTACAGTGTACTTTAAGGAAAGGGTAATCAACAGGTACCTGGAACTTCCTCCCCTCACTACTACCACCTTCCTTGCAAGGCAAAGTGAGCAAAGGAGGATTTCATGTAGGCCTATATGCAGGCGCGTAGGAAGGGGGGGGGAATGGGGGGAGTTTCCCCCCCCCACTTTTTACCGTGACCCCCCCACTTCAGAATCTTAGAAATTCAGTCTCGCCGTAAATACGCACGGAAACAAATTCTGAATAACGAATTTTCAATTTTGAATTTCCCACTGTGATTCTTTTGTTTTTGTAAATGAGTGAAAAGTACATTATAATTGCCATAGGTAGGGTCGGGATGTTGTGACACGGTATTGCAGTCCGTATACTGGGGTACTGGGGTGTGTTTAACGAAGACTTGTTTGTGGCTGGTTAGTTTAAGTTATGACTTGACACTGACAGTGGAAGGAAGGAGAACCTCAGAATAATGAAGAAAATACCTTCAGCTCTTTTGAACTGGCTCAAAAGCCATGCATGGTCTATCTCTTAACTATTCCAACTTTATTTTTAGTTTTATAGTTTAGTTTTTACTGTACAAAAAATACATTAATTTGGTATTGCATTCAGCACACGATTTTTTTTCTAGAACGCACCAAACACACTCTAAAAACCTAATTTTCAAAATTTTTGCCTGCGCCGCTGTTGTTGGGGGGCTTCACCCCCCAAACCCCCCGTGCTTGGCAGCAGATTTGTTGTTCCCCCCCCACTTGAAAAGGAGTTCCTACGCGCCTGCCTATATGCTACTTTAGCCCTTCTTTTGTTGAGCTCTAAAATTTTCAATAACTCAGTTCAGGGTCATTCTCCACTAATGTGAAACTGAAATTGCAAAATATTTTTTGTACCTCACTACTTCATGTTATATATCATTTTAAAGAAGAAAGTCTGAAGAATCTTAGTATTACAAAGATTTAACGTGTTTTTGGCACACCAAGCAACAAAGTCATGATATGTGCACATTTTATCGGAAAATGGGTGCGGACGGGACAAACTTTCAGATTTTGATTTTGATAACAGTGAGTGTATTTTTTTGATAATTTCTTTTTTAATTATTATTGTGTGTGTGTGTATATACTTAAAACACAAAAATTTTGAAAAATATTACATTCCCATGAAAAATATTTTTTAAAATAATTTGCTAAGTTCGAGAACCAGATTACCAGCTAATCTTTTGTAAAACTCCATCAAAACTAAAGCTAGACTTCTGATTTTTTGTATTCTCTTTATTTACATATTAGTAATGAAGTACACAAAGTTTAAACAAATTTTGTTGGTAAATTATTTTTTTATGGAATTTATCAATTGTGTCCCGTCCGCATCTAGGCTTGAACGAGTGCTGACGGAATAAATGTTCGGACTTAGATTTTGATACAAGAATGTAGGGATGCATGATATTTCCGTTTTGTTGTTTTAATGTTAGGGTAAACCATTCTTAAAAACAAATATTAAGTTGAAAAAATTGAAATCCCAAGAAAAATCTTTTTTGTAAGAAATGTGCTTTGACTGCAACAAATTACCAGCGAGATTTGGATTAAACACCATGTTACTTATTATGTAGGCCTACTAGGCTACTATATATATTGTAGGTACTGGCCAGGCCAGATGGAATTTAAATTAGTTCAGTGGCCATGGCTTTAAAGAAGAAGAAGAAAAAGACCCAAACCTGCTGGATAGGTCCTATTTTTGCAATGTTTAAAAAAGGTCAACCAATCGGTCCTTTCTCAATCCAATGCTCAAATAACTCTCCATTTTCTGGTCCCCAGACCAAAAATCAGCATCAGCTTCTTCAATCACAATGAGATGAAGAATCAGATGGGAAGACGTTGGGGTAGACACCCCCCACATAGGGTATACGGGGAATTTTCTGAAGGAACCTAAATTGCCGTAGGCCTACTTTACGACGACCAATGGTGGCCAGGCCAAGTCATTGAAATTGTGGGGGATATCATTATGGTTAAATACATGTTCAAGCCAGCGTCAATGACAAAAAATAAATTTATTGCAATGGACAACCCACAATTTGAAAAGATTAAGAATACAGCATATCTCGCTACACTGCCAGGAGATCCTCCACCGATTGATCGTCAAGCACGATACTTTGGCTACAGCAAAGAGATTGTATCAAAAATACAGTGGGTTATCAATAAAATGAGAAGTTATAGTTCAGAATTTGGTTTATGGACCACATATATTAATTAAGTAAATAATTAACATTACATTTAGTATAGAGATAAAAACTGTCCCGTCCGCATTGTCCCGTCCGCATCTCACAACAAAATTTGATTAATTCCATATAGGTCTTAAACTTATTGATTTAATTTCCAATCTTCAGTATGTTGTTTGTGAAGAGTTATATTTAGCAAATATCCAAACAGACTAAAAAAAAGTTTAAACATTTCAGAGAATTTTGATCTGGAATAATGTTGATTTAAAAACATGAACTTTGTGCGTCCCGTCCGCACCCCATGCAAATCATTTTTTTAAACCCATCAATGTTTTTTTCTCCTAATTATCATCCTAATTTTCAGCTTTAGAAGTGTCTGAACATTAGAAAAATTATATTGACACTTATGTTTAGGATATTTGTCACACTTTAATGAATATTATAAGTTTCTAAATGTCCCGTCCACAACCTGCCAGTTAGTGGAGAATGACCCTTCAACAATTATAATAAATAGGGGCTAATGTTTTGTTTTTTTTTAGCTAATTTTGGTTCGTTTGGCTGATAGTGATTGGCATCAGAGTTGTTTGAAATTTTGCACATATGTCAAGCTTGCAAGTGGAACTGTAGGGCTCTACCGTGACACTTTTTGAAAAATGGTTTTAGGTGAATGCTGGCTGGTAGTACAAAACTAAACTGATTTTTTCAATTTTCTTAAAAAGTCCGAATTTGACCCGTGAATTGTTTATGGCTGACAAACAATCAATATTGATAATCTACGACTGTAGGGCTGTCCATGTATGCTTCCTTGACATCTATGTAAAGTTTCATCGGATGCTTCCTGGCGAGCAAACAGCTATTTGATATGTGCCAAATGTGTCTTATTCCCTCTTAAATAGAAAATATTATCTTCTGTTCACTCTGCCCATTCAAGGAAGGTGATGGGGGTAAAGAGGGTAGAAATTCTGTCACTCTTTCGTTTACGTCCACTATAAATTCTCAGGCTTCAAGCAGTCCTGTTGAGTCCAAATGTTAAGAATTCTAAACATTGTGCCAATTACCAAACATTTATCTAGCCTACTGGTGCTGCAACTTTAGGTCTGTTTGCTGGCCACACTCTATTTATTCGGATTTACTTGGATCACAAAATAGCCGTTCGACTCACGAGATCATTTATTCTAATTCTGTTTCTTTGGAATGGAGTTGAGGTAACAGATCTAGAGCAGAAAGATCACGATTTTTCTGCTCACTCTTTTTAGTAGGAGTAGTTAAGATAAAGTTAGATTTAATAGCGAATTACGTGCGTTATTTAAATAAAAATGGCTTCCTCATTTGCTGGATGCATTGAAAACAATTTGACATTAAATTTATCTTTTTGGATTGTTTTTTTTTTTGGTTTAGAGTAGATTAGAGTAGATCATCCCCGCAACAAGTGTTTTTCTGAAAACACAAAGAGTAATGTGACCCAACTTACTCGAGATATTTTGAGCCTACTTGTTAAGCAGCGAAGCGAGCGTTTCCATTTGACTCTGCCGGAAAAAATAGTCACTGTTTTTTTTTTTTTATTATTTATGTCTCGCCATAACGTTCGAACGGAGGCTCGGATCGAGTTGAAATAATGACCATCCGCAAGCTTTGTTCCCGATTGAATGCCATTAGTTTGTGGCAAAATCGTTCAAAAAGTTAAAAAGTTACATTAAAGTTAATCGAAAGTTTTTTTTCAAACTAAACGGCGACAAAATCTCAGGTGGCCAAATCATTTAGAATGTCCGTCCGGTCACGAATATGTTAACTTTATTTTGATCCGATAAGTAGTGTAGATGGAAATTACATTATAACAAAAGTAACGTTACCATGGCAACGAAAACTCGCACGAGGTTCGCACTATGCACTGCCACCTAGAAGTAATCAAAATACTATCGAGGAAGCAGTGTATTATTTGTTAAGAAATGATGTCAAGGTCCTCTAGATGGTGGTGGATTTTATCCACAAATTAAAGGTTTACCCAAATAGGCCTACCTTGGCAATAATAAATAATATTGTAAACATGGCCCCGTGGACAGTGAACGTCGCAAATTTTACAATTTTAATAAGATAAGATAAGATAAGTTTATTCTTTATTTAAGACAATTTTTTTACAAATTAATCTAATCTCTAAGGAGATTAAATTGCAATGTGGGTCTAGCTATAGCACGTGCTTGCTTATCAACGCGTCCAACAGAGCGTTTCCTAGTATATGATCTGAGAGACGATTCGAGTGTGGTCGAGTAATGGCCAGCGAACAGACCTTTTGAACAATTTTGGGGTGGATCTTCTTGCTTCTTTCCACAGGCTTGCATGCGTTGTTTTAACATTGCTGCTGACCAGAGGTTAATAGCATTTGAAAAGTTCTCGTTTCTAGGAACGCTTTACTTTTTTTTGTAGGTTGGTAAATAACTAAATATGCCTAATGCATTCCTATTTTCACAGTGCTCAGTAACTTTAAATGTTGAAAGTTACTATTTATTAGAAACTTTCTCAATGCGGCTATTGCTATACCCAACCGCATCCTTACATCGATGTAGGGCCTATAGTGAATTAATCGTGTTAGGTGCGGAAGCCATGCGCCTACAAGCCACGCCAAAAACATTTGCTTCGATCTCCATGTAGCAGTCTCGATCATACAATGTGCTTCCTAAGGCTTCCAACTTTTCAGGTTGTTAGCTGTAATTTGGTAAAAGTTGCCAATATTAGCATTAAATGATAAAATGTTGAATGATACCGTGTCCGTAGACATGTCGTATGTGCACTGCTAGCCTACTGCTGAAGAAGCAGATGTTTTTAGAGTGGCTCGTAAACACATTCTTCCACAGATCGGCCAGCGTTTCGCGAGAGCTCGCCGGGATGAAACATTCCATTACGAGAGATTCAGCCTGTCAAACAACTCGCTATAAGTAATTCATTTATGTTTGCACCTTTAAATGCCTGACATCATTATTAAAGCTAATTATTTTTCACGCAATATGGTATAAAAATCTATATCGATTAACAAATAAGTTTGCTTGGTTTACACCTGTAAAGTTTTGCTTATTTTCCCGTTGGCGCGCTATATTGGGCCCTGTTTACATCATCACACATCCGCTTGACATCGATGTCATTTGTTTGAAAATCGGACCAAAATTAGATACGTTTTGAGACGTATAAGTGGCAAGTCACTTGGGCGCGTGCTGTTTTAAACCTTGCTCGGGCCGCCGAGTTGATCATGTACGGATCTACGTCATAGGCGAGACAAACTCAATGCTGCGGGCTAAATGGAGGGTCGTAGAGGCGCGGCGCTAGATCAGTCAACCTAGTTATATGTCTAAGCTTGTAATTAATCCACATGTATGTTTGGGTTTACTGGGCCTTTAATGAGACTAGACTTCACAGTAGGAACTTTTAAGTTCTTTCCCTAGTAAATTGTCCACGGGTCACTTAAAAACCTTATCTTTACAGTCCACTTGTAACATCGTGTCAGCTAGCTTCAATAAAATTACAATATTATCAGTTGCTTTGACCTCGAATAAGTTCATTTAGCTAGCCCCAGCGCATTGTTTGCAGTCATTGACTTATCTGTTAGACATGCCCTTGGTTCATGTGCCACATACTAAACAGTTAACACAGGTTACTTTCATGTGAAGTAAAGTTGTTGTACCTATCTACTAAGCAATGTTAGATAGACTTTGTGACAGCGCTTTTCCAGTTTCAGGGATTTAGAGAAAGGTTTAATTCACCCATAACATGTTCTGGACGTATTTTGTGAAATGCTTTATGCCTTAATTTCTAAATCACTGATCCATCCATATCACATAAATATAAAAGTGTGTTTTTATTTTTTAACACTGATTACCTACTGTTTTTTCATGTGTAGGGCCCTAGTTGATTGGCAAAAAGTATTTCGTAAAAATTCTACAGGCAGATAAAACTAAAATTAAAACGCCAAAAGCAAATCAATCTCTAATTAAGATTCCGCATGAAAATTAGCTTATTACACTTGATTGTAGTTTTCTGTTGTCAATCACGGTAATTATATAGTATACGGTTGGCCGAGAAAAATGACTTAAAATTTTGTCACCTAGTTTTTAGAGGTATTATCAAAGTTCTATAATTAATTTTCAGTTGGCGCAACACAAACTTTCAACCATAAATGATGTTATTCATGTAATTATCTACGTAGGTAGTGTAGCCGCAATGTCAATGTTGTCCGCCATGTTGGCAATGACAGTAGTGACGCAATGGAGCTCATATGCCGCCGTGACGTCATACACTTCTTACCTTGAACTCGACCGCTATGTTTTGAAATTGGTGGTGGCTGGTTCCGCTTCTTCATCATCATCGCCAACTTGTTCTTCGTCAACGACTACACTCGCCGGGTTATATAAAATGCCTAATTCTTTAAAGAATGCACAAATGCGTTCGGTATGTTGTGGATGGGTACGCTTCCATAAAAATTCACCCAAATACCCCACGAAATGATCCTCCCTACGCCCATACCGTGGTATGTTGGCGCGCACCTCCCTCCATGACCTTTCAATGTTTTGGGTGTGCGCACCTGTCTTTGGATCAACAAAATTTTCAGAGTGGTTGACACTTAAATGTTCAAAATCCTCATTTTTCAGGCTATGATATTACTTCCAACCATCAGATATAATTGTCGTTTCAGGCAAAATCCACTCCTTTATTACGCGCAATAATGTGGTTTTATCTCTTTCGCCAACGGGAACTATAAATAATTTTTTGGATTCTCTCTCGAACCCGCCAAATACCCATTGGCCTTCAATGATTCGCCTTCGATTATATTTTCGTTTGCCCATTTTCGCTTCATCTATTTCTACTATTTTTCCCGGACCACCCAATGGTTCATTATGCCTCACGCACCACTCGACGCACACTTCTCTACAATAATTACACCAATCAACAACGGTATTTGCACTACATTTCAATTCATTTTGAATCAACTCTTGCCTTGGTGGTTTTAAAATTAGCCAAAACATCGTTATTAAACAAATATTTGCCAGTCCTAAATTAGAGTTACCGAACCACGTATTTTTAAATAATGTTTGCTTAAAGTTACATTTCACACGCTTCACTTTCTTGTTTTCCCTAATTACCACACTTTTTGCACAAAACCAATAAAATGCACTATTCAGATTGCAATCGGCGTTGCACTTGGGGCATTTCAACTTGTCCAACAATACCCCGTGTTTACGCAAAAACCCAATTAACTTCTCAATATCCCTACACATTACAACAAAATCACACAGGGTGACCTCACAACCGTCGCACACCATGGCGAAGCACGTTATCACTGACACTGACATTGATAGCGGGTAAACTCCATGTGTACAGGCCGCTGCGTACGCAGCGGTTGTGACGTAGCGGTGTAGATAGCGCTTCCCTTACGCAAACCAGCATGGCGGTCTCGCGCACAAACATACACAGTGACAGAACTACCGTAGTTAAAACGACGAATAACAATACTAATAACAAAAAGTTTATAGTGCGCCAACTGGAAATTAATTAGGAATCATTAATAATACCTCTAAAAACAAGGTGACAAAATTTTAAGTCATTTTTCTCGGCCAACTGTATACTATATAATTACCTCAATCACTACTGGTTAAGCGTGTTTGTGTGTATGTGTTTAGCGTCTATCCCTAGGCCTGGTCAGGTCCGATATAATGCTGGAGTCGAGTTGCCCGTGTTTACCAGAGGGCCAAGAGTACTGCCAATCGTACTGTTGCTGGAAGCAAGTTGAGATCAATACGATCGCGTCTGGCTTTGGTTGGCTTGGGCCCGTCTCGGCAGAGATTCACAGGTTAATTATATCACTGCAAAATCCCTCAATGTTTTCACCCATACAATGTTTTTATTCAATTTTCATTAAATATCCATGGTGTTTAAATACAATATTGAAAATGTCATGATATTAAGATTGGTTTTTATAGTAGTTGTGTTTATATAATTTTTTCATTGATTTCTTTGTATGTATTTAAGTCAGCAATCAGCATTAAAGTGTCTTTTTCATTGTCTCAATGCAAAACTGTGAAATTTATGCCAAAATTACATTCACTTTATAGATTATAATATGCTGGAATAATAATCATCGTCGTTTTCATCACCACCTTGTGAGTGTTTCTTTAGCCGTATCCGGGTCTCGCAATGTGTAGGGAATGCGATGCCACTTCGATTGAACCTGGCTGTGTATTTTTTCTTTTGTTTTTATACTTTCTACAAATACAAAAAGTTTATGACGGCGACAGCGATAAAGGCAAGTCTACGTAAGACACCATGGAATTATAGATTAACTTAAAATTATTTTGAGTAAGATATTCATTGAAACATAAGATTGTTTTTTCTTTGATAAATCACGTTTATTTTCACTCTACTCATAACTAAGCAGTCCATTCAACACGTGATTGGCTAGCTTAGTGCCAAAGTTAGAAACAATATTGTTTTAGTTTTACTAATCTAGACAACAAACAAATCCTTATTAGTTTTATAAAACAGTTTCCCATTTTTAAGAGATATATTTAGTTTCTTAGATGGATCAAATAGGATTTTGTTATTCTATTGAATTCCCAGTGTTCTTTATTGATTTAAAAATAATGATCAATAATGGTAGGCCTATTATAGGCCTATTTATTTACATATAGTCACTACTCTCTAGCTTCTTTTTGTTGTAACCATATACTCTTTACAGGTAGGCCTATTCCATCTTTTAAAATAAATAAATATATTGGTATTTTTAATAAAACTATAGCTTTATTTATAGCTACCATGTTGCCAGAACAGCATGTGTGTCTTTAAATGTACCGGTAATCAACTTAGTGCCACTTACATATTTAGATTTACTATTTACACTATTATAGACCACTATTGAGTTAAAGCTGCACCCTTATTTTGACCACTCACATTAAAAATAAGATTGACAAATGCTTGAATATATGGCCGCAACCCACATTTTGAGCTTGAGATTTTTAAATATACTTGGGGCCTATATTCGTTTATACGTTCATCTACAAAAGCCCTACTAGTTTTTAATTTTTATTGAAATAATTCATTAATGACTGTCTCTAAAAATTATGTTTTATGTATGTACATAATTATCATCCACTCGCAATATTAGCCTAAAAAGCCTTCGAGGATTACCTACTAATCACAACCTTCATTGCATTTCTGGACAATAAGGGTTCAGTGTGTCTAGGTACCTAGTATGAAGGTAATTGGTTATTTTGAAGTACACACATAGAATCCACATTAAATTTCATTTCAACTACTTGTCATTTTGTTCTTCTTATATGAATGCTTTTGGTTTGGGTTTGTAGTATCTTTGAATTTAACTCCTGTGTTTTTAATCTTTATGCCTGCATCACTGCCCTTTGTATGTGTAATTATAATGTAATTATTAAATTTACAAAGATTAATTTTTTGTTGTATCCTGTAGATTTAATTATTTATAATGTTACTCTTTAGTTATATTTATCAATGTTTTGTTGAAGTTGAGCTCTAACTGTAAACCCGTAGCCGGCTATATTGGTGCTGGGTCTGCTTTATTCTAATCTACATTGACAGTTACTTATGCACGCCTTAGTGTTGTGTGCCCTTAACCCTAATAACTACTACTACTTCTACTAATTTTGAGCACTGGACATGGGGATTGCCTTTCAATGGCATATTTTTCCTATAATACACATACTGTTACCTTGGCAATTGGACATTAACCCTGTACACCTAAATCTAAAAACTACATACCACATCAATTTAACCAATTTTGAATTTGGATCTTTCCTGATAAAACTCATCACAGAAAAATAAGTTAAACATTGCAATACCTACCGTACCTAATTCATTTTTACTAATGACTCAATGAGTAATGATTAATGATTATATTATACTTTAGGACACTTGCAACACTAATAGTGGTTGTATCCACCAACTTCAAGGAGGAATAAAGATTAGATGAATACTTAAATAAAAGTAATAACAACTACCGGTAGTTCATTCTTACATGTTTTAATAACATAGATTTAATTCTCTTTTTGCTTAACTACACACTCCCTTCACTTAGCTTGATTATGATTGTACCAACTACAAATTGTCCATATTTAATACAATTCAGAAATTAAAAAATCCGTCCCGATCGCATACCTGCTTTATTATTCCATCCATTCAGTTCTAGAATGTAACTACAATTCAGAAGTTAAATAGTTACCGTCTCGGTGGTCTAGTTGGCTAAGGCGCCTGCCCGGAATGTGGGAGACTCGGGTTCGTACCCCAATCGGGATGGATTTTTTAATTTATGAATTGTATTAAATATTAACAATTACACCTACGGGAGTGTTTCCCAACTATCCAAATCGAGAAATACAAACTGTCCAACTGTAACAGTTTCAACAATGTTTGTTACCACAACAATTATTAGCACCAACCAATTGTTGCATACACTTCCCAAGTTCCTAGATACTGATTTCTTTTTACTTAGCTTGATGTGTCTTCTTCTGCACAACTTTTCTACAAGTTTTCAGTCACAGACCCAACATTACAGAGAGAGAGAGGAGAGAGAGAGAGGGGGGGGGGGGGGAGCAAAGGTGCTTGGACAAAATACATCATTTCAATACAGGAATTAACAAAATTAGCTTCATTTAATTAATTTTCTTGTTTTTTTAACCTTGAATCAGTGACATACTTCTTAAAATTAGAATTAATTTGATACCCTTTTTTGGAAATTATATGGGAGAATTTTGTCTCTATTTAATAAAGTCTATGAAAAATAAAATACACTCTTAGCTATACGTAAATGAAATACGTAAATATAAATTATTAATTGATAGCAATTGTTGTGAAACTTTGTCTCGACTAGAGATCGAACTACATTGCTATCAATTATTATTAATAACTACAGTATGTCCTTATAGTGAGCAAATTCTTAAAAACCATGAAAATTAAATAAATTATCATAGTCTTTCATAGTATTATCACGGATTGAAGTGGGCAGGGAAAGACTGTGGGAAACAAGGAGTGATAGAGGGAACTATCAAAGATTCCTTTGGTAGTGTAGGAGATGATTGAGGAAGAAGTTAAGAATGTGGTATTGTACCGGTAGCTTTTAAACAATAATATTTGAACAATGCATGACTCTTACTAGACTTACTACATTAAGTCGCGATAAAATGTGACTTTTTCAAGCGGCAAAATTTCACATTTCAAACTCCGCATTTGCAATTCTCTACTTATGATAACAATAAAACATTTATCTGTTATTAGCCTATCACTTTCAAACATCCTTATCTGCACGCATGAGCCTGTTTACTTGTTTTCACTCGACAGGATCGTATGGTGGAAATATGGAACAACCGCCATCTATCTGCAAATGTGTGAATGACTTGAATGCACGTTTGAACTATTCATGTATTCTCCCTGTATTTCAAATTAGTTGAAAGTTGAAACTAACTGGCAGATATTGCACCTTTTTTCAGCTCCCGCCTTTCAGGTAGGTAATTATTTTACAAACTAGTGTTTTATTTTTGTTTTTAACCTAAATAGAAAATTGTGTCTCATATATATTTTGATTTCTTCCACAATTTTATTCATAAAAAATTTAATTTTCAGCCTTGTTTTCCTTGGCACCTTCTTACATTTCTTCTATTCAAATTAATATTGTCATAATGACCTAATTTTGTTTGGAATGAATGCGACATGGGACATGAAACTAATAGCGAATGTTTGTAAGAGTGGTTTTTGTTCCAGCAGAGATTGAGCTTGGGTCTTTTACGTTCTGACTACATGCTACATAGCTCTGCAAGCGATCTCATAAAACAAGTTGAAATAAACAGCATTGCCTCTAGTTTTGGCGGTATAAGCACACACGTATGCAGGCTACATAGGTAGGCCTACCTACGCTGCTTAAACTCTTGTGTGTTCCGGTATCTCTTGTCATAGTATTTGTGTGCATTGTTTCTCACTCATTGACACCAATCGGTTGGTATAAAGTTGCTATTAAGTAGTAAATGGTAAATTTTACTTTAAGACTACATATTTACGTGCTCCATGCAAAACACGCTCTATGACTTGAAATTGATTTTGAATGCATTAAAATTACGTTAATTTTCAAAAGAAAGCAGACATTTTCATTACATTTATTTTCATTACACTAAACTTTTTTTTAAACTATAATTTATAGTTGCAAAAGTTTGTTCCAACAACATTTCAAATGGTACAATTATTATTATTTTGCAAACAAAGATTATTTTTAAAATTAAGCAATATTTGTAGCAATAGTTACTAAATTCTCTTGGTGTACATTATTTTACTTTTGTGTGATAATTTATGTTAAAGCATTATGGACCAATTTCCTACATCATTCGTCGTGTTTTCTGTCGATAAAGTGAATAATATGCTGTATTCAATTATTGGATCAGAGTAAATGAAATAAGAAGTTTGCATTAAACTGCTTACCTACTATCCTTTCATTTTCCTCATCCTGGTTATGCCAACGGTGGCTCATCCAGTTTAGGGTGCACGGTTCAAAGTAGAGATCAGACAGAATATCGATATTAGGTTTGAACATATTGTGATACTAGAAAAAGGTGCAGAAATTTGATTTCCGCCAAAAATATTAAAATTTCACAGTAAAATTCCTGCATTAGACGGTTCAATGGTTCGTTCAAGTTTCCTTGAATTCAATGGCAAAACCGAATCAAAATGTGCAAAGATAATAAAATGCAACAATACATCCTTCACGTTCATGTTTTGTCCTTGAATTCAAGGAAACTTGAACGAACCATTGAGCCATCTAATGTAGGCCCCTATAAATTATTATTTTAAAAATTTTGTTTCAACATATTGATATAGGTATTGATTTTTCCCTTGCAATATTAATATTCCAAAGTGTATGGAACTAAGAGACGTGGGTTCAAATCCCACACATCGGTTGAGGGTTTTGTGTCCCCCATCCTCGTATATCACTACACTACTGATCTTCTTGAATGACATATCATTGCAAGAAGTATAACACAACACATCCCACCACAATGGACGATTTATCTCCATTAGTTCCTGCAACTCACATAAATGTGAAGTTTTCATTCACTTTTAACCACATAAGTTATCGGTCCGGGTAGTACCTAAGAAATAAGAACACATACCAGTCAAGGTTTAATGTTCTATTTTTACCCAATTGCAAATGCCAAATAGTTAGGTTTTGACTTTAGATACGATACCTATACATATAGTATTACTTATTAGTCTTTATGGACATTTATACATACACTGCAAACCACTACTGACATTACTGACTGGCCTGTTGTGGGCTCATGCTGTGGATTTTGGTTCAATTTAATTTAGATTTAGATTGCATATACTAATATTAAGTTTAATTATTTAATAATTATTTGTTGAATTATGGTGTTATGTTTAGTTTAGTTGTGCCCATTTAGTTTTATTTAATTTTGTAGTGCCCTGTTTAGAGATTTTCAATTTCTTCTTTTTCATTTGATCATGTTTGTGTTTAGTAAAAGCAGTGTTCTTAAGTAGTTGCAACAACAATGTTTGTGTCAAGTGGTTGAATCTGGATCATATTTCTAGCAAAACATACTAAAGCTCTCTTTGATATGGAAAACAATGAAAGATCCCAAGCATGCCCCCTTCTTTTCCGATCAACATTGCATAATATACAGCATAGACCGCGCCGCGCATAGCACACAGTATACATTTTGTTAAGCGAGCGAAGCGAGCGTTTCCATTTGACTCTGCGGGAAAAAATAGTCACTGGTTTTGTTTTTTTTTTTTTTTTTTTTTTTTTTTTTTTTGTATGTCTCGCCATAACGTTCGAACGGAAGCTCGGATCGAGTTGAAATTTTGACCATCCGCAAGCTTCATTCTCGATTGAATGCCATTAGTTTTGTGGCAAAATCGTTCAAAAAGTTAAAAAGTTACATTAAAGTTAATCGAAAGTTTTTTTTTCAAACTAAACGGAGACAAAATCTGAGATGGCTAAATCATTTAGAATGTCCGTCCGGTCACGAATATGTTAATTTTATTTTGATCCGATAAGTAGTGTAGATGGAAATTACATTAAAACAAAGTACCGTTACCATGGCAACGAAAAGACGCACGAAGTTTCTAATGCACTGCCACCTAGAAGTAATCAAAATACTTTCGAGGAAGCAGTGTATTATTTGTCACCAAAGAGTTTAGTTTTCCCAAGGAGTCACGGTCCTCTAGATGGCGGTGGATTTTATCCACATAAATAATTTAGCGAGCGAAGCGAGCGTTTCCATTTGACTCTGCCGGAAAAATTAGTCACTGTTTTTTTTTTTGTTTTTTTTTTTGTTTGTTGTTTTTTTTTTTTGTTTGTATGTCTTGCCATAACGTTCGAACGGAGGCTCGGATTGAGTTGAAATTTTGACCATCCGCAAGCTTCGTTCTCGATTGAATGCCATTAGTTTTGTGGCAAAATCGTTCAAAAAGTTACTAGGAAACGCTCAGTTGGACGCGTTGATAAGCGAGCACGTGCTATAGCTAGACCCACATTGCACATTTTTTTAAATTTAAAAATTTACGACGTTCGCGTTTCCAGTATTATTTATTATTGCCAAGGTATTTGGGTAAACCCGTGTTTAAATCTTTACTTTAAAATCCACCGCCATCTAGAGGACCTTGACTCCTTGGGAAAACTATTTAAACTCTTTGTTGACAAATAATAGACTGCTTCCTCGAAAGTATTTTGATTACTTCTAGGTGGCAGTGCATTAGAAACTTCGCGCGTCTTTTCGTTGCCATGGCAACGTTACTTTTGTTATAATGTAATTTCCATCTACACTACTTATCGGATCAAAATAAAATTAACATATTCGTGACCGGACGGACATTCTAAATGATTTGGCTATCTCAGATTTTGTCGCCGTTGAGTTTGAAAAAAAAACTTTCGATTAACTTTAATGTAACTTTTTAACTTTTTGAAACGATTTTGCCACAAAACTAATGGCATTCAATCGAGAACAAAGCTTGCGGATGGTGAAAATTTCAACTCGATCCGAGCCTCCGTTCGACCGCTATCATGAGCCAAAAAAGCTGCACCACTTTCCGTTGCCATGGTAACCGTACTTTGTTATAATGTAATTTCCATCTACACTACTTATCGGATCAAAATAAAATTAACATATTCGTGACCGGACGGACATTCTAAATGATTTGGCCATCTCAGATTTTGTCGCCGTGAAGTTTGAAAAAAAAACTTTCGATTAACTTTAATGTAACTTTTTAACTTTTTGAACGATTTTGCCACAAAACTAATGGCATTCAATCGAGAACAAAGCTTGCGGATGGTGAAAATTTCAACTCGATCCGAGTCTCCGTTCGAACGTTATCGCGAGACATACAAACAAAAAAAAAACAAACAAACAAAAAAAAAACAAAACCAGTGACTAATTTTTCCAGCAGAGTCAAATGGAAACGCTCGCTTCGCTCGCTTAAAAAAGTTACATTAAAGTTAATCGAAAGTTTTTTTTTCAAACTAAACGGCGACAAAATCTGAGATAGCCAAATCATTTAGAATGTCCGTCCGGTCACGAATATGTTAATTTTATTTTGATCCGATAAGTAGTGTAGATGGAAATTGCATTATAACAAAAGTAACGTTGCCATGGCAACGAAAAGACGCGCAAAGTTTCTAATGCACTGCCACCTAGAAGTAATCAAAATACTTTCGAGGAAGCAGTCTATTATTTGTCAACAAAGAGTTTGAATAGTTTTCCCAAGGAGTCAAGGTCCTCTAGATGGCGGTGGATTTTATCCACAAAGTAAAGGGTTACACACGGGTTTACCCAAATACCTTGGCAATAATAAATAGTATTGGAAACATGGCCCTGTGGCCAGCGAACGTCGCAAATTTTAAAATTTAAAAATTGTGCAATGTGGGTCTAGCTATAGCACGTGCTCGCTTATCAACGCGTCCAACTGAGCGTTTCTTTGTATTTTCGATTAGTCAATGGTGCAAAATCTATTTGTTTAGAACTCAATCATTGCATGATATTGGCAACAGTAGTTACATATTAGATAAATCATTGGTTACTCATCAATCACAACTATTTTTAGGGTGTTATAATGAAATATACAACATCTTCTAACTGCCATGTCCTTAATTGAAAAATAATTGCTCTTAATTAAGCGAGCGAAGCGAGCGTTTCCATTTGACTCTGCCGGAAAAAATAGTCACTGTTTTGTTTTTTGTTTTTTTTGTATGTCTCGCCATAACGTTCGAACGGAGGCTCGGATCGAGTTGAAATTTGGACCATCCGCAAGCTTTGTTCTCGATTGAATGCCATTAGTTTTGTGGCAAAATCGTTCAAAAAGTTAAAAAGTTACATTAAAGTTAATCGAAAGTTTTTTTTTCAAACTAAACGGCGACAAAATCTGAGGTGGCCAAATCATTCAGAATGTTCGTCCGGTCACGAATATGTTAATTTTATTTTGATCCGATAAGTAGGGCCTAGTGTAGATGGAAATTACATTTTAACAAAAGTAACGTTACCATGGCAACGAGTTTGTATGTCTCGCCATAACGTTCGAATGGAGGCTCGGATCGAGTTGAAATTTGGACCATCCGCAAGCTTCGATCTGGATTGAATGCCATTAGTTTTGTGGCAAAATCGTTCAAAAAGTTACAAAGTTACATTAAAGTTAATCAAAAGTTTTTTTCCCAAACTAAACGGCGACAAAATCTGAGGTGGCCAAATCATTTAGAATGTCCATCCGGTCATGAATATGTTAATTTTATTTTGATCCGATAAGTAGTGTAGATGGAAATTACATTTTAACAAAAGTAACGTTACCATGGCAACGAAAAGTCGCACGAGTTTGCTGGCCACTATGCACTGCCACCTAGAAGTAATCAAAATACTATCGAGGAAGCAGTGTATTATTTGTTACAAAGAGTTAAAATAGTTTTCCCAAAGAAATGATGTCAAGGTCCTCTAGATGGCGGTGGATTTTATCCACAAAGTAAAGGTTTACCCACGGGTTTACCCAAATACCTTGCTAATAATAAATAATATTGGAAACTTGGCCCCGTGGACAGCGAACGTCGCAAATTTTAAAATTTAAAATAATGTGCAATGTGGGTCTAGCTATAGCACGTGCTCGCTTATCAACGCGTCCAACTGAGCGTTTCCTAGTGTGCTAAGACTAAGAGCAATACAAATACGTGCACATAGTTTCCTTGACCAGGCTAATATTGAAAGCAAGTGTTAAGAGTATTACTAGGAAAACGCTAAAGTCCCGCCGCGTTGATGGATGAGCTTTTTGAAGTTTTTAGTTTGCGTGGGATATCTTTACTTTTACAAGTGCTTTGTTTTGTTGCTTACGCATTGTAGGTGATTGTTGTCAAGCTTCTATTGTTTCTTGTCAATTGGTATTATTTATCGTAAAAAACTTATATTAAAAGCTATATTTCTATGGATTCTGGATAACTTTTTCAACTTTTTCTTTTAAAAGGTACTACATTACCATAACCTTAATGCCCATGTATAATATGAACGTTGTAGCCCCACCTGTTTGGTCAGAATTGGCCCAAATGGCACGAAAATATCGCACAAAAAATCAAAAAACTTATAGTATTAAAAGCTTTATTTCTGTAGATTCTGGCTAACTTTTTCAACTTTTTCTTTCAAAATGTACTACATCACCATAACCTTATTGTCCATGTATAATATGAACGTTGTAGCCCCACCCGTTTGGTCAGAATTGGCCCAAATGGCACGAAAATCTCGCACAAAAAATCGGAAAAAATCGTAAAAGTACGATATTCATGAGAAATATTTCTTCGATTGTACCCAAAAACGTAGCAAGTCTAAGTTCAGAGATTTCGAAGGTCCTGTTAAATTTTCATTAATATCGCATATGCCGTTTGCCCGGTAGAGAGCGAACAAACAGACAGAAATATAAACAAAAAAACAAACAAACAAACAAAAAAACACCCGAGCTAAATTTTTTGGGGGGTCGGTGAAATTGAAGTCTTCGCTTCACTCGCTTCGCTCGCTACGTCTCATCCAATTATTAGGTAGAAGGTAGCAGTGGAGCCGAGCTCTAAATATGGATTTATTTATTTTATTTATTTAATTCATAACTTTCATGCAAGTTTTTTTCCACTGTTTTTTCCTCTTAACTGCTATATTGTCTGTTTTTAATTTAGATAGTAGGAGAAGGATAGTATGTCTCAATATGTGTGAGATGCTTCAATAAAATCTAGTTAGTCTACCTGCAATGACGTTTGGTGCAGTTCATTAGCTCGAGTATTTACATTTTACCCTTTTACTAGAACTAATGATAAAATCAATTTGGTATCAACTTTTATTACTTTCATGTAGGAAAATATAATTTGGGAGCATGTTTTTTTTCCACCTCCAAAAACAAGCTTATGGGGTTTTCTTGCACTTATAAATGACAGTGATGCCTTTAAGTGGACCTTAAATCAATACAAGTTAAAGCATTGGGAGCTTTAGTTTTAGTAAAGATCCACTTCATAAATACGTGCTCACTGATTTAGCATGCAGCTCTAAACACTTCAATGTTCTGAAAGATTCCTGAAAAATATACTAAAAACTACTCTTCCACAGCTCTACATTTCCACGATGACGTAACAACAACACTAAACTTCTTGACGAATCAGAAGGCCACCGCCAACATGTCAACAATAAACATAACTCAAAGAGAGTCCGTACTTTTGTTCAGTGCGCTCACCTTGCACCCAACTCAATAATTGGACATTTTTTTTAGAAGGATTACAGTTACAATGCACATCCAATCCACATGCACTTGATAATCAATATTATCGATTGATAATCAATAATGGATGTCATTTCGTTAATCGATAACCAACATTCATTATCGTTTATCAAAATATCAAATCATTGGTCAATAGTGGCACGAACCAAATTCTAAAGACAGAAATTATCTTACGTTGTGCCATGCACTGGCTGGGCTGATGGTGTCACACTCGAGATTTTTGTTTGAAAATTAGGTCAGTCAAAAAAGTAAGTCAAACATATGACATCGAAGACAGCGAGGCAGGAAACGGAGCGTGATTGTATTGTTTTAACTTACACTACTTGCCACACTTGAGGTTCCACTTATAGGTCGGAACAGGCTTTGTTGGTGATATCGATATTGATATAATTGATATATATAATTGATATTATCGATATAATTGATAATGAAAAAAGTATTGATGTGCATCCCTAGTTACAATTCCTATTTGTTGAGATAATCGACGTTTACAACCCTCTACAAAGAGATTGGGAAATTTGTATCCGAGAACACTGCGAATGATTGACATTTACAGCCTGAACAAAATATGTAAGAACTTTCTTAGAGTTTTCATATTTGCGGCAGCCTTCTTGATTTGATAAGTATAGATGGATTTCTTCGCCGTATGGTACTTTCTGCATGTGCAGTATCAGCAGGCATTTCATTCATTGCAATCAAAGATTTTGGATTGCAATCTTTACAGTTGAGCATGAGTTTTGCATTCAATCATTCTTTGCAAGTTTCTCATAATTTAAAAATATTTGCATGGTTTTCCAGAGTTTGGATATTGGCATTTCATTTGCATTGAATTGAGCTTATTTAATTTTTTTCTTGGCTGATTTACTACATTTATCTATTCATATACTTTTCGGATTGGATAACAATAATTTTTGCCATTTTTCCTGAATGGCTTTATAACTGCTTGCTGCTTTATCCTTGCTGAGTTGAAATTTGATTTGGGAAGTTTAGATATGTTCGAGGAAAGAAGGAACATACCTGTCATTCTAGTATATTACTTTGAACTACATTATTCAGAATATGACCTCAATATTTATTAATAAAATATTAAAAAAATCAATTAAACTAATTTATAATCGGTCATGACGGTCACCCTTACGTGTATTCTCATCTATTCATCAATTAAAAAAAGAAAAGATGCTGAAGTATTTTTACATTTCAAATAATTTCCAGTACCGATAGAGGTAGCTCATGCAGTACTTTTATTTAGTAAGACTGTGGTTAGACACCCACCACTGGCAATCCCAACTGAAGAATTTGTCTGAGGTTTTCCTAAATCACATGAATCTGTTGTGATTTAAATCCACTAAAGCAGCCCTTGGTTTCCACCCTAACTGTCCTTTCACCCTATCCAGTTAGTCACCCTATCCAAGGTGCAAGTTTCATGCAAAGCATTGATTTGACAATATACGCAGTAAATACGTGTTTATCCCCATGTTTTGAATAGGGATGTCATAGGGTATCCGGGTTACCAAAATCCAGATATCACCCAATTTCAATTGAAGGATTCTAATCTTTATGGGTCATTGTTTGTTTCATAAAATGACCATGACAATACCGCTGTTTCTCATTTTAAATGATAACAAAAGGACAAAATGTATTTTATGTGACAAATTACTGCAGACGAGTTCTTGGGTGCCACTGATGGATCCGCAATGTCCCACCCCCCCTCCAGCTGGCGCCAATGAGCAAATGGCACCAAAACGGTTGCAGCTGGCAGGGCAGGGCAGATAACAAAAACCTTCAAATGCATTCTGTAGATTATCAGGATAACATAATATTATTTAGGTGTGAAGGATTTGGGTAACCGGATTCCCAGAAGGTGTGAAACCGAATCTGAATCTTTCTACCCAATGACATCCCTAGTGTTAAACTGAGTGAGTATTCGTACATTGGACTTGAAGTTTCTTTGAGTCTATTCAATATATTTATTGTCTATAGTGTAGTTTTATGTGGAAGCTAAGAAATATATTTACGATTAATTAAATGAAATTAAATGGTCCTCTTACTTAGTAAGACTCCTTTAATTTGCTTCATTTGATTACTAAATAGACCCATGTACGAATATTCACAAAATAAAATACTGCAACAGTAACATAAGTTACTATTTTATTATTAGTGTTAAGTATTGTATTTAATAGTTATTAATATTATCAAACTTATATTTTAATGTAGACAAATTATTTAATCATGAGTTATTTATTAATGTAATAATTTATCATCAACTATGACCAATAAAATAAAATTATAAGTTAGTCTTGAGGTGTTTTAAGCTTCCCAAGTGGAAAACAATGGGTTCGACTCCAGTTATTTTTTTTGTTGATTTTTGTAATACTTTTAAATTAGGAAAAACACTCATTCATGACGTTTCGATGGTGGCACTGAAAGGTTCTATTTCTATTCTTAGGAATCACCTTTATGGTCTAAACATGTAATTTTTTAATTGTATTATTATTACTCATTTCTTTTATTTGTATTTAAATTTAAAACTTTTTTTAATTGTTGCTAATCAATGTATGTTATTTTTATTCTGTGTCCTTGTGGCAGTTGTATTTGTACAACAGAGTTTTGTTTTACTTGAAAAATAAAAGTTTCTCTCTCATTGCATCAAATTACTTTTACGGTAGGTAGTTAATATTAAAGATTAAATTTGCTCATATTTTTTTTTTACTTCAGTAAACCATTGTATATATTATTATGTACAATTTTTATATTGATAAGTTAATATACTTTGACCAGAAGGAAGAAAAACTGGTAATTTAAATATGAATACTTGTTTTCCAGATATGTCTTACAAGAACTTGGCCATGGAGATCTGTTAAAGAATGTAAGTTTTTCCCTTAAATAACAATGTACCCCAATGAAAATAATTTCTTGTAACTTAGTGATTATATATTTGACTACAATTTCAGCTCCTTGTCACAATCAGGGGTTACCAAATTACAATTTTACAGTTGGGTACCACATTACAAAAGACCCAAATTAATTTTTGTCTACAGAATTTTTAATCATGAAAATATTACCTATAAATCTTAGAACTAAAACTGCATTGTTTTGAATGAACAAATTTTGGATTTGCTTGAGAGGAAGGGGGCTCACGTAATATAACTGCAATTTTGCACCTTTCGATAAATTTATGATCAATATGTGGAAAGCGAAATAAAACTTGGAATAGGTACCAAATCCAATTTGAGACGGTCGATAAATAATAATAATAATAATAATAATAATAATAATATAAATTTTAAAAACATTTTAATGAAACAAATGTTCAAGACAGTTTTGCAGTGGTGCTAAATCAGTGTGTGTTTCCCCTAGATTCCAGAGAATACAGCATTAGAAGGTTTATGTGGAGGAATGATAGAGGCATGGAAAATATATGGCAATCCCAAGTAAGTACATAGACTATAATAGTAGGCTACTAGGATACTTTTATGCAGGTTTTGTAGGCATACTTGAGTCATCATTTGGTTATAGCCTAACGCAGTTGTCGGCAAGTAATTCCTTGTCGGGTCCGTCCGAATGCAACTGAAGATTTTCACCCCGATCCGGAAAACTACATACTATATTTATTATTTTTAAAATATAATAGAATACAATATAATTGTATTTACTTAGAAACTGCTAATGTAGAATAGTAAGAAATAACATCGCCGATCCTCGGTCATATTTATTCATGGTTCATACAGACCAAACAGCCAACATTAAAATAAAAATACAGTTTTGTTTGGAGAAGAGTTAAGACTGTTGGCTAAGCTCGAGAAAACCAGGCTTTGACGCAGAACGCAGAGGTAAATTCAGGATCACTTGGAAGCTCTATCATTTGTCCTATTGGGTTATGCTTTGCACCAAAATATTAAGTAAGAATGTGAAATAGTTGGTATCAAGGCACATTTTCGAAATACTGCTCAGTTTTCTTGTTGGCTGACCGTAAATATGACATCAAACAGTTAATTTATAGTAATTTCCCGATTTTGTGTAAGAGACAATTATTTGAAATTTCAAAATCGGCTTTGATACACGCGCTCATCCTTTGTGAACAGACTCCCAAAAATGCAGATTTTTAGGGTGAAAATTAAAGGTAAAAAAGCGGTACGATCTGTATGTGAAATTAGCTGGATTTGACGATCGAGCGGTTTTTTAAATGGGCATTTAACATTGTAAAAAAAGTTGACTTGAGCTTGACATACAGTCTTAATTCGTAATATGTATCTGTTATCATGTTAGTACAAGTAAATTCTCAAAAATAGTTTGTGGGAGAAAATCAATTTATAGACAAGGGCAAATCACGGCTCTTGAATTAACCCATGTCCCTGATCAGGAATAATTAAACATGTATTGATATCCCAATTGATTTCGCGTTCAGTGCAGCGATACTGTTCATCATTGAGGACGTGACGTACAACATCTGCGATCAGAGGTTCCACGAGTTTGAAATACGGAGGCTTAATCCCGACGTTCGAGTCTTCCGGAAAACTCTCACGCAGATAGGCCATTCTGCGACGCTGGGCAATAACAAGGAGTTAACCATGTAAGTAAACATTGTCCTTAAATAAATAAATATATAAAATAAATTGTATTTAGAGTCTACCCACACAGTTACATAACTGATTTCAGTGGGGGACAGTAAATCAAAGCGACCAAGGCAACCTTGTATGCCCCGACGCAATCAACGAGTGAGCGATAACCAACCAAAGATCAATATTTTTAATAGGAAAAGTAGCAATCAGTGGTATGGACAGTGCGAACACCCGCGGATCAACGCCAGAATCAACAAGGCCGATTCAGAACAACTCTGAATTTATTACGTGCTTCGTTGCTAGGACGGCTCCAAAGTCACCGTTTAACTAAGACAAGTTAAAAAACTTCTGACTTTGGCGGGAATCGAACCCTGGACCTTCTGCATTGGAACCTTTGTTCATCAGTTTTTATTACTGGGATATAGCATAACATATTAGTACATTCAATAAATAAATACAGTAGGCCTAGGCCTAGGCCTACCGGTAAAAAACAAAAAATAAAACAAAACAAATATGACAACAGTACACTACAAAATAAAATGTTAAAAAATTATTATTATTGTTCATAATTGATATCTGGAATTTATTCAAAAATACTCTTATTAATTTGACCAAACATAAATCACAACCTATTTTGAAAAGTTTAAACTCCTGCTAGTCAAGAACATTTTTGTAACTTAAAATTAAATTGAAAAAATTATGTTTATCAATAAATTTAAGTGGTTTGTAATTTTCACACAAAACTTTACTTAGTTGTACTTTTCTGTGCAATAAATTCTTAATGATTATCTGATTTTAGAAAAATGAAAATGTAATTGTTCCCTAAGAGTTCACCCACCTTGCATTGTGTTACTCTGTGTTACCGTGTTATATTTATATTTATTGATCTCTAACAACAGGTATTAACCCACAAGTGTTAGGTTACTATAACTAAACAATTCAAAACAATACAAACACACATAACAAAAACTTGTAAAAATACAGCCAAACCTTACACACTCAAAAGAAATGAGATCTAAAAAAAAGGGCCAAGCTCATCTACCCTTCCACATTTGCGCATTCTTAATTCATAAACGTACAGTGTCCCGTAACAACATCATTGAAAAGCTTGGCAAAATAGAATTTTCAACTATAAATTTAAACGTAATAGTTAATCCAAATTCTTTTTTTCTAATTAATTTTAATGTAATGGTCATGCAAATTCTATTTTGCCAAGCTTTTCAAGGATGTTGTTACGGGACACTGTACGTTTATGAATTAAGAATGCGCAAATGTGGAAGGGTAGATGAGCTTGGCTCTTTTTTTTAGATCTCATTTCTTTTGAGTGTGTAAGGTTTGGCTGTATTTTTACAAGTTTTTGTTATGTGTGGGATCTCATTACTTTTTCAAGTTTCATTGCAAAATTATTTGTTAAAATATAATAATTTTATCAGTCGATTTAATTGCTATGGTATTACCAATTAACAATAGAATGAAAAAATATAGTGGTCCAAAGACTTGCTTTTTGTAAACAATGTAGGCAATTATTGTCACGTAACTATAGTTACTTGTTGATTGTATGCCTGTATAAGGCTTATTTTAAAACCTTTATTTGGAAGCCTTCCAGCAATTTTTTTAAACTTTTTCTTTCAAAGGGAATTACATCACTATTACCACAGATAATAGAGTACACTACGTGGTGTACTCTATTATCTGTGCTATTACCTTGATGTCCATGTAAAATATGAACGTTGTAGCCCCACCCGTTTGGTCAGAATCGCTGGGCAATTGAAACTTAGATAGTAGTAGTAGTAGCCAGTAGTAACTAACATCCTTAAAGTGATTTTGAGCATGTTTCAAGTCATTTTTTCACCAAGAAGGAATGCTTGTACCCCAACCAAATTTGGCATGTGAATTGTTGGACACCTAAATCCCCTCGATTTTGATAGTTTTCAAGTTCACATCACGTTTCATGACGGCTGGGTGACACCTCGAAATCACCCCAACTCTGCTTGCTGTATAAGGTACATGAACAAGTACTAAAAAATTGAACAACAAAAGTACCTAGGTATATATATAAAAAATGGCTAAAAGCCCAAGATAAAGGGAAAAAAAGAACAAGGTTATAAAATACAAAACTGGTGAAAAGTTGATAAAATGACAAGAGTGATAATTGAGTCATGTTGGTAAACTGGCATAAACAGCTGCTTTAAATAATTGGAGTTTCTTGTGGTTGATGTCAATTTCTGGATTAATGGCTAATAATTTGTTGTAGGTGCCTTGAATTTGTTTAATGGGGGAAAATTTAAAAACATCAATACGAGCACATGGAATTTGAAGGAAAATTTACATTATTACATTACAGCGATGGCCAGGTATTCTCCGTGGTCTACTTCCGTGCGGGCTACGAGCCTGGCCACTACCCCTCCCAGCTGGAGTGGGACGCTCGGCTGCTGATAGAACGATCTCTCGCCATCAAGTGCCCCTCGATACAATACCACCTCGCCGGAACCAAGAAGGTGCAACAGGCACTCGCGAGAACCGGGACGCTGGAACGCTTCCTCAACAAGACCATCAAGGTCGACGCTGTCAAGGAGATATTCACCGGGCTCTACTCGCTCGACTTTGTAAGCTATGAATACGGCTACATTTCAGGCACGTCGGAAGTCTATTTTTCTAGGGGGGGCGAACTTTACCAGGAAAAGTACATGTTACATAATATGCAACTAATGTCCTTGAGTCAGTGGCGTATGCTGGAATATATATTTTTTTTTTGGGGGGGGGCTTGGACAAACAATGCAATGGAGGGGGTGCCCCCCACAATAGCGCCGCAGGCAATTTTTTTTAAATACATATTTTTGAAGTGGTTTTTAATTTTTATGTGTTTTAGAAGTAGTTTAGTGGCTTTGCTGAACAAAAAGAAGGAAAGATAATAGATGAATCAAAACGAAAAACGCTCTTATTTGTCATTTTATCAATTTGTCATTTTTCTAGGGGGGGCAAGAAGATACTTTTGCCCCCCTCTGTAAGCTCAGGGGGGGCTAGCTAGCCCCCTGCCCCCTGGCTCCGACGCCGCTGCTCCATTTAATTTATTAGTAGAGTAATGTTCATGTCATCATCATTATCCATTGTCATTCCTGCTTCTGGCATTGAAATTCTTCCACTTCTTTTTATCCATCCACATCTTCCCAGCTCTCTCCTCCTGCTTCTTTGGCATCCCCCTTCTTCTCCTTCTACATTCTCTTGGGCATACTCTCATCTAGCATTTGTTTCCTTTCCTACGACCTTCCCACCCTGTCACCCAACCCTCTTCACCCATTTCCAAATTTATTTTTATTTATTTATTTTCTGTCCTATTCAATTATAACTAGGAAAACGCTTAAGTCCCGCCGCGTTGTTGGATGAGCGTAATTGGTGCATTGAGCTGCCATGTGTTATGCGAATTTTCTGTTGTTCTGTGGAAAAATCATTACTAAGTTGATTTTTTTAAAAATATAATTAAATTAAATTAAATTAAAAATTAACTTTAATTTTTTAATTTATTAATCGTAATTGTTAAAAAAAATCGTAAAATTGTGATTTTTATAAGAAATATTTTTTCAATTGCGCTCAAATTTCACAAGAATATCTAAATTCATAAAATAAAGGTTCTGTGCAAAGATCATTAAAATCGGATAAAGCATGTAGGTGTTATAAGTCAAAGACATTTTTTAAAAAATCGAAAAAAAATCGTAAAATTGCGATTTTCATGAGAAATAATTTTCCGATTGCGCTCAAAAACGTGGCAGTTCTAAGTTCAGAGATTTCGAAGGCCTCCATAAAATTTCATCTCAATCGGAGAATCGGTTTAGCCGGAATCGTGCGGACAAACAGACAAAAATACAAAAAAAAAAGAAAAAAAAAAAAACATTCCGGATTTTTTTCTCCAGTGTAGTAGAATGGAATCTTCGCTTCGCTCGCTACGCTCGCTACGCTCATCCAAAAACTTATTTACAAAGAAGGACAGGATTCTGCTGGAATGAATGTATGAAGTAGGTCTCATAGGGTATTGTATTAATTTATTATCATTCACACTTGACACGAGTGCACTAGTGGTGGTATCCGTATGGCAGTCTGCGTTAGTGCTGGAAATGTGTTTCTAAGTAAAGCTTTTTGGACAAGTTGTTTTAGGAAACACGCAGTTCGATAATATTTTCATTGATTATTTATTATTGATTATTGAAATGTTATTGAATATCGAGTATCGAACGAAAGTGTAAAATCTAGTACAATCCTTATTTCTTCTACTTCAATGGACAACTAGTCAAAGGCGGGGCTTAGCTAGTTCCGAAAAATCCAACAGATAGCGCCGCGAACTGTGGGACAAGCTGCAACCTAAGTGTGATTGGCGCAATGGACTTCAACATGTTTTTACGCCCGTACGGGTGGAAAAAATCCTTGAAAAATATGTTATTTTTTTAGAATGGGCTTAGCCAAAGACTATGTAGATCAAGAAGGAAGCCAGCTGCTTTTTAGGGAAGGCTGTTTGTCCTATATTATGTCCTAGAGGATGTGTGGACTTCGGAAAACGGTGGTCATCATAGTCCCTATACCTTTGGGTTTAGAATGATTATAAACCCAAAGCCTTTACTCTCGAAAGCATTTTTTAAGTTTTTAGTCTCAGGTTTAGGCCAACATAATTTATTATTCCTCAGTTCACAAGATCATATCGTAAAAAGTAGGCCTGGGTCTAACTCTAGGGGTAGGCGGAGGCCTAGATTCATATCCTAGGCCTACACGGCTAGGACTAGACACACCTCTTTGCTAAGATTTAGGCCTAGAAATGTACCCCTCTTTATAGCTGTTTATACACAGTTTAGGCCTTTAACCTTGGAAGCTTTAGACCTACTTAAAAGCAAAATCAAGGCTATACTGTTAGTTTTAACCTACCAATAAGCAGAGGCTAGGCCTAGGTGTTATTTTCCTTTCCATATAGGCCTACCCTAACTACTAGATGTAGGCCTACTTTTATTATCTTAGGGGTCAACTGTGTTATGTAAACATAAAACTAACTACTATGTATGCAATACTTAATGGAAATAAAGCGACATTCTATTCTATTCTAGCTAGATCTAGGCCCTACACCTAAACAAGAGTAGCCTGTCTAGTGCTTAGGCCTCTCTCTTGTGCAGAATTATAGGGCCGCGTCAAACAGGTCCTTCCTGCTACAAGCATTAAGTTTAGAATGAAGATAGTTGGCCAGTCCGGGAAATAAACAAATGTGTAAACACATGGGCAGGGCTCCGCCGTGAGGAATTTGCTTGTAATCGGAATCCACGAAATGCAAAGAACATTATAGGCCTACAAGCATGGTATCATATGTTTTCGTAAAACATTTCTTATCTATCTGATTTTAACTTCCCACGTCTTATTTCTTAACTTGATATCCTTCGGAAACGAGTGTAAAGACACCCCTCCTATTTTAGCTCTTGACGAACATCGTGAAACAACACAATATTGAACCATTTCAATCCAGAAATCCAGTCTTTAGTGTGGTACAGTAAGGCTGTCAGTTAAAATCGTCCCACAGTACGGCCATCTTTGAGCACATGTTTGAGTCGTGACGTCAGGGGGCGGAGTTAGACTACTCGTCCATTGTTTTTTCTTGATTCACAATATACACAACACTCAATATTCACTCAAGAGACAGATACATTAATTTTTATGAAGATTATGTTATCCAACCATTTCTATTCCAAACCGGTAATATTAAGCCTCTTGTGGGTCCACAAAAGTTGTTAATTCTTATAGTAGTCCTGAAAGTAAGCGATGATTGTTCCGCAGGATGAATACGGAGAGGAAGCCGTGGAAATGGCGATCAGAACCCCGGAGCGCTTCGTCCTCAAGCCTCAACGAGAGGGAGGAGGCAACAACGTCTATGGCCCTCAAGTAAGTTGTTTAAGACTGTAATCAGAACATCCTCTCTCCAATATCGTAGCAGGTAAGGATAAGAGAAAATATTGCTGTTTGAGTTCAGCAATGTTGGATTTTACCATAATCCAAGCACGTGCTCACCCTCATTCAGCTCAAAGCGTTGCATAAGGTATTTATTTATGTCTAGCATGCATCTTTCAAAATGATTAATTTTAAGCAGGCCTTTGTGTTAAAGATTTGAATAAAAATTGAAAACGACAAATCCTCGCGATTTTTCATCTTTCCTCGAAGAACATTTTTCATGGCTAAAGGTGCATTAACACGTACTAAAATTAGGTCCGGGACTTAATTTTGATAATTCACTATGCCCTGAATGTCCATCTCAATTAGAGCAATTTAAAGGAATAGAAAACATCAAACCTCTTTTTCCCACCAATTCAAAAATGATTTTTTAAATTACTGTTGTCGTTGGGGCCCAAGTCATTTAGCACTTTAAAAAGATTTTAATAACAGAAGTTCATAGTACTGTTATGAATTTTTGTACTAATTTATTAATTTTAAAAAATAATTAGTAAATACAGTCCTATTTCTCAATGAATCAATTTCATTAATCAGGATACACTCCCAAATTTCTAGATTGATTTCCATAAAATAAATTAAAGACGTCTTAAAAATTAGAATTCCTGCACCACTATAATAAAATGTAAGCAAATCAATTTATTGATACGGTACTGTAATATATTTGCATTACATCGATTGAATGGTAGGCCAATGTCTAGAGATATGCAAAAATGGTTTTTAAAGTTTGAAGATTGGCGCCTTAAAAATAAAAATTCGCGATTTGTCGCGATTTACCAAAAAACACAATTTTCTCATGCACAACTTAAAAAAAAAAAATCTCAAGTTTCAAGATAATTTGATTGATTTTAATGATTTAAAAGAAAAACAAGCTCGTGAGAGTGAAGTTCAGAATCAGTCATAATTTTAAGCTCAATTTCAGCCTTCAGTTTTCAAAGTTTCTGACAGTTTTTGCCAGAATTAATTTCGTCTACCCGGCACCTCCACCAAATTTACGAAATTATGCATTTTTTATGTGTCTTTTGATATGGATATGAAGTATTTTGAGCTTACTCTTGTTCAAACGATTATTACGATCTCACGATCACGTTGTATGACCTGGCGCCTCCACCATATATACCAGCCAGTGTTAATTTAATTTTGACTTCAACGCGGCACCTCCACCAAAACTTTGAAATTTTTTCATTTCTTAAAATTTCGTGACCTAATTCGCATTTTAGGACAAAATTGCTAATTTCGCCACTAGTTCGCAGCATCAACTAAAATTTCGCGAAAATTCGTGAATTGGAAATTGGTACCATTCAATCACAATTCATGAGATTCATGTGCAAACTGAATTTGAAGGGATTATTGCAACTTTTAAAAAATTCGCGAATTTCGTTGTCACCATTTTTGCACATCTCTACCAATGTCCCAACTAATATACTTACCGACGTACAGGTTGCGAGTGCGCTACTCGAGATGCGTCATTCTAAGGAGCGAACCGCATGGATTCTAATGGACAGAATCACACCGCCAATTCAGAGTAGCTACATGGTGCGTGCTGGGCAAGATGCGGCCGTCCCAGGGCTCTCCGATCTAGTTTCAGAGCTGGGGATATTCGGAGTCATCATTGGGTGAGTCATGTAGGCCTATCTGAATGTAGCACTCGATCTATCACAATCTTTATTTATAAATGCAATGCCAATAGACTATGAAATGTATTATGAATTAAGTGTAAATTTGGTAAAATAACTACAAATATACTAACGGAACTCAAATAGGACTTAATCCGTTTTTGTGTGTGTGTGTGTGTGATTGTGTCTTGTTTGTTGTGCAAAGGTCAAACCACTGATCCGATAATGCTGAACTTTGAAACAAACATCCAAAACTGGTTTTGTAGATGCTTCTAACATTTTTATTTAAATCCGATACGATTCAAATCTACTAGAAATAATAAATAGAAAATGTGTAGTATTTAATTTGTCGACGATTGCTTGTGTCTTTGAATGTTATAATTTTTATCAAATCTTGTTTGTCACACTACTTTATGGTGATGGCCAATCCTATACCAAGGTCTACCAAATCTCCTTGAGCTAGGTTCCCTAAAAATCGACTAGATTAAGTCGACATTGTGAATTCTTACCTCATATTTTGTGGGCTGTTTTCCACAAGGTATGTTTTATGTTTTTCGAAATATGTTTTTCAGTGGTGTTTCATGAATAAAGTAGGCCTATGACAGAAAGAGGGAGCTGTGAATAATCATCACGTCCACTTACCACACAATGTGCTTAGAATAGCCACACTTTGTCCGTATTGTTGTCTTGCATTGCAATTTAATATTGTAAAAGTAACTGTTTTCTTATATAATAATATGTAAATGTTTACAACAGATGCATCAGTGTCGTGTGTTATAATTTAAACAATCGGCAAAGTTTACAAAAAAGGAAAAGAATGTCTGATGACAGTAGGCAGTCTAGCGCAAGCCTTGCGCATGGGGTTGTGATTTAGCCGTCTCACAGCTTTATTTATTTGCACAACAAAATAATTTCATGTGCGAATGAAGCGGCAGACTGTGAATTCGTTGTACTGCACCGCTTGCAGCGCTTCTGTCGTACGGTCTCGCATAAGGCTATGTTTAAATTGAGAGTTAAGTTTAATTTTATATCATTTAAATTTTAAACATTAATCAAGTCCAATGAAGTTTGAAACATGACTTGATCGCTCGTCTGTCAACAACTTTAGGCGTTTTCTTGGTAATTTAATTTGTATTTATTGTTTTAAATTTCTGAAAACAAATGATTACACCAACGCCAGTGCTGCAATACCACAACAGGCATTGAAAACCGTCACTTCTGCTCTGATTGTGTCCTATGCTATAGGTTTAAATAAAGGGCAAAAAACAACTTAAAAAAAAAGTGATACATTCTCTAATTTATCTGGATTTGAAGCAATTAATTTTCACCACTTTCAACAACAGTTGTGTAGGCCTACAAGTTAATATTGTTTTGTTTTCTGTTTCAGTGATGCTGATAAAATCATTAGCAATAAACAGGTTGGTCACATGTTGCGTACAAAGCTAAGCACGTCGGATGAGGGTGGGGTTGCCGCTGGGTCAGGGGCTCTCGATAGCCCTTATCTTATCGACTAGCCTTTGTGAACATTCAAAGCAATCTTCACACATAAGGAATTTGTAAAAAGGTAAATGGCAGACAATATAATAATGTGTAAAGACTAAAGAATCAAACTATTTTATGCAATACATAATATTTGTTTGGGGAACCAAAGAAGTACCGTATTGACCCGAATATAGTACGGCATCGAATATAATACGGGGTGGATTTTTGAGTAGTCAGTGGAGAAAAAATATAAAAATTCAAATATAATATGGCCCAAAATAGGGGAAAAAGTTTATTTTAAATTTACAACAACATAAGATAAACATACAATCAAACTACAAATTGTATTATGTTAAAAAAAATACATCCTCCAAAATGTGTTTGGCGGCTATACTATGCCTGAGGTAAGTTCCAGTGATGTTTTTGGAATCGAGTGTACGCTTCCTCTTCGCTCTGTCGAGACGACGTCAGCTAGCAGTTGTCTATCTAGGTCAGTAACCGCTTGATAGCCAAGCAACAAAGCAACAGTTGTTTGAAGGTCTCATTCAAGGTTCCTTCATTCATCGTATTGACACATTCCTCGCCGACAACACGCCGATAACTAATGTGACGCGTGCTGGCTGCCGGCGTAGGCGGGATCAACAAGTGGATGCATTCGTAATCACTCGGGTAAGTTCGACTTCGACTCGGCGAAGTGGGAGTGGCAGCTCAGTTGCCGGCCGGTTACGAGAGGGGAAGGTCTGGCTGGCATGATGCAACACTACTCACTCTTGCCCGAGCGCGGGAGGTTCGAATGTGCTATGCAAAATGCTAATCTGCGCGTATAATACGGGTGTTAATTTGGAGAGGAAATTTTTGGCAAAAAAAACGAAATATTCGGGTCAATACGGTAAATGTAAATATTAATAATAATATAATGTGTACAGTACTTTATTCTATAAACTTTGTTTGTTGTACATATTATTGAACATTATTGTACGAGGAAATGTGATTTTATATACTGGTGCATTCCAAATAATTGAATGAATTTGGTACTTAAAAATATTATACTATACTATTTAAATTTATTTATAATGTAATTATGAATAAATTTTTACTGACTGCAAAAAGAAAGAGGTTGGACTTTTTTATTGTTTTTTATTTCCACTAATTCATTGTTACTTTGTCCTAAACATTATTCTGAACTTGTCACCAGCTCCCCCTATTGATAAATATTTTAAATTGCAGAATTTCTTTACTTTCTCGTTAATACTGTGTGTGCTAAACAGGTGGAAATTTTTCGGCGGAATCATACAATAATTTGTTATGGTATACTATTATTCTACTCATACTAAAAAATGCAGCTAAACGTCTTAAAATAAAGGCTCATTCTAGTTTTGTAGGCTAATTATTGCTGTTGTCGATTAAGTTTGTATACTGCTTTCAAGATTCAAGATAGTTGATGGATCTTTTCTTCTTTCATGCTAATATCCAGCTGTAGATTTTGAATTTCGTTCCGTAACGAAATATTATCTTTTTTCAGCGTGTCCCTTTCATCCCTGCTGCACTGCAACTTGTGAGTTTTCTCCTCTTCTGCCTCGATTGCCTCGCGAAGTTTTGCATTCTCATGCATGCTCCTCTGAAAATAATATTGTGGGTTACATTATTGTTACATTATTATGCAGTTTAACTATTAAATTATCTTCTATTTAATATATATTTACACTTAAAATATATATAGGCCTATGTTATTTAAATTAAATATTATTTAAAAGAGATCTAATAAATAAGTTCATTATAGAAGGCTACAGATAAATTATTCCGAATTTCAGATCCGGTATCTCTTTTGGGCCCATTTTATATAAATCGTACCTCTCAAACCGAATGCAGATAGTTGAAATAAAACACTTGGATACCAAAAGCAATCAATTTTCTAGTCACTATTCGGAGATGCGAGTTTTTAACGTTGGTAGTGTACCTGAAGGGTCTATCTTGGGGCCTGTCTTATTTTTATTACTAATAAATGATTTGCCAGCTGCTGGCAAACTGGCAAACTGCAGCTGCTGCAGTCAGGAATGGGTTTCTTATATTATTCGCTGATGATTCTAATGCTTTAATGAGTTGCCCCAGCCGAGACCCCGATGTAATTCAGGAAATGATGAATGGCGTATATCATCACAAATGTTTTCATGGTTTTTAAATAACAAACTTGTTCCTAACACGGAGAAAATATACATTTCCATACAGAATGTAACAAAGTACCTATCACCCCGAAAATTGAAATAGCGAGAACAGAAATAAAGAAGGTGTTCAGCACTGCATTCCTTGGCATACACGTGGACCTAAAATGGGGTACCCTGGTGCAAATTCTTGTCAAGATCTTGACAAGAACTTGTATTTAGTAAGATCTTCCCAAGATCTTGCCAAGTTCTTGCATTGAAATAAGTTCTTGTTTATTTCTTGCCAAAATCTTGGCAAGTATATTCTTGGAAAACGGAATGAAGTGTGGGAGCATGTGGCAAGAGTAAAGCTGTGGGAGGACAGAAGAGAGTGGAGTAAATTGGTGGAGAGGAAGGAGTTAGATGATGTGGAAGAAACACTGAGTCTGGCAAGCTTAGTATCTACAGTTTCATGCCCTTGATAATGGTGGAAAACCACCACTCAACCCGACATAGTTGGAACTGAGTTATGATGATTATTATTATTATTATTATTATTATTATTATTATTATTATTTATTATTATTATTATTATTATTGATTCATAGCAGTTGTCGAAAAAGTTTGCCCCGACTGGGGTTCGAACCCAGAACCTCCGGCTTAACGTGCCATAGCTCTACCAATTAAGCTACCGGGACCACAGAACAAACCTTTAGGAAACTGCTATTTGTTGTGACTGTTGACTTACATGACATAAATACATTATTATTATTATTATTATTATTATTATTATTATTATTATTATTATTATTATTATTAATAAATCTAAATGTAATTGTTTGTAAACAAAAAGAAGAAAAAATTGAAGATTTAAAAAAAAAAATTGCGGCCAAATAGGGTTGTTCTAGGTGTCACCAAAAATTCATTTAAAGATTTTTACTATTTATGACCCGGCACCTCCACCATAATTATGTAGCCTACCAGCCTTGATTAATTTAATTTTAATACCCGGCACCTCCATCAAAATTACAAAATTTAGCATTTTTGTTCAAATTTCGATATTTTGATATGAAGCCTAATATTGACATCGAAAATATTCTCACTTATCGATATTGTATCAAAATATTGATTTTGGTCCAGCACTAGTATTAACTCGATTATAGGCCGCCTTCAAGTAATGGCCGCACCCCAATTTTGACCACTAAAATTTATACAATATGTTATGTACACTATCTATCCCCATTTCTACTTTTCTCAACAATCCTGCAACAATTATGATAACACACCAAACTGTACATGGTAAATCTAAGTATACCTAACTGAAATACACTCTTACTAAAGCCATTAGGTAAAACACATTTTTGACAAACCTTCCTTTAGAAAAATTTTTCTGCCGGCTGGGCTCGGGCCTGTCCCCCAGGCCTCCCGTTAGCAGTTGCACATTTTCCTTTAAAATAGGCTCTGGAATAGGCCTAACACGAGCACACAAGGAACATTTCCTATTTTACCTCAAGGGCTTGTTGCTCTCCTTCGATTTCTTCTTGCAGACTATGCACTTTATGCCTTCCGAGAGCATTGGACCCCACTGCTTGTTGCCTGTCGTAGTACTCCTCCAAACCTCTCTTCAGTGAACTCTGTACTGAATCAACAACGACTGCTACCTTCTCCCATGCATGCTTTGAAGCCTGTAAATAAATGTCATTAAAATGGAGATATCAAAATTAAAATTTCAATAACACAATTTAAACTTTTGTTATTTTGCTAAAATAAGGTAAATTTCAGAACCAATTTTTTAAAAATTTTTATAGATCTTTTCCCCGATTTGGTTTTTCACATGTTAATTTGTATTGGCAGATTGTATAAACGATGATACAATATTAACCCTTTAGACTAACATTAATAAACCCTTGTTTGTCTATGAAATAGACAACTATTTAAAATCAAAATTAAAGGGGGGGGGGGATAATCCAAATTTTCTTCCCCTTTTCGAAAATGTTATCGGATCTTATCCCACATTGACATTTAAGCGCCCACCACATTTTCTTAGCCTCTTTCTTACCACCCTTCCCCTCGTCACCATAGAATTTTGTGAAATTTTTAGAATTCTAAAAAACTATGCTCAAGCTCAATATTTTATTTCCCTAAATAGTAATTTTTGTCAGATTTCATCCAAAATTAACATAAGCCTCCATTACCGCCCTCCAACCTCATCCCTAAGTTATGCTCATTGGAACTCCCCCCCCCCCACATTTTTCATTCCAGAAAACAAAACAAATGAAAATGGAAAATTATTTCCCACGCTGTTTAGATCCTTTCCAACCTTGACATCACCAACCCCTAATAGACTTCCCCCTACCCCTGCCCAACTACCTCCCCCCCTCCCCCCCAAAAAAATTATTCGTTACATTTTAGGTAATATGTTTGGATTTTATCTGATGGGCCTATTGACATTTAGCCATCTCCGACCCACGATACCAAGTCACTCCTCCTCCCACACCATCTCCCTCCCCCACCCCCTCTCTCCCACATTTTTTTGTCGTAATTAAAAAAAAAAAAAAAACTTGGCATTTTAGTTAATTTTATTGGTCCTAATCCAATTTTGACATTTCATCTCCCCCCCCCCCCCTATCCCGGGCCACTATTCCCCAGGATCACTTCTCCCCAAACGTTTATTGAAAAATAAATTCCCTTAAAATTTTTAATTTAAAACAAAACACAATAGGCCCCTATAATATGCAAAATTTGATTCCCATCCAAAGTCATTGTTTAACATGCCATCCACTATTGACAATGCAACACCCCCTAACACCCATCTGGCAGACGTGGTAGTATGGCTAGAGGTTATGTAGTGAAGTGACTGATGTCTAAATACATTGGCAATTATTCTGAATTTTTCGGATATGATGCACTGAGGTATTTGACACATTCCTTAACAACAAGACAATGAGCCAAGTTTTTGTTTGAAAATTGTGCCTTTAAAGTAGCAACAAGCCTAGCTCTTTAAATTACTTACTAGCCAAAGCCAATATGCAATCACATTATTAAGCTTGACCAACATTTTGATATCATTACTTAGATGCTGATTTTTTACAGTAGGCCTACTAGTGTTTTTGTGAATATTATATTATAGGCCTAATAATTTTAAAAAAAGTTTTGTGTTTTGCAAAAGAAGATTTAAATACCTTATATTCATCCAGGGCCTCCTTAATTATGGTCATTTGATCTTTCTTTACTTCAGCCTCAAATTTCCGTAGCTTATCTTGTTCTTTCTCTATAATGTGTCTTTTCTCTATCTTCAGCAACTCAATGAATCTAAAATAAGCAGATTTTCATTTTAAAAAACAAAAACATTTATAACAATTTGTATTATGTAATAAACAAAATGAAACATAATAATCTTACCAAAATCGAATATCCATGCATAGGCCTATAGCGTACCAATATTACAAATCAATATTGTAATACTTTAAATTTTACTGTTCTTTGCTGTTGGTGAATTTCATATCAATTGATCTTCAATTTATCTAACTGCGTCTCTGAGACAGAAAAAATGAGTTCAAAAATGCTGGCTTGGAATACTGTGCACCCAAAACCGAATCCCTATGTATTTGAAGGTAGGCCTAATTTCTTTGTCTACCAGAGCTTGAAATTTCAAATTTCAGGCATGGGAAGTTGAGAACATAATATGATCAATTTTATTTGTCATATTAAAGCCAACCTGTCAACCCTTCTCCAATCTAACCAATTTTTCACACTTAGAAACAAAGCCAAAAAGATATATTAATTTTCTAAGCGTTTGTCTTTTCTGCCTATAGTTTTTAATATTTTTCTTCAGGCGACGATTGTGCTCACTATACGATTACGACTTAGGCTACGATTGACTTGATTGGGTTAATTTGCTCGTTCAATATAACGCTAGGTCTACATACTGATATTCATTAGTCATTACTAACTAATAACTACAGTTATTATATACTTACAAAAAACAACATGCACATCAATGCTATTATACAATTTTTTATTGAAAATTTCCTCATGTTGATGGTGAAAACTACAAATAATTGGACATTTATCACCGTTATTTGTCGAGAGAAGTTAAGTGACATAATGGGAAGACATATGTAACAAATGAGGGAAGATAGGATGCCCAAGAGAATGTATGAAAAAAGGATTGAAGAAGGAAGAAAATGAGGGAGGCCAAGGAAGAGACGGCCGGATACCATAGCAGGAGACTAGAGGCAAGAGGAGAGAGGTGAGAAGACGTGGAAGAGATACGATTGAGGGAGGATAGAAAGAAATAAGAAAAATTCCCAAGCTGACCCTGCCAGAAGCAGGAAATGTCGATGGATAATGGTTAATGATGATGATTTATTTTACTACCGTAACTAAAACGTTCATTTAAAAAAGTATTCAGTTCTCTTTATCAATCATTAGATTAGATTATACAAAACCCACCACCAAGATTAAAATGCATCTGATAAATAACTGTATTAATTTGTAATAGTGATCTTCAGCAAATTATTGTTTGATTTTTCGTTGCCGTCATCGCCAATTCGTCGTCAAGACGAGGGTCCCCGATGAAGAAAACCAGCACCTCTAGTTTTGGGGAGTGTCACTTCCGTACTTACTAGCTGATGTTTTCGAGTAGGTCTTTAACCTTTTTCTTTGCCTTTTAAGAGAACTGGTATTATTTTGGTAAACTTGTCCAATGAGTGATATTCACCTGACGATGAGGCACTCCGGGTAGTTGCGCTGAAGGCCGCGCATGTCATGGATTCCCAAATCCCTGTCGGCTTCTTGAAACAGGATCTCTTCGTGAGGACCGAACTCCGCTCTCTGCTTCGACTTTACGTCATTTTCTAGATCATCCAGAATTCTCCCCCTTGTGTTTACCTAGAAGAGAAACAGAGCAAAAATATGGAATGTTATTATCTTGATAAAATAGCCTGAATTACTAGTAATTTTTTAAAATTAATTTCTATTTTCTTATATTATTGAATTCAATTAATATTGACAGCTGCTCAATTGACATGGATGACCAGTGAGCACATGGGTACAAAAAGTATGTTTATATAAATACAATTTAAAATATAACACAATATATATAAAAATAATGGCTATTGGTTACTATTTCACTACAACTATATTGTACAATATTTTTACTTTTTAGGAAATGTATTACTAAGTTGTGTTATTAATAATAATAATAACAATAATAATAATAATTATTATTATTATTATTATTATTATTATTATTTGTTGTATTATTAAGTTAAACAATCTTATATTTTGTCTTATGACTGAATGTAAATGTACAAGAGAAAAATATATAAATACTAGTCATATAATAATAGTCTAATAATATCAACAGTGATATTGTTAGTTTCAATAGATTATATGATATTGATACCTCAAGTTGGAATATCAAATAATTTATCTCAAGAATACTGTTGAATATTTATGACAAAATTTTGAGAACATGATGTTTTTTTTGTCTACAATAATCAACCAATAAAATGTTTTACCTCCAATCTCGGATACTACTAAGGGTAATGTTGGTTAGGCCAAAGATATTGAAATATTAGATTCATGCACCGTAGCCCATAATCTACCAACTCGCAGTCCCGCTGCGCCTGCTTGTGACATCACATTCATTGTTGAATTAGTTCAACTAAGCTAGTCGAGTATGGCAAAATGAGCTTTGGGATACACCCTTTGGGCGGATCAGAAATGTATTTAAGCCTGCTAGCCTACTAAGAGCTAGAATGCTAATCAACCATGAAAAGTGATGTCACAGGCAGCCAGCAGTGAATCTGTGTGTTATTGGCTGGCTGTGAGCTGGAAGGCTATTTTTTAATAGTCTAGCAGGAAAACAAGACTTTATTACAGACCAAGGCCCAACCTAAATGATAAATCAATTAACCTGGGGCCTACATATTGTTATTATTAAATTATTATCTAATATTTTGTTCCTATCCTTGTCAATAATTTAAGTATTCTCTGTGCCCTTACAGGCAAATTATATTATGTAGTGAAATATGGACATCCTACACAGTGGAAACTGTTTAAATTCATAATATTGTCGTTGTGGCTGCATTTAATATGTTGTGACTTTTTTTTAAGATCTACATTTCAGATATGTCAACAAATATTATTGAATATAATTTTCAATTTGTGTCTAAATATATTTGTGGGAGGTACAGCCCCCTCGGGTTCGTACCTTTTCCATGCGACTGATGAGTTTCTCTCGTAGCATCTCTAGCATCTTCATCCTGCGCATCTCAGGCTCCATGGCGTCTAGCCTCGCTATCTTACACGCACATTTCATGTCCTCGTCCAAATTATCCATCATCATATTGACAGATTCGTTGGCCGTGCCCGCGCCCGTCAGCTCGCTGTCGATGCTGGAGATCATTCTCTCGTAGAACTTGAGGAGATTGTTTCGCAACGATTCCGGGTTGCGGGAGCTGAGCAGCTCTGTGATTTCATGCGGCATCTGAAACATTCACATTTGGTCGATTGCGTCGGGGCCTACAGGGTTGGCTTGGTCGCTTTGGTTACTGTCCCCCACTTTGAATCAGTCATATGACTTGAGTGGGTAGACTCTAAATATGAATTTATTTATTTATTTATTTATTATGATGCAGTACCGGTAATATTAAATAACTGTTGCTATAGTACAATCCATAAATTAATATTAATTAATTTTTGTACGGCTCGTTGATTAATGATTAGTGTTACTTCTTCCAATACGGAAGGTCCCGGGTTCAAATCCCCCTACAAACAGAAGGTTTTTAACTTCTATGGACTTAAGTTTGTGAACGTGACTTTGGAGCCGTCTTAGCAACGAGGCACATAATATAATCTAAGGTTGGCACGAATTAGCCGTGTTGGATGTGGCATCGCCCGCCGGGTGGAATCGTGTCCAACTTGTTTTATTGATGTTTCCTATTTAACTACTATTGGCTACTATTACTACTATCTAGTGTATTGGTAATACCAACGTCAATAAATTTAAATGGGACCCGGCACCTCCACCAAACTCGTCATTATCGATTGCAATAGTATTATATTTTATTCATATTATTATATTTATATTGGGTGGGGGTGGGGGGGGGGACAAATGAAGAGAGTCAGCTGGAAGCAGCATAAATGAAGTTCTTAAGAAGTGCCAAGAACTTAACAAGATGGAGCAGATAAAAAATAGTGTAATCAGGAAATAACTGGGACTGGAGATATTGAGGTTTAATTGATTTGATTTGATTGGATGTTGCTTAACGTCTCATATTTATGCAACTTGGCTAATCGAGACGAAGGGAGGGACGTAAGGGGTGACGCGGGGGGACAAGGGGTGGACAGACCTGTGCTGGTCAGAACCAGCCACAAGCGTATGGGGAGGGCAGGAGTTCCCCCACGTCGTGGTCGTCTCCGTCTGTGTCATCATCCGACCGTGTTGTCATTGTCGTCGCCGTCAGGGAGGTAGTCAAAGGGAAGGGGAAAGTCCCCGACGACGACCCAGAGCTCGCCATTAGTTTCAAGGAGAAAACCTCCCCTAATCACGGGCCAAACCACGAGAAGGTTGCGAGTTGGAATTTGATGGCCCTATTGAGTTTTAAACTAGGAAGAAATCCAGAAAGAAATGTCAAGGATGGTTTGGACATATGAAAAGGATAGGCAGGAAGAGGATTCCAAGACGAGAATTTGTAGCAGCATAGGAGGGTAAAAGAAAAGTAGGAAGGCCATGAGAAAAATGGGGAATATTAATTCAAGAAGACGTTGGAAAATAAAATGAAGTGTGGGAGCATGTGGCAAGAAATTGAATAGGCGAGGAAGAAACAACTGATGGGCAAGCTGAGTATCTGCTATTATCTGCGTAGTATCTGCCTAGATATGTTGGAAGAACACTACTCAACCCAACATGTTATTATTCATTTAATATTATTTTTTGGAAGTTCAAACAAACTCGGTCAAAACCGGAGCTACATGTTGTACGACTTAAGTCATTCTTCCATGCGTAACCTATATTACATAGGAGGCCTACATTATTACTTTACTAAAATAGTCATTTATAATATTTTTTTAGAGTAGATGTTTTCTTTTACCTTTTAGTGCAGCATTCAAACCTAGCTTCAAAACTATTTTAAACATACACCGCACATTTCGTCCACTCCTTTATGTCTATCCTACTTTAAATTTGTTTCCCATAGTCTAGTCTATGTCATTCTGTTTCTTTCACGACATTCTCACCACCATAACTGACTATTAAAATTGGAAAAAATAAAGTAGTTGAGGCGAGCGTAGCGAGCGTCTCCACTGACTCTTTATGGGTCGAAATGTCTGTTTTTTTTTTTTTGTTTGTTTTTTTTCTGTTACTTCTTCGATACAGGTCGCACCGTTTCTCTGATCCGACTGAAATTTTTGCACACATGTACAGTCCAGGGTCATATATACATCAGAGGTCTGAAGATAACCTCTTTCAACCGACATCTCGTGGTCACCTCTTGGTGCCATTTATTTTATATCTTCCTGTGAACTGCATTATCGATCGATCTGAAATTCCCTGGACTATTTGATGTTTTTAATATTATTTAGGAGGCTTATGAAAGACTCCTTGGTCCAACAAAATATTCCCAATATCTAGAAGGCAGTCAGAATGGAAAATAAAATTTTATCAAACAAAAGCATAAAACAAACTTTGGTTGTTTTGCAAATAGAATTACAGCCAAGATAGAATTATTCAAAATTAATTAGAAACTAATAGCAAATATAAGAACTAAGGCATAGTCTTATGCTATGCCTAAGGCCAAGGTACGGGGATGTTATAATGCTTCTCTTTACGGTTCCATATTATATTTCTTCTATGGCTTGATTTTCTTCTCCGGTGAATAGAGAATTTTCCTTTGACATTTTTAGAGCAGCCATGTTTTTATTTGACACTCAAGAGTTGACCCACGAGATGTCGTTGAAAGAGGTATCTTTCAGACCTCTGATTTATATATGACCCTGGCCATGGGTGTTATATATCTTTCTGTGATTTCACTGTGCCGAGGAATTCGTGTCGGCTTAATGCAACGCAGTGCAGCAGCGGTCCGCCGACAGAATGGCGCGACGTGTCAGGTGGTATTCCACGTGAACTAGAACTTACAAGATGGCGCCTTGGGACCAATAAGATGCTGAATTCCGGAATTTCGAATGTTCCGCCTACGGATCTGAATGCACGGCCTTCAATACAGTGCATACACACCGCCATCTCTCGAGGTATTAGAGTCGATAAAGGAAGTTTTGGAAAAAACTTCTTTTATCGACTTTCTCGTCACGTGACTACCACCTACACGCTCGCGATCCTTGCGGATTTCCGTCTGAACTGCGTGCATTAAGCGACCACAAAAATAGAATTGCTGATACGCAAGTGGAAATCCCTAAAGATATATACACCATGACCCTGGCTTGTACATACCACCTAGGCGGGTTGCTGTATGGGGATTTTTGAACAAAATACGATCGTTGGTTATAAAAAATAAAAGATATAAAAAAATAATAAAAAAAATGTTTCCGATCTTATGAAATTTTTCAGGTCAATAAGTACACATACCATTCTCTTCTATTTTTCAAATTTTCAGCTAAAATCGGTAAGACGTTAAAGACTTCTTGGTAATCATAATTCGAAAAATGTATGCTAAAAAATGAAGGAGGCCGTGAAGATACAAGATACACTTTAGAAGGCATGACGTGAATTATTAGTACAATGCAAGATGTTGAATGTATACAGTGTACAATGTCAATATCCATTCGGCCTACACTGTGTGGGTGGCCGTTTATGGAATTCGTACTTCAGGGTCATGTTGCACGTACCGGTGTCTCGCTCAACAACGCGTCTTCCACTGAGCGGTTTTCCAGTTATGTTAACGTTTGTATAAGATGTTATGTATAGGGAGGAGCCTACCTCAGTTGCCGAAGGTTCTTCCTCAAGTCCTTCGCAAGGGGCGAATTCACCTAAAAACAAGTACATTCAATGATAAAGCAAATAGAGGGAAATATAGACCACTGACAATGCAATGAAAACTCTTTTTATGTCATTCAAATTCCCCAAACAATAAATTATTTTCTAGTTAAATTATTTGTAATTTAACAATTGTTTGTACAAATGTATGATATAGGCTTACATTTCCATCGGCTACGAATTGAGACTTGTTTTAAAATGTAGCTAGTAATTCGTAGACCGCGTACCGTACCGAATCAGACTATGGACAACACTGTTCTGAATGATTAAAAAATAGCTATATTATTAATATTGAACGTTATAATAATATTAAAGTTATAGTTGTAACTATCAATATTGTCATAAGTAAAAAATGTGTGCATTATTGCATAGTATTGAATTGTCCCTTGGATGTTTTCTCACGTATTTTTGTTTCGTGGAGCACTACCAACATAACATTAATAAAATACTTGGTCGGCACCTCCACCATTAGACTTGAGAACGCGTGGTATAATAACAATAACGGTAACCGTGCTTGTCATACCAACGCAACGACAATGAATCAACTACTTCGACCCGGCACCTCCACCAAACTCATTATGTTAACAAAGGCAGCAATGAAATTCTTCAAATTAGGTACCTACTTATTTTGTATGTTATTAAATTTAAAAAACTTACTTTCCTGATTTTTATATTTGTTATTTCTAAACTTTGTACCTGTCTAATATAGGCAATTAATGTACCGGTGATTTAAAACCACTTGATTATAATGGAAACGTCGTAAAAAGACTTGTCCCATTCCGTTTACATCGTGAGTTAAATACAGGATGATCATTTTGTTCGATGTTGTCGTCGCCTACTGAGTTGGCTTCATCATTAATTAATGATCCCCATCTGAAAACCAGTTATGTGATAGAGGGGATTGACTCTAAATATGAATTTATTTTATTCATTTATTTGAATGAAATTGGTGGAGAGAGAGTAAGGAGTTAGGTACTATTCCTTTTTAAATCAGTTTTTTAACTGAATAGGATAGACGTTAATTAAATAAAAAATAAATACAAAACAATGAGTCTGGCAAGCTAAGTATCTTATACAGTTTCATGCCCTAGCATATAATGATATATTCAACCACCACTCATCCAGACACAGTTTGAACTGAGTTATGATAATTATTATATATTTTTTTAAATTTAGAAAGATAGCGGGGGAGAGGGGGGGGGGCAGGAAAAAGTGGGGAGAGCATATGTGTTGCGACAAGAGAATGGGGAAGAAGATGAAGTGGCAGTCCGGTGCTGGTGAGCCAAGCGTAGTGTTATTACGACCTACCGGGACTCTCCTTCTCGCCCAGCGTGATGGAGATGAAGCCGAACGCCCCGTGACCGTTGGGCAGTGTTTTGGTGGCGATGTAGGTGCGGCCGTCCTCCGAGTGCTGGCTAAAGTCGTTGCCTACCTCGTTGGCGACAAAGTTCATGTTCTGCTTCCAATCAGGCTCCTGCGTTGGACACACTTTTCATCATTATACATTCATTTCAAAGCACAGATATTAAACACCTATAGTAGGCTAGATCCCCGCACGTCCACACAGGCGCGAGCGTAAACCTACCAGATTGAAGCGTCCCAGATGCGATTTGGCGTTTTAATTTAATGTTTTTTAGTGTCAATAAGTATTTTTCTGGATTGTTTGATATGGTTTTTAGCTTGTGCAGCCTGGGAAATGCACAACGCAACAATAAAAGGTTTATTGCATAAAAAATGGGATTTCTTGATCATTTGGTGTTAATGCTAATATGCTCACTGTCAAACTGACGGCCATGCTTTAAAAAATATTTTTAGCTTACAAAGTCGCTCCCCAGTCTCAATACTAAGCATGAGCAACTGTAATTTCAAGATGGCTTCTAATTGACACGCCAGTGGGCCAATGACTGCGGATCTAGCCTACTATAGATGTTAAATATCAATGTTACAAAGCCATAGAACATATTATACAACGTATACATATATATGAAATTCAAGGATTAATAAAACAATTATACAACAAATAATATAAAAATTACAATTTTTCAAAGTTAATTATAATTAGTATTTTTAGACAATTTGTAAATCACGCGAAGGAAATATTACATTGGCTCGTACCTGCTTGAAAATGTAAACTTTCATATTCCTACAAGATTTAAAGAATCGCATTCCCTCAAAATTTCATGTGCTCGTATTGATGATTTGTTGATTTTTCTTCAGGTATCTAAATATAGGACAGGATAATTTTAATGGATGACCGATGGCTGTTGAAGAAGATTCAATCCCTTGCATAATAAATCTCGGAAAACCCCTTCAGTCGAGATTGCCGGTCACGAAGGGATTTGAACCGTGGACCGCCCGAGACATAATCTCGAGCCAAAACTGTTGGTGAACATATTAATTTTCCTGCTTGTGATTCGAAAAGTAGCTCCAAACCATGAAAACATTAAAGAACTAACAAATTAGAAATTTGACAAATTGTTGACTTAAAAAATACCAACTAGGAGAATTCCTATATTTTTAAATATAAAAGATTGAAATCGATGCGAAATATAAGTAAAAAGGTAGGCCAAAAGTGCACAAACAAGTTTCAGTTCAGAAGGCAAATTGTATATTTTATAGTATAAGCTATATTTATATTGTTTATATCGCTGAGCTTGACACGCGTTCTCAAACGTTCTAATACGAACCATCTTGTAATACATTTTCTGAGTTTTGAATAAAATTGCCTTACCTCCTGCAGATGTGTTTTGTTCAGGTGCAAACGATTTCATTGCGTCCACCAGTTTCGCACGTGGAGGGCGCTCCAAGAAAACCCCGGTGAGTTGTCCCTCCAGCATCATTAGGATCAGGTACGACATGTATATGTTCCTGGTCCGCTTGGCTCGTACCCCGGACGTGACGTTACCGCATAGTTTGTGCAGCCACGCCTAGCTCGCACACAAGAGAAGAATCAGACAATATGGCCCACTTAAATAAATAAATAAAAAATTGGTATTTAGATTTTTTGGTTTATTTGGATCAAGGACGCGTCAACCGTTAGGTCATAATACACCACTCTAGCCTAGGGGATGTGGGGAGGAGGGTCCCATGCTGGTCAGAACCAGCCACGGGTAAGGGAGGAAAGGGGGTTTCTCAAGTCGCGGTCGTCCTCGTCTTTGTCATTGTCATCGTTCGTTGTGTCATTGTCATCGTCGTCGGGGTAGGTCGTCAAGGGAAGGGGAAGGTGTCCCCCCCGACGACGATTGCCAGAGCTCGCCTCAGTTTCGGGAGTACTATACTCTCCTCTCACTATCGATGTTTGCCACGGGAGGTGGACTTTTTCTACCTTGAAATCGCCTGCGCTGGGCCAATTCTACTCCCGGGCCCAGACGGGGATAGAGTCTACCCACTCAGTCACATAGCCTAACTGATTTTCAGTGGGGAACAGTAAACTAAAGCGACCAAGCCAACCCTCAACAAACAAATAACAACAACAGCAAATTCCTAAAACAAGAACTGATGATTAGTAGATTCCTATATGGCCCGGTTCCCATGCACACTGTCGTAAGAGTTATTGTTTTAAGGAATTCAAGACTCGGATGGTTTGTTTATTGGTCTGTCATAGATGAAGTTACGACTTCTGATTGTTCGGTCGTAAAAATTATCGACGCTTCGCTTGGTTCGTCTTTAAGGATTGTGTTGTTGTAATAGGGCTCTATAATAATTTCTTATGACTAAAACACAAACGATTTAACTCGTCCTAAGTGCTAACCCCTTATAGCAATAATAATTCCTTACAACGGTGTGGGAACCGTGCCTAAAGGACCAAGTGTGACAGGAAAGAGAAGTTTTTACATTTTAGTGTGTTGATTGATACCGTAGTGATTTGCTACCTGCAATAAAAACCAGAGTCTTATTTGGGAGGGGGGGACCCCTATATCAGCCACTTGCCCGAGCGTATTTTGTGTAGCCTCACGCTGTACCAACTTGCCTATATTCTATAGTCTATAGGCTGAAACGGAACGTTCGGTATCCGTTATGAAGGCTATGATAAGAGCTGCACGCGATCAAATGTTGCCACTGTAGGCCTACAATGTTCCACACTTTATTCGACCTTGGGCTACTAACCGCTCCTTGGTATGTTCACACACTAAACTCAATAGCTCCATGTGTGATAAATCTATTTCCGGTAGAGTTGAAATAAAAATGTCATCCGTTGAAATTCTGCTGGGAAATGTTATGGCTTGGCTAGATAAGATGTACACGGTAGGTACGAAAACAAAATGTGAAAGTTTAGGAGTCATATGGGCGTCCGCAGGGGGGTGCAAAGAGGTGCAGTTGCACCCCCTGGAAATAATCCTGCGGACGCCCATGTAGGCTATACTTCACGGATCTATAGGGGATGTCCAAGTGTGTGTCTGTCACTATTATAATCCAGAGGTCGTCGGTTCTATTCCGAGTACCTACCATACATCTTCACGGAAGTTTTCCAGGAATTACTCGGCCACAAGGTTCGAAAAACCCTTGGCATTTATTAACCTGTCTGGGCCCGGGGTAGAATTGGCCACGAGCATGGCTCTGCTAATCGTAAAAGGCGATTTAAGAGAAAAAGTCTATCTCGCAAACATCAGCTAGTAACAAGGGTAGTATATTACTCCCCGAAACTAGAGGCGAGCTCTGGCGGTCGTCGTCGGGAACCTCTTCCCCTTCCCTTGACGACTCCCCGACGACGACGACGACGACGACGACGACGACGACGACGACGACGACGACGACGACGACGACGACGACGACGACCATGACAACAAGAACTAATTACGATGACGACCGCGCGACGTTCCCCCTTGCCTCCCAACTATAGGCCTAACCGTGGCTGGTTCTGTTTTTATTATATTTATTTAGTTTCAGTGCCTCCCTGTGGCACGAAATTGAAAAAATCAGGATACCGCTATTCTTTGCACCAAAACCGCTCATCCACCAACATGACTTTAAAAGCGTTCGTGTAGCGATAATGCGCAGTCACAGACAAGGGAGTAAAGGGGAGGGGGGAGTTTCTCATGCCGTTGTCGTCTTTGTTACCGTTCTTATTGTCGCTGTCGTCGTCGTCGTTCTGAGAGGTCGTCAAGAGTAGGGGTGCAGGTAGGCTGAGAGGTCGTCAAGAGTAGGGGTGCAGGTAGGCTAATTGTACATTATAACAGTTAGTGCAAAAGAAGAGTATAGGGTAAGTTGAAAACAGCATAAATCTGGATGGTTAAAAAAGTAACTTGGTTTGGACATAGATATCGACAAATAAGCATAGGGTATAGAAATTGTTTAGTTTTTAGTTTATTTGGCCTGCGGGCGCGCCAACCGTTCGGTCATTATGCGCCATTCAACCCGACGCAGTTGGAGCAAATTATGCACATCTTTTTGTTTGTAGGAATGCCCACTGAAGGGTGTGTGTGTGACCCATGGTTATTAGAGTTTAGGGAAGTTGGAAAAGGAATGTCCGAGGGCTGTGAATGAGTAGGCCTACTTGGGAAAACATTCCTCAGGATTTCCGGTCTCGACGGGATTCGAACCCAGGACCTGCCGAATCAGAGTCTCGCGTTTTGAGCCAACACTATCGGTTACAGATAACCCTCTAGTCTAGGTAACTACTTTTACTTTTATTAGAGCCGTACCTCGGTTAATTCAATCTCGTGGCTTTCTTCAAGATTGTTCATGAAAACCTTGGTGAAGGACAGGTAGAAGAGGAAGTCTTCGTCCAGCCTGTCTTCGTCATCAACGGACCCCTTAGCTACTCCAGTACTATTGCCCCGACTCTCGTTCAAACTGCTCGAAGCCATTTCAGCTCAACGGGGACGAATCAGAGGTACATTAATTACAAATTGATCAATAATTAAATACGGTTTATTTTAAATAAATTGTGTTTTAAACTTTCGTTTGTGGTTGTGTATGCATTTTTGTAAACAAAAAAATAAAGAACATGTGTGTAATTTTGTTGCTCATTGTTAATAAGTAATAATACTGCCTTCTAAATATTTCAGCTAATTGAAGACAACTAGATGAATTAAGCGAATAGGCCTACTGAGATTTAAAATTAATAGCCCTCGAACTTTCCCTTCACTAGGGTCACACAAAATAATAAGACCATTGAGTTGGTATAAGACTGATGTGTAGGCCTATCCTACAGAGCGAACATCCTTACTGAGATCCATTTTATTTATTTTATTTATTTATTTATTATTTATTTATTTATTTAACGTCTATCCTATTCAGTTATAAAAACTGATTTACAAAGGAGGACAACTTCAGATGTATAATGTAACTACAATAATTCAGAGTTTACAATGTACCCGTCCTGATGGTCTAGTCATTATTATAAGTCCATGGTCTAGTGGTTAAGATGCCTGTCTGGAATGCGGGAGATCCGTGGTTCGATTCCCGGTTGGGGCGGACTCTTTAAGTTCTGAATATTGTAGTAAATAATTATAAAATAACCCTTGAGCAATATTTTCACATCTAAACTAATGAAATAATAACCAGGGCCTACATTTATTGGATGAGCGTAGCGAGCGAAGCGAAGACTTCAATTTCACTGACCCCTAAAAAATTAAACTCCAATGTTTTGTTTTGTTTTGTTTTTTTGTTTGTTTTTTTTTTTTTTTTGTCTGTTTGTTTGCAGGGTTCCGGGCAAACGGCATAAGCGATCTTTATGGAATTTTGAGGGGACCTTCGTTTTCTTTTAAACTTAGAGGTGTATTGCTTTTGGGTACAATCGAAGAAATATTTCTCATGAATATCGTACTTTTACGATTTTTTTCGATTTTTAATGCGATATTTTCGTCACATTTTGGCCGATTCTGACCAAACGGGTGGGGCTACAACGTTCATATTTCACATGGACATTAAGGTTATGGTGATGTAGTACCTTTTGAAAGAAAAAGTTAAAAAAAGTTAGCCAGAATCTATAGAAATAAAGGTTTTTATATGAGTTTTTTTAGGTTTATAATAACATTAACAAGTAACAATAGAAACTTGACAACAATCACCTACAATGCATTCAAAAAGCACTTGCAAAGGAAAAGTGCAAACAAACGCAAAAAAAACTTACAAAAAACGCTCATCCATCAACGCGGCGGGACTTTAGCGTTTTCCTAGTTTACATGGTTATTTATTAGAGCGACCTCCTGTCGAATTCCTGTTAGGCTAATTCAATGAAATAGCATCTTGAAAATTATGCACGTAGCATCTTGAAAATTATGCACGTACGAACGATCCAGCGATCAATCATGTATGCAATAATACCGTTGAGTGAATGCGATAATACTTTATGGTTTCTCTGATTTCGATTTGTTTAGTAGATTGAGATAATCGTTGCGCCGGTGATTATAAAGTATGGTTCCAGTAGAATTGATTCCAACAGCTTTTACGGGTTAGCAATAATTGCTCTGCTAAACGTGATTGTGGAGTGTGGCAGTTTCAATCCTGACGACTTACGACTCTTTAGTGATTATATTTATATCCATTGGTACGGTCAGAGTTACTAATATAACCCTGGGTATACGGTAGTTGGGACGGGGAGGGATGGATGGATAGTGAATGGTATCGAACACGAGATATTCCAAATGAGAAAAAAATCTGAAAATTTTCACTTACAAAATGTGGCAATATATATTTCAAAAGTTTGCGATTTTTTCCCCTTATAACTGTTGGCTAAGCTCGAGAAAACTAGGCTTTGACGCAGAAAGTAGAGGTAAAGTCAGGAGCACTTGGAAGATCATTATCCTAACAGGTTGTGGTTTATAGTTGGTATCAAGTTACATTTTCCAAATACTGTTCTCTTTTCTTATGTAAATATGACACAAAACAGTTAATTTGTAGTAATTTACCAATTTTGTGTAAGAGACAATTATCTGAAATTTCAAAATCGGCTTTGATAGAGCGTTTTTTAAATGGGCATTTAACATTGTAAAACAAAGTTGGCCCGAGCTTGGCAAAGTCTTAAGTGTTACAATTTGGTAGGAATCCTAGGTGTAATAAAAATAAAAATAAATTCTAGAAAGGACGATCCCCCCCCCCCCAGACGATCCACATAGGGATGTTAAAATTGCTGTGAAGGGAAGGTCCAAGTTTGAGAACAGAATCCTTAATTCAAGTATTCATGGTAATAAAAGAATAATTAAACAAAAAATGTTTCTTGTCTCTTCAGATGTCTAACTAGGAATAACGGAGTTCGTGAACTGATGTCCGAGGAATAATTAAGAGGACTCAATCCCTTGGAGAAACATGGGAAAACGTTCAGTACGGATTGTCGCTCACGACGGGATCGGACCCGAGAGTCTTGCGTTTCACGCTTGAGCCAATAATGTCGGTATAGTTTGCTATTTTACAAATTGCACAAAGACAATGGTCAATATAGGACATACAAATTAGTACATCATTCCACCCAGATGGTCATAGCAAAAATTACACATGTAATCGCATAATTTGATATTTTACATATTTTACAAAAATATGGTCAGTAATATAAAAATCTTATATAAAATCATAATATTTATTTATTTAAAACCTATCCTATAACTCAGTCCAGAACAATCCCAGAACGCAGAAGGTAATACTTTCAGTTTTCTTAGGTACCGTACTACTTTATTGTGATGTAATACATTTACAAAACTCTCTCCTGAGCCTTTCAACTTTACAGTTTCTAATATCCAATGGTAGCCTGTTAAATATGCGACTGCCTTTAATAAAAATTGATTGTTTGCCATACTCACTGCATACCCTTCTAATAAAAATATCTGCCTTATTTCTCAATGTATATATTTGAACTTCAGAATTTGGTAGGAATTTCCTGCACAAATATTCAGGAGCTTTACCATGATAAATTCTATGAATGAAACATATCGGTATCGAACAAACTTTCAGTTAAGATTTTCGGTGAACGGTATCGAACCAAAAACCTTCGACAATGAGAGAGTATCGCGCTTTTCGCGTGTGCTACCGCTGTCGGCAAACATTCCGTATTTCTTCTGAAGGCATATGAAGATTTCTTACTTCTCATTTTATAGGTCACAAATTTTGAAATTAATGTTTGCAAATATCTGATGACTGAAATGTCGTAATGTCATTAGACGAGAGAGCGTCAACTCAAATGGCTCTTATTCTGTAATTCTGTGGGTGGGTCAGTCTGTGAGTACATTGAAAATCAGCCGAATCGCTGAATAGATTGCGCTGAAATTTTAAACGGACATTTAGTACGAGTTTGCTGAGAACCGCTAACAAAATCAGCTAGAACCAATGATAATACATTGAAAAATAGGCTGCTAATGTGTAGGAATTATTTTAACTACAATAGTTTTGTTTTTCACTAACACTTACTTCTACTCTTACTCTACTTCTTACTTCTGGCCAAATAAACTAGGAAAACGCTTAAGTCCCGCCGCGTTGTTGGATGAGCGTAATTGGTGCATTGAGCTGCCATGTGTTATGCGAATGTTCTGTTGTTCTGTGGCAAAATCATTACTAAGTTGAATTTTTTTTTAAATTAAATTAAATTAAATTAAAAATTAACTTAATTTTTTTAATTTTTTTTAATTAATCGTAATTGTTAAAAAAATCGTAAAATTGCGATTTTTATAAGAAATAATTTCTCGATTGCGCTCAAATTTTACACTAATATATTAATTTATAAAATAAAGGTTCTGCGAAAAATCATTACAATCGGATAAAGCATGTAGGTGTTATAAGTCAAAGAATTGTTTAAAAAAAATGAAAAAACCTGTAAAATTTTGATTTTTATGATAAATATTTTTTCAATTGCGCTCAAATTTCACAAAAATATCTTAATTCATAAAATAAAGGTTCTGTGCAAAAATCATTAAAATCGGAAAAATCATGTAGGTGTTATAAGTCGAAGAAATTTTTTAAAATTGAAAAAAATCGTAAAATTGCGATTTTCATGAGAAAAAATTTTCCGATTGCGCTCAAAAAGTTCAGAGATTTCGAAGGCCTTCATAAAATTTCATCGCAATCGGAGTATCGGTTTAGCCGGAATCGTGTGGACAAACAGACAAAAATACAAAAAAAAGAAAGAAAAAAAAAAAACATTCCGGATTTTTTTCTCCAGTGTAGTGAAATGGAATCTTCGCTTCGCTCGCTACGCTCATCCAACAATCCAGAAATAACAAAATCTTCCCAGGGGATTGAACCCACGTCCCACATTTCGGGTGTAACGGCACCTTAGCGGCTTAGCCAACTAGACTTTGAAAACGCCAAAATCGTTGTTAGACGAGTGGGCGAGTCATGTGTTGAGTACCTGGGAACATTTGCATTAAGTTTGATAATTATTATTTTATTGGTTTAAATAATAGTGTTTTTAAGTTTAGTTGGTATAAGGATAAGGGCGCGTCAACTGTAACAGTCAACTGTTACAAACTTAAATGCAAATGTTCTCGGGTACTCAACACATGACTCGCTCACTCGTCTAACAACGACTTTGGTATTTTCCTATTTAGGTTATGGTTGCTTGGAGAGGTGAGTAAATTAATAAGTATTGTATTTGTTTATTTAACATGTAATAATAGGCAGTATGTATAGGCCTATTGTTAAGTGATCGTCAATCGTCATTTGAACTCATTTCGCAGGTTAAAATCCATGTCATAAAAAATTCGACCTTCATCCTCATTAGTAGCCTAGCATGGAATATCACTTGTCGCTCGTAGTGGGTGTAAAATAAATAAATTGCAAAATTTAATCCCGATCCGATTTGGTTTATACTGTTGGATAAGAAACCTAGTTTGTTTAGTTTGTTCATACACATACATAGGCCCGGGTTATACTAGTATCTATGAATACACATACATAGGCCTTCATTTGTATTGTGTGTTTTTTTTTATCAGATCTGAGATTGTAGTAGTTTGTAACTAAAAGTTTAAGTTTTATAATGTTGTTATATTTTGATATTTTATACTTTTTTTTGAAAATGGTGAAAATGGTGACGACTGTCGGTAGTGTTGGCTAAACTGTTTACACTTCTTGTTTTGTGGCATTCTTGTCGGTGCTGCCATCTGGTGGTGTGTTATTTCCCGCAGTTTCAGACATTCAGGGGCCGAAAATCCGCGTCGGTTTTTTGACATGCGTTTGCACCTACATTTTCGCGTGAAATAAGCACAAATCTAATCGATTCAGTGTTCTATATATTTTTTTAATGTATTAGTGCTTTTATTTTTGGAAAATGTTGCTGAAGTAGCTTTCCGTTGTCTTGTGATTCATGTTGATGTCAAGCACCATTGGTCAAGTTGACACAAACTGGGTTCGGTCATAAGTACGATTCTGTATGTTGTATTTGAGGTAAGTTACACACTTATTCAACGAAAACCCTTTATATAAGACTTACCAACACATAAATTGTCTTAACTATTCATTAACATTCTTGTTAGCCGATTCTTGAATTTGCTCAACCAAGTGAAAACCTTCGCAATGTTGACCTCAAGATGGCCATGGTGCTGAAGAATGAGGTTATGATGTAAGGATAGGTCCAAGGCCCTAGGGCTTCACCTATATTTGGGATTGTTAATTATTCAACAGCTAGGCTATTACTCTTTTTTTACAGAGTGTGGATGGTATTCTAAAGTAAATACAGCACGATGCCACACGAATTGGTTTACCCTCAAGGTTGCCGGCCTGTTACGGATGATCTTGGATCCGATGAACTTATTCGACGACTGAAGGTAAGTTGGTTGTGGTCTGTAGAATTTTATGCTAGGCCTAGTCCTTCATCAAAGATTTATTAGGCCTATGGTGAATGAACTAGGCCTACAAGGTTAGGTAGGCCTACTCTTTGAGGATAGGCCTAGAGCAATTACCGGTCGGAGTGGATATTCTTACGGCATGCCGTAAGAATTATTAGAAATTATTCTTACGGCATGCCGTAAGAATTACTATAAATTATTCTTACGGCAGGACTAACTAGCTACCTAGGCTATAGGCGACTATATGCGAATAATAACCACAGTGCCGTGTGGCAGAATGGTAGTGCGTTCGAGTTCTGTGCGAGAGGTCACTGGTTCAAATCTTTGTTATTTTCATTTTTTTTTATATTGCGAAACTCCTTTTTTGTTGAAAGTCATTTATATTTAAATCAGAAACGTTAAAGGTTTTGTAGGCCTAGGTTTCTTTCAATAAAATAAAAAATCTACCAAGTCACTTGGCCTCGGCTAGAGTAAGAGTCTGGTTGAAAGTCACTTGGCCTTGGTTAGAGTATAGAGTCATGTTGAAAGCCAATAATCATCCTTAAATTAGTAACGTTAAAGGTTTTGTAGGTTTCATATTACGAAATATTAAATAATTTTGGGCCCCAAATGGCAAATACATTAGCTTACGGTCTGCCGTAAGTACTTTGCCTAGGTTAAAGTAGATAAGCCCTAACAATTCTATTTTTGGCGAAACTATTTGGCCTCGGTTAGAGTAGATTCCGGTTGAAAGGCAATTATCCTTAAATTAGAAACGATAAAGGTTTTAAAGTTTTTTTTGTAAATTGTTTTGACAAATTATAGCCCCGCCCTCTAGTAGGCGTCTCCAGCTTAGGTTGCGTCGGCAGTTGATGAGTCACGTGATGAGACAACCAATAAAAACATGCCGTAAGAATAATTTCTAGTAATTCTTACGGTATGCCGTAAGAATATCCTCTGCCATTACCGTTACCGGTAGGCCTAGGCCTATCCCTACTTCTTCGGTTGGTACCCCCAACTTTTTAACAAAGGGAAAAGGGTAGGCCTACTTCTTTGGTTGGTATGGATCAGAGGGGAAAAGCCTAGGTTAGGGGAGAGGGGGTGGGGGCGCGGAGCGCGTATGTTTTAATAATAATAATAATTAGCATTAGCTTTATTGTATATTAGGTTAGACTAGGTCTATGTCTACCTGTTTTACCTGTATAAATATTTTATAGTATTAAAAATGACAATACAATAATAATGGTGAACAAGTAGGCCTAATATGGCTGGGAGAGCATAATCAAGCCCTTGTTACACTGGTACATTGTTGATGTTATCTGTTATAATTGTGTATTTTATAATATTTGTGATTTTAGATTAGTACACTTGATGACAATGTCCTGTACTCGCCTACCATTTGTGGGCATAGGCCTATGAGTGTTGTATTGAATGGAATGCTAATAAAATAAATAAATAATAATATTGTAAAACGTACGCACTTTGCGCCCCCCCCCCCCCCCCCCTCCTAACCTAAGCGTTTCCCCTTTTATCAGTGTTAAAAAACTGGTCCATACCAACCGAAGAAGTGCCGGAAAAAGTAGGTTAGGGGGGGGGGGGGGGGCGGGCGCGAAGCGCGTATGTTTTTATAATGATAATATTGTAAAACATGTGCACGCTTTGCGCCCCCCCCCCTCCCCAAAACCTAGGCTTTTCCCCTAATTATCAGTTTTAAAAAGTTGGGGGCTACTAACCAAAGAAGTGCCGCTCGAACTATATCTAGCCTACTGCTTCACTTTCTTTTGTAGAATACCGTAGCCTTATTTAATTGCGTGATAATCGAGGAGATGGTATCGTCGGATACAAGTAATTTTAATATTTGCCTAAGTTCAGTCTTGACCCTTGGCTTGGTTTAGAAAGGTAGGGCCTATGTGGAAACTGGATTTCAAGTAGGCCTAGGCTATGCTTAGGCTATGGTCGGCCTAATAATAATAGTTGTCAAAAATATAATAGTAGCCCTAGGATTATAAGATGATACAATATAGGCCTATACCTATATTAATACCTATATATATATATATCACTACACTTTGTTCCAACATCGTTTAGTTGGGTAAAGGGGTGTTTCCACCTAAATCTTGGGCATCACCGAATCAGCACCGGCCTGCCAAGCTCGGCACCTCATCTTCTTCTTCATTCTCTTGTCGTAACACCAACTCTCTCCACTTTTTCCTGTCCTCCCACCATCTTTCTCTCTCTTCAACCACTTCCCACTCCTCTCCTCTTTCCTCCACATCTGCCTGTAGGCTACTTGATCTTGCCACCTATCTCGAGGTCTTCCCACTCTTCTCATATCATTCTTTAATTCAAATGCTTGTCTTGGGATTCTATTCTTCTCCATTCTTCTCATATGTCCATACCATCGTAGTCGCTCCTTTCCCATCTTGAACTTTAGGCTCTCTACTCCTACTGTCTTCCTTATCATACTACTTCGTATCTTGTCCAACTTTGTCACACCTGCCACACTGCGTATGAACTTCATCTCAGCTGCCTGTATAGCACTTTCTTCCTTCCAGCCCATTGACCACGTTACAGCACCATATGTTAATATGGGTAGATAGTAAATCTTATATAGGTAGGAGTATTTTGCATTTTTTAGGGAAATGCTCATTCCAAATTAACTTTCTGACTTTTTGGTAAAACTTTTCTGCCAACCCCACTCTCCGCTTAACTTCATTCCCTACTTTTGCTTCATTAGTCACAATACTTCCTAGGTATTGGAATTCATCTTTTTCCTCCAGTTCTACTCCCCTCAGTGTGATCCTATCTTTATATCTTTGAGACTTTTTGACTCTTTGCATTACTAAAACCTCACTCTTCTTGATGCTAATCTTCATTCCAAATTCTTCTGTCACCTCGTTCCATTTATCCACCTTCTGTTGTACTTCTTCACCATTGTCTCCAAATTCCACGATATCGTCTGCATATATCATTGTTCTGGTATCTTGATCTTTTACTTCTTCTTCTGTTACCTCTCTTGGGTGTACCCTGAGCAGCATTTCATCCATTACAACGTCGAATAGTATTGGTGATAGTACGCTCCCTTGTCGTAGTCCTATATCCACTGGGAACCATTCACTTTCACCGTATCTCGTTTTCACACAACTTTCACACTTCCGGTACATACTCTTTATTCTCTCTACTAGAGTTTCACTGATCCCTTTGCGTTTTAAACATGTCCATACTTTCTCCCTTGGCAGGTGATCATATGCCTTTTCCAAATCCAAGAAAACCATATACATACTCTTACCCTCTTCCCACTTCTTTGCCGTAGAGAAAATATTAAGTCGATTGTGGACCTTCCCCTTCTGAATCCATACTGTTCTTCCCTAAGCTCTGGTTCTACTATTTGACGGACTCTTCTTTCCATTACCCTCTCATATATTTTTGCTCCTTGACTTTGTAAGGTGATTCCTCTGTAGTTATTGCATTCTTTCCGATCCCCCTTTTTAAATATGGGCACTATTACTCCTCTTAACCAATCATTTGGCACCTTACTTTGTTCCCAAGCCGCTTTCACAACCCTGTACATCCAGTTAACCCCAGTTGGTCCGCCTGCCTTAATCATTTCAACAGAAAACTCGTCAGGTCCTGCGGCCTTTCCATTTTTCATCGCTTTAATTGCTGTGAGTACTTTCTCCTTCGTTACAGTGCCGTCCTCCCATTCATTGGTTATCTCACTGTTCTCCTCCACTTCATTAGTTAACTTGTTGTTCTCATCTTGTACACCTTTCTGATGTGTAACATTCAGGAGGTTCTGAAAGTACGACTTCCACATGCACTTTATTATTTCTGGATCATTGGTAACTCCATCCTCGTATTTCATGAATCTCTGCTTTTCCTTGTCCTTGCGCTTCTCCTTCATCATGCCATATATCATTTTCTTATTACCATCACAGTCATCTTCCAGTTTATCCGCCATTTCCATCTTGTTCTGATTTTTTATCCGCCATTTTGATCTCCTTACTGCCATTTTAACTTCTTAACTCCACCATGGTGTCTCCTTTCTTTTCCTCTTGCCACTTTGTGTTCCACATACCTCTTCAGCTATGTGTAGTACATGATCTCTCAAACATTTCCATTCCTCTTCTATGTCCAACAACCCACCCTCCTTTGGCATCACCTGCTTTAGCATCTCTTCATATTTTTTCTGCACGGTCCTATCTTGCAATTTCCACACTTTAATCTTTCTACGTGTCTCTTTTATATGTTTTTGCTTGCCATTTGTCCCGGGCGGCACCTCCTTTACAAATGCAGCCAACAGCCTGTGGTCACTTTCTAGGGCTATATTTGGGAACACTTGAACGTCTCTAATCTCCCTTTTCCCCTTACTGCATGTTATTATGTAATCTATTACTAATAAATAATAAATAATAATAAATAATTAATAATACTAATAAAAAAATAAAAAAATTAACACAATTAATTGGTCGGGACATTTCGCCGCGTTGAATCTGCTTTTATTGCTTTTGACATTTCAGCCCAACTGTGTGGGCTATCCTCAGAAAACAAGAAACAAAATTAAAAACTTACAAAAATATAAGCCAAGACAAGGCTTCACATAGAAAAACAAAATAACAACAACAAAACAAACAGTTACTATGACCAGGCCCCGCCTTTTATAAAATTGCATTACATTCTTATGAGGTCTCCTCCACAACCAGATCAACATCACATTTGAGAATTTCTGGTGCGTATCCGAACACTCCGTCGAACTCCACTTTCTTGGGGCTAATCCAGTTCCGGGGCAGGGAGGACAAGAAGGCCTGTATTCGAAATCGGGAGCAAGATCTCGGGGATAATGCATTTATTAGCGATACGGCCAGCGTTGGAGTTGTCTTGAATCAGTTTTACTATGGGGGCCCACGACCTGCTCAGTTTAAACCCAACATCACCATTAAAATTGTTTGGTGTTTTAGCTTTTTCAATGGACCTCTTACCAATCTTAGTAATAACCGAGGCTCTTTGCAAACTTTTGTGGCACTATCAAACAGAATTTCATGTCTTGGATTTATTAGCATTTTCACAAGCATGTTTAGCAACCACCGACTGTTCTTCTCGAGCATGCCTACAATGCGCTTTATGTTCTTTCAATCTTGTTCCCACTGTCCTGCATGTTTGGCCTATAAAAAACCAATCCACACTTGCAAGGAATTTGGTAAACACCACTCACTCTCTTGCAGTGGAATTATATCCTTGACTGGCTTCATCAACTGGGCTACCTTTTTCCATGGAGTATAGGGGAGATTGGGGTAATAAGGAATTGGGGTAATTGGGAACAAGCCCTATAATTAAGAAATTTGAAGATGTAAATTTTTATGAAAAATTGTTGGGAAGGAACATACCTTCTTCTTTGATAATGTAATCAATTCTACTGAAAACAATAACTTTTGATTGGTGTTTTTAGGACTCTTGTAAGGTACTGCAAAAAAAAGTGTAAAATGTTTCTAACAATGTTTTAAAAATCAAATTTTCCTTTCTTATAAGAATTAATTGTAGTAAAGACTGTATGCTTATTTTACTGCTTACATATGAGAGTGCCTTATTTTGATTTTTGTAATTTTTTATCTCTTTCCTCTCCTAAAAGTAGGGGGTAATTCCTATTTGCCCCAAAAACTTAATTTTTGTGGTAAAAGGGAACACCCATGAGGGGTAAATAGGAATACTAGGGGAAAATAGGAATGAGTCATATAGTGTAATGCTATATCATAGGGGTAAATGGGAACAAACATGTCTCATCATGCAGGTAGGGTAATAAGAATCCACAATCATCAACCACTGGAAATTGAAGTAAAATTCCTAGAGCATAGAGGTAATATCTTTGCTTGGCCCTTGAGGGATGACTTTGACATCATTCAAGAGGCAAATCTTTTCCTAGGCCCAATTAAGCTCATTGGGGTCACTAAATTTAATTTAGAACCAGATCCAAAAATAATTCAATCATTTTGGGAAAAGTTTAAAACCCAACAAGTAGGCCCTGATGAAAATCTGGGTTAATAAATTAAATGTGAGGAAAGTGTTCCTTATTGCCCCCACTTAAAAAGTGTTTATTTTTCCTATTAAACAGTAATTCATGCATAACAATTTCTATATTTGTAATTTTTCACGATACAAATACTTTTTTTAAATATTAACATCATGCTATGAGAAGCTTTGTGTACTTTTAAAACAAAAATTACAGTTAAAAAAAAAAACTGTAATGTCATGTTTCTAGCTATTAAAAAAATACTACAATTTGCATCTGTTCTAACTTTGTCAATAAGCAAGATATCAAGATGAATTCTTTTGCTACTTAATTATACTACAAATACCTATGTTCCTATTTGCCCCATGTATTTTTAATGCACCTACCTTGCTTCTTATAATGCTTGTTCCTTATTGCCCCAAAATGTTGGGGTAATAAGGAACAATATGCGCGTGTAGAAAAAAAATCATTGCATCTAAAATAACACATGAATGCAAAATATTTAATTTTATTAAGAAAGCCAATGTTTCAATGTATCTGATACTACTAAAACATTTATAATATGTTTTTCTAGTTATATGTAAATTGAGATCATAGGTCAACTTACACAAATTTGTTCCTAATTACCCCAATCTCCCCTAAATAGTTTTAATATCTTTTTTGGCTAAAATGCGACCTATTCTGTCCGTCGTGTACTTAACGTGATGTAACCGGTAGCCTCATCTTTAACTATCTCACTGTTGTCAGGTCTCTGTGGCCTATTAAAAGCCCTGTTAATGGTTGCATTACTGTAGCCATTGTTCAATAATGTTTCTCTGAGCACCACCTTTTCCCTCCCTAAACTTGCTTCGTCTGACAGTCTGTTAGCACGGGTTACCAGCAAGTTAATAACAGACTGTTTCTGTGGAGGGTGGTGATGGGATGTCTCATGCAGGTACAAGTTGGTATGAGTGGGTTTACGATAAACTGCATGACCAGGTATATTTCCCCTCGTGACTAGAATATCCAGAAAAGCTAGTTCTTCGTGGTAATTCCCGTAGGGCTATTTAATGTCACAAAAAATGTAAGATGTATGTAATGTATTTAATGTCATAAAAAACAGCCAATCTTGAAAATTAGCCTGTTTAATCGCAATTTAAGCCTACCTTTAAGCCCCAGAGAAAAATTTGGCCGCTAAGCATTGGCCGACTAATCTTACTACGTAGGCATCTGACCCGTTTAAATATTCACAAAATTTCAATAGATTAGATCTTATTTAACCACTAGCCATACTACCACGTCTGCAAAACGGACGTCAGGGGGAGTAGCGGGTGTGGTTTTGTCAATAGTGGATAGCATGTGAATTAACTAGGAAAACGCTTAAGTCCCGCCGCGTTGTTGGATGAGCGTAATTGGTGCATTGAGCTGCCATGTGTTATGCGAATTTTCTGTTGTTCTGTGGCAAAATCATTACTAAGTTGAAATTTTTTTAAATTAAATTAAATTAAATTAAAAATTAACTTAATTTTTTTAATTTTTTTAATAAATCGTAATTGTTAAAAAAAATCGTAAAATTGCGATTTTTATAAGAAATAATTTCTCGATTGCGCTCAAATTTTACACTAATATATTAATTCATAAAATAAAGGTTCTGCGAAAAAATCATTACAATCGGATAAAGCATGTAGGTGTTATAAGTCAAAGAATTGTTTAAAAAAAGAAAAAAACCTGTAAAATTTCGATTTTTATGATAAATATTTTTTCAATTGCGCTCAAATTTCACAAAAATATCTTAATTCATAAAATAAAGGTTCTGTGCAAAAATCATTAAAATCGGATAAAGCATGTAGGTGTTATAAGTCGAAGAAATTTTTTAAAAATTGAAAAAAAATCGTAAAATTGCGATTTTCATGAGAAAAATTTTTCCGATTGCGCTCAAAAACGTGGCAGTTCTAAGTTAAGAGATTTCGAAGGCCTCCATAAAATTTCATCGCAATCGGAGTATCGGTTTAGCCGGAATCGTGTGGACAAACAGACAAAAATACAAAAAAAAAGAAAAAAAAAAACATTCCGGATTTTTTTCTCCAGTGTAGTGAAATGGAATCTTCGCTTCGCTCGCTACGCTCATCCAATGACTGGGAGGGGAATCAAATTTTTAATGGTATATTGTGTGGTTTTTCGAATATTAAAAAGTGTGGGGGATTTTTTTTTTAGAAAAACTTTGGTGGGAAATGATCCTGGGGAATAGTGGCCAAGGGTAGGAGAGTCGGGGGGGGAGCAAAATGTCAAGATCGGATGAGAACCAATCAAATTACCTAAAAGGCTAGGCCTAAGTAGCTACTCAATAATACCAGGTATTTTGATTTTTTAAAGAATTCATCCAATAAATTGGGGGGGGGGGGGGGTAAAGGGGTATTTAACCGCTAAACTCAAAAAATGTATTTCATTCAGGCTTACTAGTAATGAATTTAGCAATCAACAGAAAAATTATTGGGGCCACCAAATCATGACCTCCCAAAAAAATTGTCAAACATGACATTTTTCGAGCTAGGTCCCATCGGCAAAAATCTCCCATAAGAAATAACATGGGGACGATATTTATGCCCCGTGACCTTGGAGGATTTTGATCCAAAAAAATATTGGCCATTATTGACGTACTCGACAGCCTTTCCTGTAAATTCTCTATATTTTGTTTTGTAATTTGGGCAAGTAGTTTGGTCAAAATATGCTGATTACCAAGATGGGGTGTGATTTTGGAATGCATATTTTTGCGTGTTTGAGGGTATATTTGGGCACAGTTTCAAGACACGATGTTATAAAGGGCCATTTTAGATTGGTACTATGCTCTAGTATTCATGTGGACCAAAAAAGAAGCAGATTAAAGCCGATTTGGGAAATTTTCCAAAACACCAATTTTCGCCAATTTCTGGATCAAAAAAATAAAAAAAATCGTGTTAAATCACAGTTACAAGATATAATTTTTTAAACGGTCATTTAAGTGTAGTATTGTGCTATAGATCACGTGGTAAAAAATAATTTTTGGGGTTTTTAGCCCCTTTAAGAGGTAGAGGGTGGGGTGGGAGGAGGAATTACTTTGGATTGGTAATGATTTTTTTTTTTTGAGGGGGGTGGAGATGGGCAGAGGGGTGAGTAGCCTGTAAGGTTGGTGATGTCAAGGTTGGAAAGGATTATCAGAGGGGAAAATAATTTTTTGTTTTCATTTGTTTAGCTAGGTGGCCCTACTTTTATGGAATGATAAAAATATGTGGTGGGGTGGAGTTCCAACGAGCGTTACGGTACTTGCGGAGGGGGGGGGGGGGTTATGGAGGCTTATGTCAATGCCGGATGAAATCTGACAAAATTTCCATTTAGGGAAATAAAATATTGCTTGGCCCTATTTTTTTTTAGATTTCTAAACATTTCACGAAACACGATGGGGGGGTGGCGAAAAAATTTGGTGGGCGCTAAAATTTCAATGTGGGATAAGATCCGAAAAGGGGAAGAAAATTTAGAATTTCTTTTTTTCCCCATAATTTTGATTTTAAGTAGTATTTCATGGCAAAACAAGGGTGTATTAATGTTAGTCTAAGGGGTTAATAGGTACTTACTACTTAGGTAGGCTTTTCTTTTTATCAAACCTGTTAGAAGTAGCTACATAGGCCTATGAAATTGGTTTACATGAAGTCTAAGGGTGCATTCTTTTATTTAACTCACAAGTCGGGTGGAGTCGGGTTGGGTCGAGCAATAGGTCACTTCTCAAAGACAATAATAAAAGAACACTTTTAGAATAGATTAACCCGAGAGTAGTCGAGCCCCTATTTGTAACGTTAGTAGTCGCGCCCGGTCCTTTAGACCGCATTATTTATTATGGGCTAATAACGTTAGGATGGCGTTTTGATTACCAATATAAGATAATTTATCATATATGTGACAGCATACATGGTTATATCAATCAATTATCAATCAATAATCAATAAATAATCAATCAATAATCAATTAAACACAAAATGTTGCAAACCTACAAAAAAATATAAAAATATGTTTTGAAACACCCTGTAGTTCGAATTATTAGTAAACCAAGACAGTAATATTATGCCAACACTATATGTTGAAGAATAATCAACCTACAGTAAAAAAAATACATGTCTCATCGTAGTGATGTGTATGCATATTTTTGCCTCCCTTAGTAGTCGCGCAGCGGTCGAAAAGACCAAGCAACCGAACAGGACCTCTTATCTTAGTTGAAGTTCTGCAGAACACTGAATCGCATATTGCACACTGGCTTCATAAATCTATTTTGGGAAGGTAGGCGGAACTAGACAAGTCACGCATGCGCGCTGTACAAATACCAATTGTTGAAAAAAAAGTCGGTCTAAAAGACCACACGCGACTACTCTCGGTTTAATAATAAATTGTAATAATAATAATAATAATAATAAAAATAATAATAATTTAATAATAATAAAAATAAAAATAATATTAATTGTAATGAATTGTAGGACTCTCACTTGATGTTCATGGCACACATGAGAGAATACATCTCCAAGTAAATACGATGAAAACTCGCACATCTGTGCAGCCGCCATTACGTTTTACTGTTGACCCCACTCAACCCCACCTCTCTCACTGCTCGAGTGTTTGGACCCGTGCAGTTAGAACTAGCTCGGGTCGACCCACTCGCTAATAAAAGAACGCGGGTCGTTCGACTCAGTTCTAATAAAAGAACAAGTAGAGTGTGTTCGGGTTAGGAGGGTCAAATAAAAGAACGCACCCTAAATAATGCCAAGTCAATTATCGTCTTTTCCTGCATCTATAATATCAAGTTTTATCAACAAGGGTTTGGGACTAGGCCTACTTCTTGATATGCTTTGTGTATGCCTTTATACTGTGACCCATGAAGTGTCTAGATTCAAATTATACTCAGTATTTGTAGGCCTATCCCCTTCTACAAAAGTAAATTGTGAAAAGCCAAAAGAGCCCATTTTCACCAAGGGAAGGAAGGGGGAAGGGATAACAAATTTATTTGTTAGTGGACTAGAAACTCCATTGAATAGAGCAATGCCAAGCTGGTTCGCCTCGATTCTCCACCACGATCGCATGATCGGGGAGTGACCACAGGACTCTTTACATTTTGGTTCCAGTGGAACTTAGACATGGCGGTGACCAAACGTCGATCGTTCTGCACTCTGGTGGGAAATCTGTCACCCACCACAACAATAATGCACTGCCGCCAAGATGTTGTTAAATTCCTATTCTATCAACGTAAAGACAACACTGTGGTCACACCCCGATCGTTCTGCTCTCTGGTGGGAGATTAGTTTGACCATTGCCCTATTAAGTAGGCTACAATTTCTGACAATCTCATTAAGTATGAATTTTAAAATGTGGAATTTATAAATTTGTCTAGGCCTAGGCCTAAGCAAAGTTGTGGATGCCTCAATGATTGTATAGCCTATCTACCTTTGCTAAGCAATAAGCATGTCTCCACTGTTAAAGACAAAAGTGAATGTGCTTTGGAATTGCACTTATTGGAAAAACCAGGTTTTGGGAAATACCTTGAGTCTAATCACATGATTAGCTTAAACTGTTTAAAGTCTATAAATAATGTAGTTTCATAATGGTTCAGATCAATAACCTCTTTGTCAACTGGCAATCATAATTACCGGTAGAGATATTTTTACCTAGCATTTAAACAAGATAATTTAGCATTTATCTTCAATTTTATATCATTTTTTTTTGTTTTCCACCAAAATCCTAAATGTGGAGTGTTTTGTGCACTCTTATGGTAAATGGTAAATTATAGGCCTAGTATTTTTCAATAGGGAATGCTCCTAATTTAAAAAAAAAATATATTCGTAACGTTGTTTCTAAAAAAAACTATTCCCAAAAAAAGTCCGTCGAAAAATGTTTTTTACTTGGTTTTATGAGGGTGTGAATATTCGTGTTTAAATTCCGCGCGTAAACAAGCCTAGCTGACTGTGGCATCCATGTGACATCACATAGAAGTATCGTTTCGTCAGTCTGCCGGTAGGGGTTCCACCGCCTGTCAAATTCATTGGTTCCTAGTCAATTCCTAGCAAAGGCAGTGGGCCCAAGGTCTTGGTTACCATGGAAACCAGAGTCGATAAAGAAGGTTCCCCGGATTAGAGTCGGTAATAGATCAAACAAAGTACAATGTTGAATAAATCAATTTGCAGATAAGTAAGGTATTATTCGTTGACAATGCATGTTATATTATGTATACATTTTTATATTATACATTATCATTATTAGGTGTAGGCTCATGCCTAGACAAACTATTAGAACATATTAAATTGCTTGACATGGATTTGACTACATTCAATTCCAGCCGGCGAGCGTGTGGTGCAGCGCGCGCGCGGAGATCTATTCAACTATTACTTTGTCGTGACGTTACGCAATGTACGGAACGTTTTAGTCCCGCTTCGCCACTAGCCAATTTAAAACCTTCATAAATACGCCAAAAATCGTTAGTTTTTAAAATAAATTTTTATTTGTGCGTATTTCTTATTATATTTTATGTTAATTACAATTAAGTCGCATACTAGAGTAGAGGAGCATTCCCTATTCAATCTAGCCTCTAAAATGTTAGAATACAATGCTAAACTAGTTTTTAAATAGGTAGTGCTACATGGAAAACCATTATTTGGAAAACGAAACTAAAATGTATCTCTAATCAAAATGCAGTAGGTACTCGGTAGGAATAATCTTAGGCCTAAACGACGTCTTCGAAAACCTAAATATTGTATTGTCCAAAATTTTGTGCAGTTTCAACTTTTTAAAGCCCGGGCTAAAAACCCAAAAAAATATTTTTTACCACGTGATCTATAGCACAATACTACACTACAATGACAGTTTAAAAAAAAATTATCTTGTTCCTGTGATTTAACACGAATTTTTCAATTTTTTTGATCCAGAAATTTGCAAAAATTGGTGTCTTGGGAAATTTCTAAAATCGGCTTTAACTTGCATCTTTTTTGGTCCACATAGATACTAGAGCATAGTACCAATCTAAAATGCCCCTTTATAACATCGTGTCTTAAAACTGTGCCCAAATATACCCTCAAACACGCAAAAATATGCATTCCAAAATCACACCCCATCTTGGTAATCAGCATATTTTGACCAAACTACTTGCCCAAATTACAAAACAAAATATAGAGAATTTACAGAAAAGGCTGTAGAGTACGTCAATATAAACCAATATTTTTTTGGATCAAAATCCTCCAAGGTCACGGGGCATAAAGATCGTCCCCATGTTATTTCTTATGGGAGATTTTTTGCCGATGGGACCTAGCTCGAAAAATGTCATGTTTGACAATTTTTTGGGAGGTCATGGTGGACCCAATAATTTTTCTGTTAATTGCTAAATTCATAACTAGTTAGCCTGAATGAAATATATTTTTTGAGTTTAGCGGTTAAATACCCCTTTAAGACTTGAATTTGATTTAGAAAACTTACTGTTACTGACTGTTGAGATTCTTAAATTTGTAATGTATACCATTAGTAAACATTTAGGGAAGTACAAAATCTAATTTCTTCATTTAAGCTATAGATTGCCTTTACTTGACGAGACTCAATTTAAAGTTGACACAATAGTTTGCTTGGCAATGTTTACGTAGCAGAGTAAAATGGTGGCTCTATTTAGTTGGAATGCAACCATCAATCCAAACAATTTTGGGGACTTCCTTCACAAAAAGAGTCATGACTTAATTCATACCTAGGAGCTTTGACCCAATTGGATAGAAGGCCTACTAAGCTAGAACCGAAAAAGTAGCCGATGATGATGATCGGTTAACAATTGTGTATTCTTTATTCAACCTTTGAAATTATTGTTGTCAAACTTTGTGCTAACAATTAAGGGAGTGAAGCTCACATGTGATGCATCACATCTTGAAAAAAGAAACAAACATAGCCGACTGTACATCTAGGCTATACTTGTGCCCTTCTGCTCATTAACCCTAGACTACTTGCCTTGGCCCTAGTTATGCCTAATTTTGACTTATAAATTATGATGAATTATTGGAAAGAAAATTTTTAAACAACATTTTCATGTACTTTCTGGAAGGGATGGGATAGTGTACGTGTACACGTTTTAATGCGTTGACAGTCGCCGGCCGGCCAAAATCTCGTCGCGCCATGCAATCGGTGCAGGTCACTGCAGCTGACAAATTGATTGTAGCATTGTTCGTCATTAGTTGGGCCTTCTGCCTACCCCTGGCGAGATCTTCTGTTATCGTTACCGCTTATCCTCCCTCCTCCCGCCCTGCCTGTCATGACAACTGACAGATGTGTGGCTCGTTGGTCTTGTGGTTAGCGTATCTGCTTCCAATGCAGAAGGTCCAGGGTTCGATTCCCGCCAAAGTCAGAAGTTTTTTAACTTCTGATTTGGACTTCAGTCCATCAGTTCTTGTCTTAGGAGTTTGTAAACGGTGACTTTGGAGCCGTCCTAGCAACGAAGCACATAATAAATTTCAGAGTTGTTCTGAATCGGTCTTGTTGATTCTGGCGTTGATTCGCGGGTGTTCGCACTGTCCATACCACTGATTGCTATATTTCCTATTAAAAAATATCGATTTTTGGTTGGTTATCGTTCACTCGTCGATTTCGTCGGGGCCTGCAGGGTTGGCTTGGTCGCTTTGATTTAAAGTCCCCCACTGAAAATCAGTTATATAACTGAGTGGGTAGACTCTAAATAAAATTAATTAATTTATTTATTTATTTATAGACGTTAAATAAATAATAATAAAATAATAAAATGCAAGAAGCAAACTCTCGTCTCCAGGCATGTACTTGTCCGCTCGGCCGCTCCGGTCGGCATTTTATCGTTTGTCTCTCACCGTTACATCATGACGTGTGTGAAATACCGATCGAAGTTCGAAGTTTAATTACACAGTGTACGTGTACATGCCCTGACAGCCAAGAGTGTGCACGTTTAGGAAAGTACACGCATTTGCCCATCCCTACTTTCTGGCTAGCCCGAGCAAAATGTCACTAGCGTTGGAGGAGCGTTATTTTCGACCCCAGGTCACAACTACCGGTGCAGGTATCTAAAAATGTATCATATATTAGGATTACCAAAGTCAAAAAATGAAAAAGGGGACCGTCGTTAGTTTCAATTCCAGTGCCTACAGGTGGTTTTGTATCTTCAAGCTGACCGTGTGTTTTTTCAGACATTGGCACACACGCTTCAGGCGATGGGCCAGGATGAAGGGGCCTACCAACAGTACATTCCCTTGGCCCTCCACTTGGCTGAAGACTACTATCTGCTGCATCAAAGCAGGGATGTCCAGTTGCTCATCGCTTGTTGTATCGCAGACGTACTTCGGGTGTATGCCCCAGAAGCACCATACAAAGACCCCGAACAAGTTAAGGTAGGCGCCGAGGCGGCAGTTGACATTCAGTTCATTTAGAAGAGTGGGATATTTTCCAGTAGGCTATTCATACTGTAGGCCTACTTATTGCAATATTGTATGGTAACTTGATAGGCTTTAAATTTTAATCTAAAAACATTTTCTAAATGTTTGTAGGCCTACCCTACGATAGTTTCATTTTATTGATAGGCCTAGATCTAAAATACCAATGTTGGAACTATAATAATCATTCTTAGTTCTCTTAAAGATATCGGGAACAAATTTGATTCAACTAAAACTTCAAAACTTAAAGTTAGTCCTACTACAGTCACTTTCCATCAGCTGCTAGTTTATTTATCTGGTTTTAGTAATTTTTAAACTGTAGGCCTACTGTATTTTTGGTTCTACCGTAAGTAGTAAGAAAGCCTAGGCCTATTCAAACCATCAATAATACTGTACCGTACATGAAAGGATTTTTCTATGTTTCAGACTATTTTCCTGTTTCTGATAAAACAGTTGTCAGGATTAAAGGATCCCAAGGATCCTGCTTTCAAACGCTACTTTTATCTGCTCGAGAACTTGGCTTACGTCAAGTCGTTCAACATGTGTTTTGAGTTGGAAGATTGCCAGGAGATATTCTGCGCACTCTTTTCCCTCATGTTCAAGATAGTCAAGTAAGTAGTACCTACTGACAATGATGATTGCCACTGAACAGCTTCATTCAAGTTTTACATGCTTATCTAATTTCAATTACAATTGATTATTTAATGATTAGTAATTTAGATCTTTTACCTAGGCTACCTATTATTCATATATGAAATGAATGACTAACTTTTGAGAGTCATTTGAAAGAGAAAAGTTTTGAGAATGGTCTTTTACCTTCTTTGTAGGCACTGTATGAGAATAGGAATCTTGTTGCTTCTGTCTGATACTGCGTAAATAACTCTTTGGTGGAATTTAATGAGCGAGCCAGTCCTTGCATATTGTCACCATGATACCAAGAAAATGTAGGCCTGCTGTAACCCAATTAACTTGCGAATAAAATTATCTGACTTTTGACATCCCTAAATATTATAAATGTGGCTAGTAGACACTGTATTAAAATTTAAACAAAAAATTGGGAGAAAACAAATATAGGCCTAGGTAAGACAGGTAGGTAATTGAGGTGATCTCGTAACCAGTCCAAAATTTGTGTTAGAATTTAAAATAAACATTACGAGGTTAGGGTATCGTGCAAAGTGCAGTGGTTTTACATTTGTTTCCCTTAAATTGATGACTGATAAAACCACCTTGCTTTGCACAAACCTTAACCCACTAAAACTTCATGGTGGCGCACAAGATCACAAGACACAAGAATGGAAATTTGTGTTTGGTGGTTTCTTATGTAAAAGTTTGATTACTCCCTGATTTGCTGTTCCTGATTTTTGGCAAGCCTCATACTATTCGTTTGAGTGGGATCGCCGGATCGTCTAAAAAATCTTTTTTTTCTTTTTTTGATGATTTTTTTCCTTTTCTTTTCTTTTTCCCCTCTTTTATGTTTGGTGCATTAATTAATTGCATTTAATATCCTTTTTGAATTTGTTTACAAAATTATTGTTATTAATAGCCTACACTGTTGTTTTAACTTTTAATAATATTAATTACTACCTACCTAGGCCTATTTCAATTTTCCAAATATTTATTTTTTTATTTTATTTACTTTGTTGTGTCTGCATCTAGGCCTATGTAATTACTAATTATATTTGGCCTATTTAGTTTTATTTATTTATTCAGTTAAAAACTGATTTACAAGGAGGAGGATAACTAAATAAATCTAATTACATAGATGCAGAGACAACAATGAACTGCAGTTAAGCTAATATTTGAAATAGTAATATTACAACAACAATGCATTAAAACACAATAATTTTGGTAAAAACTAAAAACACAATAATTTTGATTGGTAATGGTAGTTGCCCTCCTTTGTAAATCAGTTTTTTAACTGAATAGGATAGACGTTGAATAAATCAAATAAGGACTGATATTATTACCAAGGCCCATTGTAATTGCAACTCTATGCACTTGCCAGTCTATTCTTGGGTTCCCCACAAAAATACCTCTTACTACGTTATCTTCGTCTTACAGCGACGAGCATTCTGGCAAGGTCAAGAGCTTCATGCTGGATGTTCTTTGCCCGCTGATTACTGAATCCGACGTTGTCTCCAATGAACTCTTGGATATTGTTCTCATGAACATCGTCGAACCAATCAAGTCGCAGAAAAAGAATTCCTACCTGCTAGCCAAGGAGCTTGTCATTAAGACTTGTGATACGTTGGAGCCGTACATTCAGGCGGTGAGTGTACAATTTTATTTAATTAGGCCTACCTAACAGGCCTACGAGTTACTTGGATTTGTTAATCCAATATATATGTGAAATCAAATATTAAGTTCATAAATTAATAAGAATTATTTATTTATTTATGTCTATTTATGTCTCTATTTGCAACAGGCAATGTAGCCCACTAGTGCAAATTTAATAGAGAAGGGAGGAGGGGAAACCCGGTACCGGCACATAGCCTACTCCTACCGAAAAGTACCAAGGGGACCAACGGCTTTACGTCCCATCCGAAAGGACGGTGTAACTTTTGACAGTCATATAGGTTCCTCCACTAACCCGGACTGCCGAGCAGACGGCGCCAAGGAGAACGAAGCTGTCACACAAGCTTACGAACCCTAGTCTGCTCTAGCCAGCGATATACGTGTGTTTCAGGGCAGAGCGGCGACCCACTCAACCCCTGACCACGCCCGATGTTGCTTAACTTCAGTGTTCGAGTGGGAACTGGTTAAACGACCGCGGCTAAATCGCTGGCAATTAAATAATGCTAACTAGGCTCTATAGGCTTAACATAGTGTTGAATATGATACACATTGGGCCTAGAGGGTAGATGTGCATTTTCTTAAAACATTTTAAAAACATATGATTGGCTGGCCTAGGCCTTTATTTTACTTTCAATTAGATATGAATGTATGTATTGAAGTTTTGTTTCTCTTGTGTTAGCATACAATCTACATATTACCGTATTTCCACCTTATAATACGTAGGCCTACTGTACTGTGTATTGTGTCTGCATTGAGGGCATACATTATTATGTCATATTAACCTATCTAAATCCCGTTGGTATCAAATCCTAATAAGCAACACATTCATCACCACTACACAATGCTCTAAATTGGTGAACTTCATCAACAATCTATCTTTCTTTCTAACATACAGCGTAGCATAGCCCAGATCATTCTATCTCTGTTGTGAGTTGTTTTCAATCTCCTCAATACTTGAAATTGATTCAAGATAACATTTTGTTTTTCAGTTCTTCAACCACGTACTTATACTCGGCAAGGAGGAGAAGGGCCTCCTCATCTGCGGTAAAATCTACGACCTGATCTACGAACTGAACCACATCTGCCCATCCGTGCTACTGGCGGTGTTGCCGCAGCTCGAATGTAAACTACGCAGCGGCCAAGAGAACGAACGTCTCGGCGCAGTGGCGCTACTGGCGAGGATGTTCAGCGAGAAGGACTCACAACTGGCGAGGCATCACATACAGTTGTGGCGAGCGTTCCTGGGAAGGTAATGAAATTGTAAAAGAAAAGGCTTTTGTTCACTTGTGCCGTTACTTAAACACTCAAGTCTAGCTCAAATAAAATAAAATTTGCCAATTAATAGGTACAGCCTAGTCTAATTATTGAGATTGAAAGTAGGCCAATTTGTGAGTATATATTCCTTAGAATTTGTTTTTGTCCTGCCAGTATATTGTGTTAAGCTTGAAGTAGAACCGTCCAATAATATTCCCCGAGTACTTGACCTAATTTAATAACCAACATGAATAGATATCGATAGTCCCATGCACGGTTAAGCTATGTATTACAGTGGACTTGTTACAACTGAGTGAAATGTAGACCGTCAAATGCATACTTCGGGTTTGCACATTAGGCCATCCCACAGCCTTACATCCGACAAGAACATATCGCTTTGCTTGCTTGAATTGAGCGCAGACGTTTACAAATACTGTTCGAACTAACCTCTTGTGTTTCCAGGTTCAACGACATAAGCGTTGCAATACGCATCAAGTGCGTCCAGTACTCTATGCATTTCCTACTGAATCACCCGGAGTTGCGTAAGGACATCACCGAGACGCTGAAGATGAGACAACATGACGCGGAGGAGAACGTCAGATACGAAGTCGTCATGGCGATCGTTACGACTGCCAAGCGAGATATCGAAGTGGTCTCCCACAGTGATGATCTGCTGGAGTTTGTCAAGGAGCGGACTCTAGATAAAAAGGTTGGGACTTACGTTTCTGTGATATTTAGCTCTATTAGGGTCTTCCCTGATTATTGATTAATCAAATAATTGAAAAGTAATTGATTGTTTATTCCAACAGTTAAAAGCATCAATTTCCCATTAAAAGATGTTTTTTTCTCTCTCTACACTCATTGAGAAAGGTCATGTGGACCGAAAATGTTTTGATTATGTAGTTTCTTTGTTTCTTTGTGTATTTGTGTTTATGTTATCTTTCGCGGCGTGCGTACTCCATTTAAGGTAAGCTGTTGGCACCCTATCTCTTTGTGTCATTTACATGATCCAGCCTTTTGGTATTCCTTTCAAACACATGAACTTTGAACAATTTCATTAATTTGTCATTGTTTGATTTCTACTATGTAAATTGAAAACAAAATAAATTCTCCAAAACTGAAGAGGTTACGCTAATTTGACTTGCTCATAATTATTATAAGTTTTGTTTTTCTCAGTTAAAATACTCAAATTGTATGTTCTTCAGTTCAAGATTCGCAAGGAGGCGATGTCTGGCTTGGCTATGATCTACCGGAAGCATCTAAACGACAGTGACGTACCTCAGGCTACTAAGAAGGCGGTGACTTGGATCAAGGACAAGATTCTCCATGGCTACTACATGACGGGCATGGAAGACAGGTGAGCTAGATACGCGACTTGCTGGACAAGTCGGCCTATAGAACAAGGGAAGGGTTACTTATAACTCGCTACGTTACATCATAGAGGTTCATACTTGTGTGAGATGGTGGAATTAATTAATCTATTCCGGATCGATTCCTGTCTGCATCGATTCCGAAGGTGTTATCATTCAAATGTTGAAAACTAAGAATATGTGCACCTCGTCTCGAGCAGCTACCTACAATCTTTAAGGTAAGCTGTTGGTCTCCTCTCGCCTTTCCCCAACCACAAACACCAATCAGACTGTTTAGTACAAGTTCCCGATGATGACTTTCTATCCTTGCTCGCTTATTAACAGTGACGAAAAACACGGCGCTACACATGTGCCTGAGGCTCGGTGTGGTTCTGAGGGAACATTAGCTGCTCATTGTAAGGAGATTCATGTGTTAGATTCATTGGCCCACACTGGCTTGTTTGTTAGCTTCAGTTTACCCTTCTTCACTCTGTTTGTTCTGGCATGCCTATTTTGAACTCAACTTTCTGTTGGAATGTTTTTACATTAAATACGGTATACTTACAAGTGGTTCCTAAAAATAATAATCATCTTAACTCAGTTCCAACTATGTCGGGCTAAGTGGTGCTTTTCCACCATTATCTGCTAGGGCATGAAACATTAGATACTGAGCTTGCCAGACTCAGTGTTTCCTCCAAATCATCTTCCTCCTTCCTCTCCACCAATTTACTCCACTCTCTTCTGTCCTCCCACAGCTTTACTCTTGCCACATGCTCCCATACCATCTCGTTTTCCAACGTCATCTTGAATTACTCTTTCCCCATTTCTCTCTTGGCCTTCCTACTTTTCTTTAGCCCTCCTCTGCCGCTTCAAATTCTCGTCTTGGGATCCTCTCCCTGCCCCATCCTTTCATACGTCCAAACCATCTTAGACGTTCTCTTTCTAAAAATAAAAGTAAATATTATAAATTATAATAGCCCACCTCCACAAATTACCAATTTGTGAACAACATACAAACAGCATTTGAAGTATTTTCATTTTTATTCTTAATTTCAAACTGTTTGTTTCTGTTAGGCTAGTCGACTTGCGGGTTGTGTGTTCGTTAATTTTCAATTATTATTATTATATTTATTATTATTTCGTCAATTTACACTAGCATCACTAGACTGTTTTTACTTTTTAGTGCTTATACCAACACTTTGGTACCTATATAATCTTGCCGACATTATTAGTATATTATGAACCCATTTTTTATATTACATATTTTTTATTATTCACATTTATATACAGTACTATTAGTATATTACAAACAAACCTAATGTTATAGTCATTCTCAATAGGCATGGCACATGGGAAAATGACGTTAATTTTGATATTTGTAGCTTTTGTAACCTTTTCCCCAAGGAATAATTTAAGTTGCGTCAACTGAAGTTGTTGAACGTGTTTGCGCAGGTTGTTGGTGGAACGTCTGCTCAACACATGTTTGGTCCCCTTCCAACTCGCGCCGGAGGAACGGATGAAGAAGCTGTATCATCTTCTTGGAACGATAGACGAGAACGCCACTAAAGCTTTCATCGAGCTGCAGAAGCATCAGCTAGCGTAAGTTTTCATTTGTGTCTTAGTTGCCGCAGAGGCAGGTATTTGGGGTGAAAATAAAAGTCAAATTTTGTTTCTATTATGCCCAAAAGCGGTGAAATGGCGGTGAAAATAATTCAACATTTAGTTGAAAGCTCTATTATTATTATTATTATTATTATTATTATTATTATTATTATTATTATTATTATTATTATTATTATTATTATTATTATTATTATTATTATCTTGCTCCCCCTGATATATTTTTTTAATTTTTGGTGTGAGATCTTGTAAAAGACTTGCAGGTGGCAATAAAATGTAGGTAGTTATGTTTGTGGTGGAACTTATTTGTTTTCTTTGGTTTGGTTCTGACCAAAAGCGTTGAATTGGTGTTGAAAATTATTTATAAAGTTATGGTTTTTAACGGCAAAAGTTCATTTTCACCAAAAATACCTGGCTTTAGTTATTAGATTAGGGCCGGCCCAGTTAATTCTATTTTTACGCATTTATCTTTGGATGTTATGACAGTTCTTATGAGTATAGAAATTCTTTTTCAGAACTTTTTGGGATAAGGCTTCTTATTGGGGCCTGTAGGCCTACTGTTTGTAGATGGCTGAAGGTTTATGGTGCTAACAGAATTGCTGTTGGCTGTGTCGATAAATTGAATAAGTCTGTGAACATTGTTGAAGAAACAGTTATTCTGTAACTAACAAATTATTGCTGTTTATACTCTAAAATAATCGTATGGACGGTATGTGGAGATGTGTTTTGGCAAGTGCAGGTGTCTGTTTAGTGTTTTCCCTGATGATGACTCTATATCCTTGCTCGCTTATTAACAGTTACGACAAACACGCCACCTTGCAGATGCCTGAGGCTCTGCTGGGTTCTGAGGGGATAAAACATTAAAAATAAATAAATAAAACGTAGTAAAAATTAGGGTTGCTGTTTGATAATTGATATATCGATCGATACGATTATTTCCCGAAACGATCGATAATCGATTCAGTCTTCCAGAATCGATTATCGATATTTCGATAATCGAATAGCTCGCCCGCCCGAAATTTTGTAATTTACCGCCCGCTCTGCAGAACTTCATAAAATAGTACCAGTCAAGACATTAATCGCTTTATTCCGTGAAAAATGCGTCCACTGCGAGATCTACAACACTCGTAAGGCGTGAAGTACGAAGCGCCTGCACTGTGCAGTATAGGCCACCAGCATGACGCGTGTGTGTTACGGGCCGGCTCGGCTCGGGCGGCAGGCGGCTGCATTCCCGCGCCGATCAGGCGCTGATTGCACAACCTCGGTGCGTCACGGCCAAGCAAGGTCAACAAGTATTTTATCGAGATGCATTCCTCCCCATTCCACGCCAACTCGTAATCGCTTTTCTTCTTTCCGTAGTGCTACGATAATATTATCTTATCAGTTCTCTCATACCAATATTACGTCGTCTTCCATACTAATGTCTTAACAATATTCATCTCGTCACGAAATAAATATCGGAGCATTGAATAGTTAAACTGATAATATCTCGTAAATGAATGAACGACAATCTCAACAAAAGCTGAAATGAAACTTCACAGAACCACAATTTCCAAGAAGAACGACCTTCACAAAGACAACACTCAATCAAGCCGGGTAGCGTAGCGCGGTCTGTCTACTCCACTTAGCTCGCTCTCGTCGCGCCGGCCAGACGCGTGCGGTGGGGGGGGGGGGGAGCTCGTGAAAGACTATTATAGCGTGGAAAAACCCTGTTCTGAGCAAATAGATGGAACAAAAGGATGCACTCGCAAAAGGTTTAAGTTTAGGCCTAATTTTAATTCGATTATTGCGATCGTTAGGTCTTTTTTTAATTCGATTATCGCGATCGATAATCGATTTAACTGGTCCAATTATCGATACTGAAATTCGTATCGAACGGCAACCCTAGTAAAAATACATTCTATGTGAATCACTTCAACACTTCTCAGTTTCCAGGATGACTAAAAGTTACTAGATGAAATTCTATCGTCACTAATTGAATTTTGTAAATTAATGTTAGAAATGTTGAAAATTGATAGTGTTGGGATTTGATTATAAATTTGTAATTGATGCCAAATCAATAATTTTCAAAATTTTGACATCAAAACTTCTTCAACGACATAATTTTTTTTAAATTTTAAAATACGTACTAGGTAATGTAATGATGCAAGAAGTAAATTAGATTTATTTTACATTGTTTCACTTTCAGGAGCGATTTCCCTTTAAAAAATAAATAAATAAGACGGCAAATTGATGTCGAATCGAAAGTCAATTTTTGCTTCGATGTCGAATCGAATAATCGATGTCAAGTCGCAACCTACAAATGGATATTTCTTGTAGGGGTATATAGGCCTACCCTATACTAACGAGTGTTTGCCCGTCAGTGTGCGTCGTAACGTGTGCGAGTGGCTGGAGTTCCACCGGCTGCCCCCGTCTGCGGAGCGCGACAAGGACATAAGTGCCAAGCTGATTGTGCTCTCGAGACACCTACCGGAGCCGGTGAAAGCTCAGGAGTTCCTCACCAAGTTCTCGCAGCATCTCTTCAAGGATCAGATGCTGTTGAACGGCATGGAGAACATCGTCAGGGCAGACATCAGCTGCAAAGAGTGCGCCGACACTACGGTAAAGAACAGAAACAATACAGTAGATTTGTATTTAGAGTGTACCCACAATTTCAGTAGTAAAGAAGGCTGATTATTCTCATTCATGGGCTGCCTAGATTTTAATGGATCTAGGCAAAAACAGTTTAAATATTGATATAGCGGCTGGATACATTTAAAATTTTATTCATTCTGCAAAATATAATTAGGATTATTTTATTTAAATTTATTATAGTAGGCATCATTTTGAGGTGGATAGTAGAAATTATTCTCCATCAAGCAATTAATTGTACAGCAGCAAATAGCTCATTTCTAACATATTATTTAGAATGAAGTGGTGGTGGTTGGTAATTTTTTAGTGAATCCCTATTATAGTATGGCCACATATCAGGAACACAAGCATGTCAAGGAATGCCATATAATGAGAATCTGCTGAGATGTTCAATTTGACTTTATGTTTATGTGTGTTTAATCCAACCTCTTTTCCAAGCGTAGTGCCCAATAAGCCGATATATGCTGTCAGCAGATACTAGGCCTATGTAGAAGCTATCATGAAGTTGGCTGATGATTTGCATTGTGCTTGCTTTCAGAGTCTCGTGTTGAAAAAGCTCGGACAACCGGTCATGACAAACCTCTACTACAACACAGTGAAAATGTTGTTAGAAAGAATATCCTCGGTCATGATCGATAGGCAAGCTCTTAAGGTACCTTAGCACTATTATCAATTTTAATTATGCAGCCTTTCATATTTATCACATGACAGATTGTAGAACCGTAGTTGTCGCATATGGTAAGCATAAAACTAAATGGTACTACACCTAGTAGTACTCTATGCTTATTGAATGAAGTTTGTGGCAAATTTGTTTGCTTGTTACTTACTCTTGACTTTGCTCACCCTAGCTAGAGGACTGATTCCTCTAATAACAAAAACTGTGTGACAATATTACAATGATGAATCAATTTTAGAGTAGGTCAGGTTTAAGATCATGATTTTTAGGTCTTTACACTACTCAAAATAAAACAAAGATTACAATATTTCAAAGGTTTATCAACCTCCTTCATCAGGTTTTTATTATAATGTCATCCCTAACTTCTTCTTCTTTTCGTGCCCACAATAGACATTATTAATTCGTGCTCTGTTTTCTGCAGATCTTGATTGGTTACATAGAAGACTGTTTAAATGGTGGCAACCTTATCGATGAAATTGGCCTCCATCCCAACACTGCAGGAGATCGTGGCTTGAAACTTCTAGTGGTAAGTGCGACATAATTGATTACTTCACAATGAGGTGTAGGCCTAAGGCTACTTTCAAAATTGTTAGGCTGAGCTATTAACTGCAGATCAGTGGTGAATTTCTAGCTTTATATTTGAGTGCTAGAGTAGAAAATTTCCCTCTGACCATTCTACATGGAAAGTAAAATTTGCACGATGTCTAATCTTTGACAATTTAATTAGTAAGACTGAAAATAATGAGTATGGACTCTGACCATAGGCCTAACCACGCGGATAATTTACGCATGTCATAAATACTTATCTTTCTTTCTAGATGCTGTCGTTTGTGTTCCCCTCCCACTTCCTGCACGAGGAGATAGTGAACCACCTCGTGGCCTTCCTCGACATGGAAGACGAGACCGTCGCCCCGCTAGTCCTCTCGGTTCTAACGTTCCTCGGGAAGTACAAGCCGATCGGCCAGCTCTTCCCCCACATCGTGGAGGGGCTCGTGCCCGTGTGTCAGCGGCTGGCCCAGGAGGGGACGCCCAAGCAGGCCAAGCAAGCCATTCGGTGCCTCTTTATCAACATGACTGACGGACAGGACGCCGTGTTCACAGAGATATTAGAGGTAGGCCCGCGTCATCTACGTGTATTTACTTGCGTAATGTATATAGTAGCAATTTTAGCTACGGTACATAGAATTTCTGGTTAAAATATTTTATTGTCATAACTTAGTTTTCTTATATCCTTGTTATGTGTATCTAGGACTTGTATTAACTTAAATCATTACTCCATCATGCAATTAAATTGTAATTTTTAAATTTTAATATCCTTAGACAGAGTTCTTAGAATCCTTAGAAATCCTTAAATGAAATACTCAATTCCTTGAAAAAAAATGTACCAATTTCAATATGATATCAATATCCAATATTATAAAACTATAATTGTTGTTTGTGACAAAAAATGGGTGAGAAAATTTAAATTTGAAAAAAAATAGAAGCCCTATTTTTTAAATATGAGGCCAAATAGGGTTAATAAGGTATTATATAACCTTTAACACATTTAACAATTTGTATGATCTCACAATTGCGTTTTATGACCCGGCACGTACCAGCCAGGATTTATTTAATTTAGACTACTTACCCAGCACCTCCACCAAAATTACGAAATTTAGCATTTTTTGTGTGTAAGTTTTGATATGAAAAATATTCCCACTTATATCGATTTTTGTGCCTTGCTTTAGTTGGAAACAGCTTGAAAGAGGAGAAAATAAAATAAAAATAAATTGGAATCAAAATCCGTTAAATTGGATGAAATCCTTAAAAACGGCAACCCTGGCCTAGAATTATGTTTAAAAAACTGTTGGGAGTACCGGTACTTGGGTTTTAGCATTCTGTTTGTACCGTGGTATGGACATCTTTTCCAGTGTGTATTTTTTAAAATTAAATTCTTGCAGTTAGGTATATATCAATTTAGTTGTATGTTTTGTTCTTACAATTTAATGTTTAACTATTCGAGGTACTGTTTGTATAGTCTTAACTTAGCGGGTTAGCCTATTGCTGTGAGCATGTTTTGTGGTTATTGGTGAAGATTCAGATCTCTTGTATTTACATTTATTGACATTCTTTGTTTGCGTTTCAGAAAGTCAAAGAAAACTTGAACCCGTCGTCTGACTTCTATAGGACTGCGATCGTGTCATTAGGACACATAGCCTACAATCTACCTGACAAATATCCTGTTCATATAAAGAACATTATCTCACGAAAGGTACGTCAATTCAGTCGTTTATAATGGGGTTAAGTTTGAGTTATAGATGTGTGCCAACACAACTGTGGCCCGTGTCATTACGTACTCAATTTGTACGCCCGTCTCTGGGCCAAGTCCGGTAGCCATGAGGAACACATCTCCCCTATGCGATAAGCTTACGGCTTATGGCAGCGGAATCAAGATGACCTCGCCGCCCCACGCCTCCTATTTTCTCTACCAATTACTCGTGGTACACACTTAGTATACGCTTGAATCACTTGCAATCAATTCCACTCAGACCCATCCGTTTGGCCAGGGCTTTTGTGGTATTGTAGGATCTGTAGCGTTAAATTATCTTCAAATGTATGTACGTGGTTTACCACATAATTTTCTACAAGCTTTTATTCAGTGATGGAATTTTGTAGTTCTCTCGTTTGAATTGCGATACCAAACCGTTTATCTTACAATTCAATTCATTCCTTTTAGCATTTTCAGCTATTATTACATTTTTAACTATATTTCATGGTAAACAACACAACCTTACTAATATATACTCAAAGCCAAATACATTTTATTACAAGAAAATGAAAAAATGAACAATGCAAACATTTCATCACCTCTGCAAGACTATATTCTTTCCTTACAAAATTACACATTCCTGTCTAAGCTACTTCCCAGCACATTTTATCCTATTATCTATCTTATTATATAATTCTCATACCACTGTAAGAATTAGCCTTTGAGAAATGGACTTATTTCTACATTCACAATCACATTGTGAGCTCTCCTAGTGTTTATATTTTGGACTTCAGTCATAAAGATTGTTTTTGTAGGTACCCTGTACTCACCTCTTACTATTTTATGTATAAATGTAAGGGTATTTAAGGAGGAAACATTGTTATATTGACAGCCATTTTCAAGGTTATCGAGCATATCTTGATCTTTGAGTACATGTTTCCTTTCAATATTGCTCTCATAGCCCTGTTTTGGATTTTTTTGTAGCTTTGACATACTCATTTTATCTACTCCCCATAATAGTGTTCCACAAAAATTGAGATGAGGTTTTATAAGTGCATTATATATTACTATCAGTGTTTTAGCAGGTACAAATCTCCTAAGTCTGAATAGTATATTTGTTTTCCCACTTATTTGCTTACTTATATATTCAATATTGCTGGTAAATTTGAGATGTTTATCTATTATTACTCCTAAGTACTTAAATTCATCTACAAAACTAAGTATACCATCATTCATTACTATTGCCCAGTCTTTTCTCTCAGTAATTTTCTTATCTATAACGCCCGATGATGTGATTAGCATACATTTTGTTTTTACTTCATTAGTTTAAGCTTATTTCTTCTAGCCAGTCCAGATGATTTTTAATTCCTCATTTAAATTTCACACAATATTTTTATATCCATAACCAGATAAGATACTAGAGTATCGTCTGCAAACAAGTTCAATATGACTCTACTAACACATTCATTGATATCATTAATGTACATTATAAACAACAACGGCCCAAGGACCGAGCCTTGAGGTACTCCATATCTACACTTTTGTTTGCTTGATAACTCCCCATCATATTTAGTTTCCTGAGATCTATCTAACAAATAACTTTCGAACCATTTATATACACTACCAGACATCTTATATTTGCACCTAAGTTTACTTAAACGTTATCTTTGTCTATGTCTCAAAGGCTCGTTTGAAATCTAGAAAATTGCCACTGTTATTTTCCAACATCCATATCTTCTTTCCACTCAAGGTAATGTTTTCTGCAGAACAGTTTCACAAGAGTGATTTTTTACGGAATTCTGATTGATTAGTACTTATTAATTCTCTCTGCTCGCAATATTCCATTAGTTGTTTATGTACCACTTTCTCTAACACTTTCTCATATATAGGTAACATATTAATTGGTCTATGTTCTTCCCCCTTACAAGTGTTTTTAACTTTAGGCACAGGTATACAGTAGAAATTTCCATTTCTCAGGGATATCCCCTGTGTCAGTGACATATTTATAACCTCTAGCAACTCCTGCCCATATGCCCCAAATGTATTTTTTAATACTTCAGTTGAGATGCCTTCCATCCCTTCTTATTTGGCAGTTTTGCAAATAATGTCCTTCAGCTCAGCAAATGAGATATTTTATGCAGAACGTCTTCTTGCGATAAGTCGCTATCTCAAGAGCCTCCATCTATCTACCAATTACTCGTGGTACACACTTAGTATACGCTTGAATCACTTGCAATCAATTCCACTCAGACCCATCCGTTTGGCCAGGGCTTTTGTGGTATTGTAGGATCTGTAGCGTTAAATTATCTTCAAATGTATGTACGTGGTTTACCACATAATTTTCTACAAGCTTTTATTCAGTGATGGAATTTTGTAGTTCTCTTGTTTGAATTGCGATACCAAACCGTTTATCTTATGATAAAACCAAATTAACCTACGCCTTCACATTGATTTAAAGTTTAAACGTTGATATCCAGTATGCAAATTTGAATTAAAAAAATAAAAATCTGTAGGCTTACACTTGGAGTAAATTCCCGAAGTTGACCAAAATTCACTATTTCACTAATTTTTAATTCAAAATCAATGAAGTAATTTAGGAATACGCGTACTGGATAGCATAGATTTATTCTCTATTAACGTTAATGTGAAATTTGATAGTGGTATTATAAACCGTTTACCCGGAAAAACCAGAAAGCTGAGCGCTTAAACTCGTCTCCGCGCCAGCCTCAGCGACTCCTCTTACCTAGCTTACTCTTCTCCACCATGAACATAAGTGGTTTTTAACTGTCTCTTTCAGATTGTAAAAGAATTGCTGGTTAAGGAGACGTCTATGAACTTTGACAGCAACTGTGATGTAGGCGACTGGTGCACAGAAGAAGATCTCCCCGAGGAAACTAGGTGTAAGGTGCGTACATAATTGTTTATTGTTTTTTTAATTTCACTTGTCTTATTTAAAAATTTGGTTGTACAGGCCTAGTCCAATCTTTCCAAAATCTTTTGTTACCTTAAATAAATTTGATTTTATTTTGTAATAAATTCTCCAAATATGTGGGGCCTACATATATTTTAGCCTAGTGCAAAATTATATAAGTTGGTCTAAAACCAAAACGTCCAAAAATATTGGCATCAACAAATAGGCCTTAAGTCAGGGCTGCCACTGATATTTTTTTCAAATCCTGTATGAGGACGTTAAATATCCGCAAATATCCGTGAAAAGTCTAAAAACGTTGATTTCATTGATCAAACTGTGAAAATGGATAAATGTGATGTTTATATTTGTTACCATCTTAACCTAAAAGTTGCCAAGGGCCTAGGCCCATGCACAGATGAGAAGAAAGGAGCCAGAAACGCCCGTGGTTGCTTTAATTAAGATTGCATACAAATTTAAAATGCTATTTATTTACAGAAACTTTATTTTAAACATTAAAATAATAATTATTATCTGACCTGGTTAAAAAATTCTAGGTCTAGGCCTAGGCCCTATGAATGTTGCATCACAATTTTGACCTAGGCCTAGCCTTGGCCCATGTGTTGTGTTCTATAATAACATTGCAGAACTTGATAATAACATTTTAATCATACTAATTCTATTTTTCACTTTTAATATCACATAATCCAAACTTTATAAACAAAAACGAAAGAAAACAATTTTGTAGGCTCTTGGCTGTTCAATTTAACTTGCATCCTCCCCAAAAGCAACTGCTTGGCTGTTTCCTTGCTTTTTCTCAATGGAAACAGTTCCTACTACACCTGGGACATGGCATGGCTCCGCCCATGCTCCGCCCCCTATCGAAAGTCGAATCGATTATCGCCCCGCCTTCAATGTTTACAATCGAAATTAGCCCGCGCAGATTCAAATATACGAAAATAAGCATAGAAAACATAACTAACAAAATATCCGTAAATAAGACTAAAAATCCGTTTATCCGTTTTGCACCCTTAATATCCGTAAAAACGGATAAAATCCGTTAAAACGGCAGCCCTGCCTTAAGTTATAGTTTATGTAAATATTTTATTGTTATTTTCAGGAGATATTATTGTATGAGCCCCAACCACTAGTTTACTCGTGAAATAGATATTAAAGAATAAAATGTATGAAAAGTTGGTCCAAATATTTAAAAAAAATTATTGAGAAAGCAAAACAAATATGGATTTAAAAATATAATTTTAATTTTTAGACCACATTTTTTCATTACCTCTCCCAATCGACACTAGCCTGTTGTCAGATGTGAAGGTCACACTTTTTTCCAGTTGGAGGGTATGAAGACGATGGCACGGTGGCTTCTCGGACTCAAGGCTGACACTCTCTCCGCGCAGAAGACTTACCGCATGCTGAACGCGTTCATCGTAAACCGCGGTGACCTACTGCAACAAGGCAAGCTGACCAAGAGCGAGATGGCGTGGCTGCGGCTGGCGGCAGGCTGTGCCATGATGAAGATCTGCGAGCAGAAGGGAGTCGGCGATCAGTTCAACGCGGAACAGTTCTATAATCTGTCACTGCTCATGACGGTGAGATCTGGACTCCGATAACAATTTCTTAACTTTTTCAGTTTAGTGAATACGTATGGACGAAGGTTTGATTTAGGCCTACTTTCCGATTAAAGTCACAATATTGGAAGCTAAAAGACCGCACTTAGGCTTGTAATACTGAACCTAATTCATAACCTCTAATGTGAACCTTTGTGCTCAGTGTTTTTAGAATTTCTTTAAAAAATTATCAGATATTATTTGATTTACATAAACAATAGGTATTCTACACCCTTTTTTATATTTGATTCATTCATTAAATGCATATAATATATATTTTTTATTTGTTACCAAAATTGTTGTGTTTAAATGCATTGTTGTTGTAATGCTACTATTTCAAATATCTACGAAAATGTAGTTTATTGTTGTTTCTGCATCTATGTAATTAGATTTATTTAGTTGTCCTCCTTTGTAAATCAGTTTTTATAACTGAATAGGATAGACGTTAAATAAATAAATAAATAAAAAAATAAATAAATAAAAAAGTGTTTTATAAAATATAGCAAATTAAAAATATTGGTGTAGTAGTGAAGCTTTTTTTCACACGCACTTATTAAGCTATTTTAAAAGTGTTTCCATAAAACTTTGTAAAATACACTTAATCTATTCTCTAGGGCTGTGCGAGCCTAGAATTTTTAAGTCGAGCCAGCCGAGCCGAGTATTAAAAAAAAAGCTTGATTTTCGAGCCGAGCCGAGCTTTTTCAATAAAAAAATTAAATTAAATTAAAAATGGTTAGGCTACATGTTTTCTAGGGATCATCGGGTACCCGGTTCTAGAAATTACCCGGAGCCGATTATAAGATCAGGGTATTTTTCGCGACCGTTTTTAGGCTAATTCACGGGTTTATTATTTTACGCGCTACGTCGATGCGATCTTTGAACTTTCCCGCGGAGCCTGCCCGCTAGGGATGTCAAAAAGCGTGTATTTCACTAAACGTTTACACCCTACTCAAAAAAGCGTGTACACGTTTACGTCTACAGGCGCTATATCTGTGTTTACTTTTAGTTTTTGATAGACATAATATATTTTATGAAAATTACTTGGTTTCTGCATAGTAATTGACCCCCACAAGCACCAAGTAATAAAGAGCCCTTCCGGAGTCCCTGTTGATTCGAATTTTACTGAGTAGGCCTACGGAAGACAACACTGCAAGTCTAGAAGACGTATTTGCGAGTTGCCGGATCGTATGGGAAGGGGGGTGGGGAGAGTAGTCAGGCGGCCAGAGTGCCGCTTGCTGGCCAGTGGCCGGACGCACACTGCACAGAGCGATTGAAATGACGTGATCAACTACAGAGTAGGCGTAAGAATATTTATTGAAGATTAACAAAACAAGTAATTGAAGATAAAGTAATTAGTAAGGTTTATTTTGACAAATGAGCGACCGTGCGTACGATCATTACAACACAGTAGTTTGGCAACATTTTGTAGGCCTACATCTTGAGTACCTGCAAGAAAGAAGGAACGGCAAAGCCACTTGCTTTGTTCATTCATTGCCGACTACGATTTTCGATGACTCAACGCAATCGAGCCTCGAGGTGAATAGGAGAAGGGGTTGAAATAGGAGACTATTTTGCCGCTCGCGCTTAAATTGACTCACGAGAAAACATCGTTCGGCGGGTCGCACACAGGATAAAAATAGTAATTACATAAAAACGTTTACCAATCACGAAAAACGGTACACGTGTACACGTTTACACGTACCATCCCTACTGCCCGCTGCCTGCAGTCGATAAAGAAGACCCGGGGAAACTTCCTTGTCGACTCTGCTAAAGAGTAACTCGAGTTGACAACAGAGCGCGTTGTAAGCCAACACGTGACACCTGCGCGAACTACGTGCGCGTTCGGTCGATCCAACCACAGTCCACAACCAACTCAACTCACAGCTGACGAAGAACAAAGATGCTCGGTGTGGAACTAGTTGGAAGAAGAATTATTGCTATGTGATCATGTTTCTACGATCACAGATTGGAGAAGGGTTGACAGGTTGGGAAAGCAAAGAGAACATAAATCCCAGCCTGAAGGGCTGTGGCGATCACAACGCATTGGATTGTTATTTGTTATTCCTTGGCGTATCTCCTTTCTTTCCTTGGCTTATTTTGCGACGAAAGCTTCAGCGCGGGCGATAGTGTGATAGGTTTTCCCACATGAGAGAGACACGTTTGCATTCTAGGCCTAGGTCTATCGCATTCTACTGCGTCGACCGTCGAGTCGACTGTTGATCGCTGGCTCAGGCTGCCGCATTCTTCCGCGAAAGTCTTTGTTGACAAGACTGTCTGTTGAGTGTTGATGAAAATGAGCGCGTGTACTGCGTGTTTTTGTAGGCTCGGCTCGAATAAGTTGAGCATAAAGCCAAGCTCGGCTCGGCTCGAATAAATCGAGCCTAAAATCAAGCTCGGCTCGACGCGAGCTCAAAACTGAAGCTCGAAAAAGCTCGAGAAATCGAGTACTCGCACAGCCCTACTATTCTCTTTGTGACCCCACATTAAACCACTCCAAATGCATGTCCACTATTTTCCTCTCAATAACTCCTCCCTCTTTCACTTGTCTACCATTGCCAATGTTACGTGAATTTACATAATAAAAATAATTGTTAAGTCCAAGGAAACCTAAAAATACCACAGATTCAAATAAAAATAAAAATATTAGAATTAAATACATTTTACAATAAGCTGTAGGCTATGCTCATTTAAGCTACTGTCATACTCATAACTACCTACTTTAGTTTGAATTTAACAAATTTGAGGTGAACCGAGTTAGAATTAACGAGGGTTTACTATAGCCCTATGTAACTTTGTGGTTTTCAGGATGAAGTGCCACAAGTTCGGGAAATCTTTGCTGCCAAACTACACAAAGGCATGAACAAGGGAATTCCAAAGAAAAGTTTACCTTTAGACTTTATGGGTTTCTACGCGTTAGCGGGCGTGGAACCTGACAAACGGCTGAAAGCCACCGTCAAAACATACGTAACATCCGATATTACAAAAAGGAGAGACTACGTTAAATCTCTCTCATTGGGAACTGGCACTGGTACGTATTCTATTCATTGCCATCACAATGTACTATTCAGTTTTACAGGTAGCCTACATAAAATCTCATGTTCATTTATAGTATTATACATCCTCTTATATTTTTGTTCTTGCTTTTTACTTAGAAAAAGGCTTTTATTGGCAATACTTTTGCCTATTTACAGTTTATACGTAATATGTGAAGATAATGAGAAATGGTGATATAAAAATCCAAATTTCGTTTTATAAAACCCAAATTTTGCGTTTTTTCGCGATTTCATTAAAATGATCAAAAACATACCTATATCTGAAAAAAAAAAATTAATGAAAATTTAAAAAAAAGCCCTTTATGAAAATTTTTAAATGAAAATTTAAAAAAAAGCCCTAAGTAGGAATGACTAAATTCCAATAAGTTAGAATCGATAATTGTGACCCACAAATCTATTCAGAATCGATTCCCAAGCAAAAATAAATATTTGTACGCACAACGCACCATTATTTTGGTGGACTATTGCCGCGGAGTCCGTGATACGCGCCGTTATTTTGGCGGTCTATTTCCGTGGAGCCCGTGACGTCACGAAACGATGTACCGCCCGCTGCGCGCGTAATGTTCGGTCTGGACCGGCTCCTCCACCAAAATTCACAAAAATTCTGGACCGGCACCTCCACCATCCCCCCACATTTTGATCTCTAAAATGCTAAATTTCGCGAGTTAATTCGCGTTTTGACCAGTTTTATACAATTTTGTTTGTTATTTCGCGATATACACGAGATTTCGCGAAATTCGCGTTTTCAAAATGTGTTTTTTCCATCTCTAAGTGATGTAATTTGTCGACAACATTACATTTTGGCAATAAAATGGATATTTAAAAAATTTCGCGAATTTTGTTATCACCATTTTTCACTACCTCTAGTAATATGTCCTCCTAAAACATCCCTTGCTATTTGTTCCCGCAGGCTTGCTGGACAAGATTGTCGGCCAGATGCAACACCTGATGCCCGACTACATGTTGGTGTTTGCTATCCCGATCCTCTCTCACGACCCCGACTTCACCATCTACGACGACCTGGCCCAGCTGAAGAGAATCAAGGCCTGTCTCTGGTTCATTCTTGAACCACTGATGACCAAGAACGAGTTTTATTGTTTCGGGTTCTACAAGGCACTCATCGAGAAGATGAAGAACCAAAAGGACGCTTACAAGGGCGAGGAGGATGCAGCCAACCACGTGAGTAGACGCATTGGTTTTGCGTTTGTGTATAACATTGCATTTGTACAATTGGCGTCTGAAGGAAATCAAGGGTAATCTTTTACCGACACCACCGACACTCGCTCGGCAAATCTCGGATTAGGCACCTTTTGAAGTCGCACTAAGCTAGCACTAAATTCACTAAGCTAGCCCCAGCGAATCGTCAATGTGTGGACGTCTTGCCCTATGTCAATTGAAAAATTAGCCCTAATTGATTTCTACACCAGAAATAAACATGCGCTAAGGTTATGCAGTGTTTGGTGAATCCAATAAGTTATACATAGGCTACTGGTACTTTGTGTTAATATTATCTACACCCTGGGCCCAGTATTTAAAAGTCCCAATAGGCCAAATGCTACGTAAAATAGGGCCGCTATGTTTCCTCACAGTCTGTTAGTTGACGTCAGCGAGTGATAGCGCTGTTAATATGGCGACACCAGAACGAACCGAATATTCACGAGCTAGGTTGATAATGGTAGGTATCTTCCAGACCCCTTGGTTAACTTATGATCGCTGGTGTACATGATGTGTAATTTAGAATTAATTATCTTTAACTATGTCAGGCCATCCGTGGTGGCTCATGCAATTGGGGCTCAGGTCCGAGGCATATTGCACCAAGGATGCGGGTTTGAATCCTGCTTTTAAAAGCATGTTTTTTTGTCCTTCACCCACAACTAACACCAGTCAACGTCTCGAATATGGTAGCAATATTGCACTAATAGAGACGTAAAACAACAAAAATCAATCTCAAATCAACTGCGTCGGATTGTGTGGTAGTTTTAAGTTTACCACAGTTTTATCTAGAGCATGAAACTATCGATTACCTAGCTTGCCAGACTCCCAAGTTCTTCCTCCGCGGCTTCCTTCTGCCTCACCAATTTATTTTCTGTCTTCCCACAACTTGATTTGTGCAATTCATGTCACTCGTCAACATCTTGAATCTATTGCTCAAAATATCACAATAAAACATTGTAAAAGAACAGTGTAATGTCCAAAAATACTTAGCCCTACTATTTAAATAATTAATTCCTGTTCCACTAGTTTCTTTTATGTACTAAACTGTTTATTATGAAACACTCAAATTTTATTGTTATAATATGCTACTACATTTCTTGAAATTGATTTCTTGGATGGTTATTGACAGTGTGTCTATCCCCCTTGCAGAAACTGTGGGCGGTGTGCGACCTAGCGATGAGCTTGATCCTCTCCAAGACTACCAACTTCGAATTGAAAGAGTTCCCGTGCGAGATCCGCGTGCCCGCGATGTACTTCCGGTCGCACGAAGATCCGGTCTTCTCAAACGCCAAGTGCTACTTGCCGCTCGAGCTGCAGTATCAACAGGCCAAGAAACAGGGAATCACGCTCCCCATGCCGCCACAGCCGCCTCGCAAGCTGAGGGGGCGCACGGCCAACAAGCCACAGGTCATAGGGATAGGGATCAACAACACGGACGTCAAGGTAGGCAGAGACGAAATATTAATTAATACTTTTGACGGGATATTTTGTCGCGTCGTAATGGTGGATCAAATTCATCACTTTTTATTTTCAGATGTAGCGTTGGTTAATAATATTTGGTTCTAGGTTTGAACCACAGCCAGGGCAAATTTTTGTAACAGTTTCTATCAATCAGTCTATAATCATAACAACAAAACAAAAATAGCCTTATAGTTTATTTTATAACTAGGCATTTTTTTTTTTTTTTTTACATAGTACGTACAATATATAATAATTATAATTAGGGTTGCTGCTTGATAATCCATATATCGATCAATACGTTTATTTCCCAAAATGATCGATATTCGACTTGAGTCTTCATGGATCGATTACAGATATTTAGTATTTACAATATTCAAATAGCTCAAATACTGCATTATGCCTAACCGCTCATTTTTGAAATGTTATGAAATTTTCCAGTTGCGACATTGCATTGATTTTCCATTTCTTCGTTGCTCGATGTGTCCACTGCGAGACCTTCAACAAACGAGTGGCACGAGTAGCGATGATATTGATTCAATTGATCTGAGAAAGTATAAAAAACTCCCTGGTACTTGTATATTACCACTGGCACCAGTAAACTGTACTGAAGGGTTGCCACTTTCAAGGATTTTTAAGGTGTCAAGGATTCCAGTATTTTTGTTAAAATCTCAGGATTTACTACCATAGTTAAAAATAGCCTACATGAAATCAATACATTATTTTTAATACAGTGTAAAAAGCGACTAACAGTGGGTAATAAAAATATCAGTAGCACGGGATAATATAGTAATAACTAGGAAAACGCTTAAGTCCCGCCGCGTTGTTGGATGAGCGTAATTGGTGCATTGAGCTGCCATGTGTTGCGGATTTTCTGTTGTTCTGTGAAAAAAATCATTACTAAGTTGAAGATTTTTTAAAAATTAATTTAAATAAAATAAAAATAAACTTTAATTTTTATTTTTTTTAATTAATCGTAATTTTAAAAAAGAAAAAATCGTAAAATTTTGATTTTCATAAGAAATAATTTTTCGATTGCGCTCAAATTTCACACGAATATCTTAATTCATAAAATTATGGTTCTGTGAAAAAATCATTAAAATCGGATAAAGCATGTAGGTGTTATAAGTCGAAGAAATTTAAAAAAAATAAAAATAAATCGTAAAATTGCGATTTTCATGAGAAATAATTTTTGATTGCGCTCAAAAACGTGGCAGTTCTAAGTTCAGAGATTTCGAAGGTCTCCAGAAAATTTCATCGCAATTGGAGTATCGGTTTAGCCGAAATCGTGTTAACAAACAGCCAAAAATACAAAAAAAAAAAAAACATTCCGGATTTTTTTCTACAGTGTAATGAAATGGAATCTTCGCTTGCTCGCTACGCTCATCCAATAAACCCAGTCAGTATAATGTAGACATGATGGCGAAAACTAAAACGTTGATATATATTCTAAGAAAATTCTGATTCTTAGGCATATGCTCGCGTGCGTGTAATGTTAGTTAAATGGCATATTATTTTATTGTATGGAATCCTGGATGTGTCAATGATTCCTTCACGTAATATAATACTATACAAAACACTAAATACCTAGCTATTTTCAAGGATTTCTCAGGATTTTTAAAGTATCTCCCAAAGATATAAATAAATACTTGCTGTAGTGTACTATTTTGGCAGCAAATATCTCTAATACTTAGGCTGTAGAGTGAAACATTAACAATAACTTGTAATTGTTCCAAGCTGCTTGATGATGGAGTTGACTGCATTGATGCAGAGGTAACAATGACCGCAACTTAAACACATCCTGATTGCACCCGCCTGCGATGGGCATGTGTGCTTGTCCAGAAAACCTGTGTTCGTGCGTCTCATCGCTTGACTTTCTGGGATCTCTTTCAGCAACAGATCTTGAAAGTCTTGCGACGGGACCATGGACATTGTTCGCTGACAACAAAGACGCCCGTTGATTAGTCAGTTGCTTGTCGTTGTTGCACTCGTAGAGTTGTCTTTATTATTTAACATTCTGATTTGTATTCCCTGTTTGCTAGCTTACTATCTCTGCTCATGTGGTTGATTGATTTCTCAGCTACATATTCATTTGTCTATACATTGGTATTACTAGTCTTTATTTTTTTAAACCTTGAAATAACTATTTGCAATTCATCGTATTTATTATTTTTTCTTTTATGCTAATGCTAGCCGACATGGACGCTGGAGCGCAGCTGGGAGGAACGCAGGAACGTGCGTTCCTCCAACTCCGTGTTGTTTCGTAGGGAGTCGGAACCCCCTAAATGTATGACTTCCTCTACTACCGTATTTACTCGCTCATAGGCCGCCCTCGAGTAAAGGCCGCACCCTTATTTTGACCACTCAGATTTAAAAAAAATTGGATATAAATACTATTGATAAATGGCTTCACATAATGGCCGCACCCCACTTTTTGAACTTGACAATTTCAAATATACCTGAGGCCTATACTCGCATAAATACAGTAGGCTTCATTTTTTGGGTAATAGTTACTAACTAAGCAATGTGATCTCACACATTTTCAGAGTAGACCTGCATATTTATTATTTAGCCTTGGAAACACAATAACTCTGAAATAAAAAAATGTACTATAATATCTATAAGTGGTGTTGCACTTTACAATACTGTACTTAGTATTATTTATAGTATCTATATATATATATAGCTTTAATCCTATGTATTAGCCAGCCATCTTCCACTATTTATTTATGTAATTTTTATTGTTTGTAGGGTCATACTCATACTGTACTCCTTTTTTCAAATGTTGTTTAAGTACCTATGTAGTTTGGAACCTTAAGCTTGTTATACTTAGAACTACGGGTAGAATGCCTACAATTGTTAGTTATTATTCAGTAGAAATGTTTGGACAGTACAGTAGCTATTTTGTTAACCAAGTAGCCCTATGTACCATAGTCAGTCTATGCAATGTTTAATATGATGATGTAGTGTAGTTCATTGCCAAAGCTTTGGTGGTTTTGTGAAACAGTAACACACACAAATCCAAATGATTGGGGTAGGGGGGGGGACTTTACATTTGCTTATTTCTTGTTACAAAACTAGATCAAATTATGCCTGGGGAAGTCAAAATTGCCATGGATTTGTAAAGATAACTCTTATCTTCACAAATAAAACACTAAGAAGACTAGGCCTTTAACTTGATTTGATTTATTGATTTGATTCAAGGATTATTTAGCAAAGCACTTGACAAATATACATTCTATTTTATTGTGTTAGTTTTTGTTAGCATTGTGCAACAGACTGTGCTGTGCTATACGGTACAAATTTTAGTTGAAGCAATTTCTTCTCTTAGTTGTCCTATGGATTGTTACCTCTAATATGGGAAACTTGTACTTATGTGGTTGTGGTGATGGTGATATGAAGTTAAAATGTTTACCACATGGCTTGTAGCAGGCCTAATTATTGACTTATTAGGTTATTATAGAGTAAATATTATAGTAGGGCTCACCTCAATCATAAAAAAGGTTTTATGTTCATAGTCATGATTCCATTCATCACTTGCTCGTTATAAGTAACTACATTCTGACCAATATCTCTATCAGTGGCTAATGGTTATTTATTTTATTTTGAAAAGCCTTCTACATTGGTCACTCATGTGCATATCACAAGGACTTGCAAGCATACGAAGTTGTCAAATTGGTGCTAAACTACAGCCCATGCACGAATTTACAACTCGATAACATAATATGGGTCTTGATAAAACATAAAACAGCATACGGTACATAAACCATAAAATAAAAACATTTGAAACAACTGGATAGAGCAATGTTGCAATTATGCAATAGTCCTTCTCTCCAGTAGCCACCACATTAAAACAATTAAAGGCTCATTTTCCACATATTCATCCAGCAACTTGAGCAAGTTAAATTAGGTCTAGGCCTATACGTACAACACAAGCCTAAAAAAATCATCAATTGTCAATTGAATAAAAGAAAAGCTGTGTTCTTCCTTAATACTTACTGTACTAGGATCATCTGATTTTTCTTGTCTGATGCACATTTGTATTTTCTAGTGGCTTGATTCACGTATCTTCACATTCCTTCACATTGATAAGGACACTACTGTATTTACCTAAAAATAAAGTTATCAAAGCCCAACTTGCTCTCATGGTGTGACATGCTAGTAGGGGATACGTCAATTATAAGTCTTGTTGTGTGGCTCGTTGGTCTTGTGGTTAGCGTCTCTGCTTCCAATGCAGAACTTCCAGGGTTCAATTCCCGCTAAAGTCAGACGTTTGTTAACTTCTGATTTGGACTGAAGTCCATCAGTTCTTGTGTTAGGAATTTGTAAACGGTGACTTTGGAGCCGTCCTAGCAACGAGGCACATAATAAATTCAAAGTTGTTCTGAATCGGCCTTGTTGATTCTGGCATTGATCCGCGGGTGTTCGCACTGTCCATGCCACTGATTACTGTATTTCCCATTAAAAAAATATTGATCTTTGGTTGGTTATACTTATCGCTCACTCGTCGATTGTGTCGGGGCCTACAGGGTTGGCTTGGTTGCTTTGGTTTGCTGTCCCCCACTGAAAATCAGTTATATGACTGAGTGAATACTCTGAATATGAATTTATTTATTTATTTATTTAATTCCCAAGTAAAATGAGATCTTTGTCTCATTATGGCTGACATCATGGTTAAGGTTGTCTATAAACACACAAACAACAATGTACACTAGTCACTACTAGACATTTAATTTAATTATAAAATGTGACACAATTAAACACTAAATACACACTATATACACTATATACACACTACACACTAAATAAATAACAACATTGGTCAGTATTTGCTGCCAGTTGTTTAATGTTGTGCTTTTCTATTCTAGCCATCTGAAGCAGCACAGACAAAAATACAGTTACCTGGGATTGAGGACGAAGCTGTAAGTAGGTAGTACCTACACACCACCTAATCACATTCACACTAGCTCTCGCACCATTCCTAGCTCCCTTACCTACACACATATCGCCTTCTTCCACGCTAGTTGCAATAACTAACCATAAAGCTTGATTTCTATTCATAGTTCAGTAATGAGTTTAGTTGTTGATGTACCTTTAAAAGATAGGCAGTGTTAATTTTAATTTATGATGTTTGGTTGGGCTATTCTATTATTTTGTTGTAATAGTATTGTATGCCATGGTAGTCTAACCAGAAATGAAACTACTATTTGTATTTAACAGGTGAGGGCTTTAAAAACTTATACTTATAATGGTAAAATTGGATATTATCCAGAATTTAATCACTGCATTCATGTAACAAAAATTTTTGATTGACTCAAACTGGTGTAACTCTTGTTGTTTTGATTGTCAATCAAATTCATAATATTCAATACAATTCAAAAGTTTAAAAAAAAAATCATCCCGATCGGGGTTCAAACCCGAGTCTCCCACATTCCAGGTTGGTGCCTTAGCCAAGTAGACCACCGAGACGGTAACTATTTAACTTCTGAATTGTAGTTGCATTATAGATCTGAATGAATTGAACAGTACTGCAACGAATATATGTTGCCTTTGAACTGACCAAACAAACATTATTTATAATTTTACGCAGGTATGAGGTACTTCAATGTTATGGTCTGGGATCAAAAACAGTACACAGAAATAAATAATTCATCATCATCATAATAATAATAATAATTAATAATAATAATAATAATTTGATTCATAGCAGTTGTCGTAAAAGTTTGCCCCGACTGGGGTTCGAACCCAGAACCTCCGGCTTAACGTGCCATAGCTCTACCAATTGAGCCACCGGGACAACAGAACAAACCTTTACTAAACTGCTAGTTGTTGTGACTGTTATGTCATGGAAGTCACAGTCACAACAACTAGCAGTTTAGTAAAGGTTGTAAACTGTTATGTCATGGAAGTCAACAGTCACACACACAGTCCTCCTTTGTAAATCAGTTTTTATAACTGAATAGGATAGACGTTAAATAAATAAATAAATAAATAATAATAAAAATAAAATAAAAACTAGCAGTTTAGTAAAGGTTTGTTCTGTTGTCCCGGTGGCTCAATTGGTAGAGCTATGGCACGTTAAGCCGGAGGTTCTGGGTTCGAACCCCAGTCGGGGCAAACTTTTACGACAACTGCTATGAATCAATAACTATGTCCTTAAAGCGGGTTTATGCTTAAAAACTAGGGATGTGCGGGTACCCGAAAAACGGGTAATTTTCGGGTAGGTAAAATTACCCGACCTCGGGTCGGGCCGTCAATTCCTACCCGAAAAGTCGGGTCGGGTAGAAGTAATAATGAAGAAACACGCCAATCTGCTCCTTTTAAACCTCCCGCTCACACGCCAAACGAACAGCTGACGTCGGAGCGGACCAATCGCACGATGTGGGCGCGGCTATGCTATGATGCTGTGTCCTTGGCTCTTCCGGCGCTGTCCCCACTGGAGTAATAGGCCCTACTGACCGTCATTACGCTTCTTCTGGTTATTCAACGCTAATAACGGCATAAAGCAAGTTGAATATTACGTACGTAGGCGAATGGTGAAAAAGAAACAACGCTAATAAACATCGTCAATGCCTAGGCGGCAGGCCTAGAACAAAGTTGCAATTCATCTAGAAGTCCGATCTAGTGCGCATCGTTGCGCGCAGCAGAGCGTTGGGCGGAGTCAGACCGAAAGGCTGGTGCAAACGCGCGATTTCGTCAGATGCATGGCTGGTACAAACGCATGATTTCGTCGGCCGGAAGAGAAAAATACGCGATCGCATTGGTTTTTCTTGGGGTTTTCGTATCGGAAATATTAGAAAACGATCGTTACGATATTATTTCCGAGAATAACGAACGATTGATGCAGAAAAACGATAATAGCGGGGTTTCACTGTACTAGGCCTACTCAAGCAAAAGTTCATAAGACGCCGATTTGGAAGTAGGCCTACTTCGTGTCAACACAGCCCAGAGTGGCTACCTGCAACCAATGCAAAACTGTTTTGTAGGATTTTTTTTAAAAAATGAATTCACAAATAAAAAAAAATTTAACTACCCGAGCCCGACCCGAGCGTACTTCAATTACCTGAGCTTGAGGGTACTTTCAATTACCCGACCCGAGCCCGACCCAAATTCAAAAACCACTACCCGCACATCCCTATTAAAAACCTTATATAATAATATATATATATAGTTTGCTTGGTATATAGATGAGGCCTAAATGGCTAGGATACTTAAACTGGGAACATGAATAAACATGTTTCAGTGGGGGAAAGGTACAGAAGGACGACAGCTTACCTTGAAAACGTTAGGTAGGTCGCACAGACACAAATAGATGAGTAGACAAAGTTGCTGATACGTTTCGACCAACTAGTGGTCTTAAAGACCACTAGTTGGTCGAAACGTATCAGCAACTTTGTCTACTCATCTATTTGTGTCTGTGCGACCTACTAACGTTTTTCAAGGTAAGCTGTCGTCCTTCTGTACTTTCCCCCACTGAAACATGTTTATTCATGTTCCCAGTTTAAATATATATATATCTATCTGACTCCTGTTTCCAACTTAAGTTAGGTCAGGGGTGGCTATAGCCACCAATTTCTAGGGCAATATTGAGTTGTTAACACCTGGCTTGCCAGGCCATGTCATGTCTTTCAGGTTCACTCGCACTTCTTCCCCCAGTTCACGCCATCCACTTCTGTCTTCCCACAGTTTCGCTTCTCGACTTCCACTTCTCCACCTCTTTCCTGTATATCATTTTTATTTGATCTTTCCACTTTCTCTTGGTCTACCGATCGTCTTTTAACTTTGTCCCCACTTTCAAATTCTGTCCTTGGAATTTTTACTTCTCCCATTCTTCTGACATGTCCTATACTCTCTCACCTTCTTCTCGTCCAATTTTGAATAATAGCTTCTCAACTCCAACTTTTGTCCTGATTTCTTGGCTTCTAATTTTGTCTAACTTCGATATTCCGGCTATGCTTCTTACAAACTTCATTTCAGCTGCTTGAATCCTACTTGCATCTACGGCTCCTAGTGTCCAGGTCACTGAAGCATAATATGTAAGGATGGGTAGATAGTATACCTTGTACAATAACACCTTGCATTCATTAGGGAAATCCTCGTTCCAAAGTAACTTCCTTACTTGCTGATAAAAGGATTCTGCCTGGGCCACCCTTTTACTGATCTCACTTCCCATCTTTGCCTCCTTTGTGATAATGCTACCTACGTACGCAAACTCTTCTAATAATAATAATAATAATAATAATAATAATAATAATAATAATAATAATAATGAATATAAGATTTTTTTTTTTTTAAGCATAAGCCCGCTTTAAGGACATAGTTATTGATTCATAGCAGTTGTCGAAAACGTTAAGCCGGAGGTTCTGGGTTCGAACCCCAGTCGGGGCAAACTTTTTCGACAAGTGCTATGAATCAATAAATAATAATAATAATAATAATTCATTCTTCTCAAGAAGTGCATTCACAATTAATATTTATTTCCACCAGATGAGTGGCTCTCATAATTAATAGTAACTTTAACCAATGCTGGCTTAGTTTTTGCCACAATTGAACTAGTGTATCAAGGTCAACCAGCGGGCCTCATACTGATCTCTGGATGGTCCATACCACAGTAATCTGTGATGCCAGCACCAGCAAGTTTACCTTGGAGACACTTTTCATAATCTTTAAGCACTGTAAAGGCTCGTTTACAATCACTTAGCAATACGTTAAAACATAACGTAAGAAAGTTGAAACCATTGAAAACAGTTGTGTTGTTTACAATCACATAACAAGTAACGTAACGCACGTAACGTAAGAAGAAGTTGACCCAATCTCAACTTTACCGTACGTTACGTTAATTTTATTCTTAATTTAGCCAATCACAGCCCGTTGCCGAGTCTTACATTGTTGTGTTGTTATGTGATTGTTTGTAAACAACAACAACTCACATAACCTACAATTGTGAACCATGGATGATGGTAAATTGATTGAACTGGTGCAAATGTGTCCTACTATTTATGATAAGAAGAGAAATGATTTTAAAGATTCTATTAAGGAGCAAAACTTGTGGGCCGATATTGGTTGCATTCTCAAGTATACTCCGGTAAGTCAATATAGGAATTTTGACACAAAGGCATGTATATGCTTAATTTTTAACGTGTTATGTGATTGTAAACACCACAATAATGTTACCGTACGTTACGTTATGTTTTAACGTGTTGCTAAGTGATTGTAAACGAGCCTTAATGGTCTGCTGAGAGAACGCGAGACTGTGTGTAATTTAACATATGATTTGAAATGTTTCAGGGGGAAGAAGTGGATCAGGAAGAGCCGGCCGCAAAGCGCGCGCTGATCGAATTGAAGATGGAGTAACACGTAAAGAGTTTTACGTCAAGCGGATCCATTGCACACACACACTAATGATTTAACTTTCACACATGCATTGATCTCGAAGTAATTCAACCCCATACTAGACAGTAGGCTGAGATCCGCCTTTGAAACTAAACTTCTCTTAGTATCGATTACAAGTATGAAGCTTGAAATGCTCCGGAGGACTGACTGTACACAACACATTATTGTAGTAAAACATGCGGAGAGAGACGCGACTGCTGTTCGTTATATGAAAGAATTCTACACCTTGCGACAAGTGCATTGCTCAATTCCGAAACCCTACTTCACCGTTTGATTGAACTGTATTTTCCTATCGAGTTTTTTCCGATTGGTGATTGGAGTCCGAGACGTTAACGAACGGCAACGAGACTTGGGTTGTATTACTTTTAGATCCTTCTGTTTGTATCCGAGACGTCTGGACAATTCGTACAGTAATCGTAATCTTACGGAGTCGTGGCTGGTTTAGCGATGCAGTTTTTGGACAATATGGTCATTTGTTTTTCAGGTTGAATCATTCATTATTCATTTCACGTAAATAATCTAATATTATAGATTGTAACTTTTGTTGTGAATGTAATCATACTTTTACAGTCATGAAATAATTTATGCATGTGGCATTTTGTTCCATCTAATTAAAACAATGACGAGCTGTCCAATGGTATAAACTACAATGTAACAAAATTGTTCTTGTGAAATTGACTGGTAATTCATCCAACTTTGATTCAGATTTGAATTAGTAGGCCTTTGCTTTCATTGGACGAGCAGAATTCATGACATGAGTGGGATTCTTGTGAATGTTAACAACGCAACGCCTTCCAATTTGAATTTCTATCAAGGAACACATATTATAAAAACTTGGAAAATATTCTTTGATCAATATTGTTGATGTTTCTTTAAGGGAGGTTTTAATTTCTTATGCTTGTTTTTTTTTGTGTTATTGAGAGCTGTGTTCCAATACATGTTATTAATACTAGGTCACATTAAATAATTTAATTCGTATTTAGAGTCTACCCACTCAGTCATATAACTGATTTTTAGTGGGGGACATTAAACCAAAGCGACCAAGCCACACCTGTAGGCCCCAACGCAATCGACGAGTGAGCGATAACCAACCAAAGATCATTTGTTTTTAACAATCGGTGGTGTGGACATTTGCGAACACCCGCGGATCAATGCCAGAATCAACAAGGCGATTCAGAACAACTTTAAATGTATTATGTGCCTTGTTGCTAGGACGGCTCCAAAGTCACCGCTTACAAATTCCTAACCCAAGAACTAATGGACTTAAGTCCAAATCAGAAGTTTAAAAATATACCTATACATAGCGGGAATCGAACCCTGTACCTTCTGCATTGGAAGCAGATAATATGCTAACTACAAGACCAACGAGCCACACATTGTGAACGCTTCTAATAGCTGCATTGATGAATGTGCATATTTGGCCAATTTCCCAGCATTCCTTCATTCAGAAATTGCAATAGTAGTACAATTTTCATGGGAAATATTTCTAAAAAATATGGCATATATTCTGGCTCTGCAGATACATAATTAATACCCATTTCCCATCTCTTAGGTTTGCAGTTTTGAAAAAATAATAGAAAATAATTTGTGGCATTTGGTAGTTGAATAAACTTGAGACTTCTGTGCCGTGCGCGATGGACATGGCACATGCGATTAGGGCGCTGGCTTGAAGCTTATGTCTCTGAGAGGACGAGAGTTCGAATTCCGCATAAGGCACGTTTTTTCACTTTTTTGTAATCCCTCATCGTCTTGAATAGCCTGGTGCATTAATAGAGACGTTAAATAACAAAAGTCATTAATACCTCTGTGTTGTGATAGCAGAAAGCAACAAATCCACTAATTTCCACCACTGAATTTAGTTGTTGTTTAACTCTGCTCTTGACAACTTAAGTCATATGGTGTCATCTTGTAGTCCCTTGTTGTCTACTATGGAACCTTGCTACCCCGGGCCCAGTGTGCTGATGAATGAATTATAAAATATAAATGTTTGGGTACATGCATTTATCTTGTTTTATTGCTACGGTTGTGAGTAGTATTGGAACACAACTACGTATTGTTTTATTATTGTTGTAACTATTGAGTTAAAATAATGGTTCTACGTAGTACTATCTTCTGCAACAGACTTAAATGTTTGTCCATATTTATCAGCATTGTATAAATAGAAGCAGAAGACATTAAGACTGTTGACACTTATACGTACTAATTACTTATCTGTGGTAAAGGCAAATACGTAATATACATTCATACGTAACTCGTTGTCAGACATAGTAAGCAGGAAGTTTAAAGGCCACAATTGAAAATTTGAAAGCTTTCTCAAGGGATTATTGAGTCTTGATTTGATAGTAGCTTATACAAACAAATGTTGCGCCAACACATTGGGGAAATATTAATTCAATTTTACCGTGTTTATGACTAATCCAATAATGTAATACTAATAGTACATACTCACAGTGTCATTACTTGTACAATTATTGGTGAAGATTAGCTGGAGTGTTCTGGGAGGGTTGTAAATATTTTTTACCACAAACCACGATCAACACTTTCAATGTTTATCTGCTATGTTCAATGCCCTCGTGTTCAGTGTTCACGGCTACACAATCTGGATTTCGCAGTACAGTATTTTAATCATAGTCTGAAAGTGTGTTCTACTTTTCAAATTTTGTAATTTCTCGATTGCTTTCCGTAAAAGGTATAATCAACAGTTACACCTAAGGGAGTGTTTCACGATTAATTACATTGAGAAATAAGTTTTAGTTTGTCATTGGATGAGCGGAGCGAGCGAAGCGAAGATTCCATTTCACTACACTGGACAAAAAAATCCGGATTTTTTTTTTTTTTTTTTTTTTTTTTTTTTGTATTTTTGTGTGTCTGTGAACACGATTCCGGCTAAACCAATACTCCAATTGCGATGAAATTTTATGGAGGTCTATGAAATCTCTGAACAAAGAACTGCACGGAGGGAAAAATCGATCGAAAAATTATTTCTCATGAAAATCGCAATTTTACGATTTTTTTCGATTTTTAAAAAAATTCTTTGACTTATAAAACCTACATGCTTTATCCGATTGTAATGATTTTTTCACAGAACTTTAATTTTATGAATGAATATATTCGTGTGAAATTTGAGCGTTATCGAAAAATTATCTATTTAAAAAATCGCAATTTTACGCTTTATTCGTTTAAAAAAATTTACGCTCATCCATCAACGCGGCGGGACTTAAGCGTTTTCCTAGTATATTTTCCATTACATAGAAGTACATTTTTTTTAGACATGTAGGTTGAGCTCTGCATTTTTGTTGATCTAGCTTTTTGTATTACTAAGCTGGCTCATTCTGAAACATGAATTCCACTGGTTGTAAACATTAATTCTTAATCTACCAGTTTACCTTCCTACATCGTACACATGTACTGTTCGTTACATACTAAACAATAATATTATTATTTTGTCGAACTCAAAAATATATTTAAACAAATTGTAGATGTGATACCTGTTTTACACTGTTTAATTTGTCCTCGCAACTTATTGAATTCAAGCACAAAATCAACTTCTCGCATAGGTTATAAAATTAATGCCTCCCTTTCATTGATCCTCTTGTTCTTGAATTCAATAAGTTTGGTTGTAAAATGGAACTTTTTAAAGTCGGCTTTAGGCCTAGTTTAGTAGGTGAGATTTTTTGCCAAAGTGGATGGTTCCTCGTGTTCAAAATTCTGACTCTTGTCATGCTACCTAATTGTGTATTGATATGGATGACTACTGTTAAGTCTCATTGGGTAATTTTAAAAGGTGAATATTTCTTACTTTGCTTTCTAAATTACTGCAGAAACAATTAATTGCTCCTCCGAAAATTTCCGTAATTTTTTTGTAAGCCTCAACCTAAGTACCGTATTTTCATTGGCGATTCGTTTAGTTGAATAACCTTTGTTGTTTATATTCCGAATGGTGGTTAAATATTTTATGTTGACGTATGTGTTAAAAGCATTGAATAGTATGAATATTTTTTTATTTCTCAAACGCATGGTCTTTATGAGAAGTTTTGGTTATCCGAACCTCTGCACAGTGACATTTTGAGGACGAAGTTAAAGTAACGGTATCTTCAAAATAGTACAAGACAAAAAATGATTGTTTCTGGGGAAAGGGTTATTGTTGAATACTAGTGCATTCTAGACTTGCCACACTTCCCATGTTGGCCACTTTGTACAAGATTACTAGTTGCGATTGTATCGAGGTGACCTACCACCTAATAGAATTAACTTGGCCTATGTTCATCTATAGGTTTGATTGATAGCCATAAAGCTAGATGATTGTTTCTGGGGAAAGGGTTACCGTTGAATACTAGTGCATTCTAGACTTGCCACACTTCCCATGTTGGCCACTTTGTACAAGATTACTAGTTGCGGTTGTATCGAGGTGACCTACCAATGTTCATCTATAGGTTTGATTGATAGCCATAAAGCTAGGATAGCTGAGATAAGGTATGGGAAAACTGGTAATTGTATAAAACACAGTTAATTGGTCATTTGTGTCATCCTCTCATGTTATTATTAGTGGTGTACCGGTACTACATTTGAGTAAATAGCGATGTTTTAATTTCTAATGACAGTGTAGTTTGCATGGCGTCATCCATTGGATAAAATAGAGGCACTAAAACAGCCTGATTAGAAGTACGTACCTACCTACATATACAATTATTTTTTATTGAAAGTATTGGCCAGTGTATCTAGGAGATGTAATATTGCATGTTTTTATGTTGATAATTAAGTTTTGTGTTGTTAAATATGAGCTATTGTGACTTGTGAGCGACATGTATATGTATGGCCAGGCCTTCAGATTGAAACTTTGGACATGGAATGAGGATACTGCAGGAGTATAGTAGCTGTACTTAATCCAGTCTCTTCTCTACGTACCTACATTCATAACTTTTTATAAAAATACTATCACTGTACAGTTTTGAGTATAAAAATTAGATTATCGAAGAGACTCCCTGGTTAACTTAAGAAAACAATATAACACATGCAAGCTTGGTAGGTACTTGGTATATTGACTTAAATGTGTGGTTTTCCAGGGTACTTGGATTATTTTTTATGTTGGATAGTTGTAAGTTATATGTCGATTCCGTAGCTGGGAAGAAGACTTAACGTGGGACTATTTATTTATAGATTCCCTTTTAACCAAATGTTTTATAGTAAGCCTTCTTTGTGAACATTAAGAGGAAAGAATTATGGTATTAAACAAAGTGTCCAGTTAAGTTCATCAATGGCCCTCACCTGTTGAGACTACTTGTATATTATGCTATTGTATTGGGCTACTCAAATGAAACATGTTGGATTTTCTTTTGGAAGTCTCATGTCTCGGATGAACATTTATTCGCTAGGTTAGGCACAGAATCAAGTATGTGAAATTCGGATCAATGCTAGGTGATTTACCCGATGTAATAGTCAAACTACTACCCTACACTATTCTTTTAGAAAGAAGGTTTGGACATACCGGTATATTGCGTTTTTTTTTTCCTAATTTAGTTTGGCATTGATAGTATGCTTGTGTTGATCATATTTCAAACCCTTGTGAAGCCGAACTTTAGTTCGCTTCCCTACCCACCGCAGATTTGTGCACTTTTTCCTGCGTGGTGATTTTTGTTCTTCGCTTGTTCGATTGACGAGCGTCTCCTACATTCGTTTTGTTTGACAATGCTGGATCAAAGAGTACTTTCTTAATTTTTTGGAGAACATTTTTGTTCCATGTATGTGTCCACAAAACATGTTAGTGTAAGTTATCATTTTCTATAAACATCATTATTAATTATTATTATTACATTTACATAAATAAAACTTACATGCTGTAATATTCTGCTATATTGTCCCACCTTTTATTTATCCTTGCCTTACATGGACATTCCACTCACACGCACTCTCGTAGCGCCTCTCGACGCAGCATAGCTTGTACTCTTTGTCAAAAGTGTCTTGAGACCACCGTATTTTTGGAAAACATACTGGCCTAACCATGATGTTAAACAGCTATTCAATATTCATTGATAACATATTATTAATCATTTTCAAAAACTGTTCTGCAATTGTGTGATAGTTACAACATTTATGGTTAAATATATTAGATTTGAAAAAAACTACAATAGTACACACGGTGTCAGAAGTAAATCAAGGGGTCTCGTATCTACAATACCCAGGCCCTAAATTTATTTGTGATGCCGGGTGTACAGTAATACCACCCCCACCTCCTTCTGCCTGAGGCTAGTTTTGTCCAGCATGGAGGATGAGGTAAGTGGAAGATTGGTGCAGGAAGAGTCTGGGACTGGAGAAAGAAAAGATGATAAAATAAATGCCCTTGTTACCGTTTGACCATGGTCAAATTATTCAAAGAAAAAACAGTGGGTCTAAATAATACTTTCAGCCAAGGAGGAATGAATAATATAAGCTTTCAGCCCATCCCTAGCTTTGTATTACCTATATTGCCTTGCTGTATTGAATAGATCAGTGGTATTACCGTCTTCTTCTTCTTTTCATATGCCAACAATTGACATTATTCATGTCATCATGTGTTTTCTAGTTAGCCAGTAGAGATAGGACTCCTGTTCGCTCCGATCCATGCCATTTGGCATTTTGTCGCGTTCAAGCTTTATATATGTACATTGAAAAAGATGTTTCCTGTCTTGTTCCCCAGCTCCACACATCCGACAGACACTAGATTACAAAATTCCAAATCTATGGAGGTGCTTTCCGAGTAGGTCGTGTCCTGTTTGAAGCCGGAATTGAGCTGTCTCTATTTTTCTACTGTAGCACTTACGTTTACCAGTCGGCCTCATTCTAGTGTAATCTTCCCACAGTTTATTCTGCCCCCTCTCTTGCCATTCCTTACGGACTGCTTGTTCTGTCGACGCATGCAGGTGAGATTTGAGAGATTTATGTGACAGTTTTTTACTTTCTTGTTGTTTTTTGCTACCTTGTTTGGCTAGGTAGTCGGCCTTCTCATTACCATATATGCCACAGTGGGCCGGTATCCATTGTAGCACAATTTTGTTCCCATCATTCATGAGTCGTAGAATCTGTAGTTTACATTGTCTAATTTCGGGTTCTGTTTCCTCCCTATTTGCAATGGCTGCAATGGCAGTCTTGGAGTCGGATAGGATCACAATTTTCCGGTTTTCAGATTTTGATAGTTTCAATAGTGCTTCAACTATTGCTCGGATTTCTCCATCATAATTGCTTCCATTAGCACCAGCTGGGTAGGAAGCCTCAAATTCTCGGCTGTATATCCCTGCCGCCCGCATTTCCTTCCCCTGGGGATGCTGATCCATCTGTATACAGATGTAGCCATTCATTTTCTGGGTATTTCTGGCGAATGTATGCCAATGTCAATTTCTTTAGTTGAACCAATGAGTGGTTGTTTTTCTTACCGTCGATGTCAGGTATTGTCAATGCATGTGGGATTTCTAACAATGCAACATTTATGTTTGGTGGTAGGAGGTCTTGTCTATTGTTAATTGCCTCATTCCCAATTAAATGCTCATTTATTTGTCGTGCCTTCGTTATGAATGTTACATGGGTTTTATGTTTTTCACATGGTTCTTTATCCCAGTAGTTCTGATCCAGTCTTACCAGTTTTTCATATAGGATCCCTGCAGCTTCATTTTGTCTGGCCTCTAGGGGTGGAATATTGGCCTTTGCTTCCATAGCTACTATAGGTGTGGTTTTAACACCTCCAGTAACTATTCTGAGTGCAGAATTTTGGACCCTATTTAGAGATTGTAGTGCATTTTTAGGGGCTTTTGTTATGATTGCATTACCATATTCAAGCAGTGGTCTCACATAGGTTTTATATGTGGTAGATAATGTGTTCTCTGTTGCCCCCAGGTTTTACAATTACCGTATTACCATGGAGTTTGACAGTAGGCTACTATTTAAACTCGATGGTATTACCGCGTTTTCGCTGCCAACTGTCTAAATATTATGGTTCAATTATTGTTATTGCTATTTCGCAAAACTAAATCCTCTGTACAATGTTATTATAATTAATAGACTTTTAAAATAATTGCGAAAAGTATTGTGTTTATTAGAGATAGTTGCGGGAGTCGTTTGAAATTGTTTTACTTTTACATGTCATTATTTTTGTACTTGTGGTCACAATGCAAATGTGGATAAAGGAGTTCTCTACCCGATCCCTCGTTCGCCCACGCCCACCGCTTTTTCCTCGTAGCTCCTCGCCCACTCTCTTCATCAACGATGACTGGAACAGTCGCAGCATAGGTAAGATTGCTCTTAATTTTACCGTTTGGATGTAATTTATCATGTTCTGTCTTTACCTAGGCTATTAAAGATTTAGACTATTTGTAACTTTTATAGAATTATTTTATTTTGGCCTGCTTCGAAGTTTTCTTGTGCTACTAGCCCTAGGCAATGGGCAATTTCCTGTCGGTTCATGGTTAGTTCTAATGTTTCTGTATAGCCTAGACTTGAGGAACCATTTATGAACCCAAAACTTGAGGACATGCTTGAGGATAGTAAAACTACTTGTGTTCATACCCGCCAGTTCATATAGGCCTTATTTCTGAATATTATGTAGGTAGGCCTAGGCTAGATCAAAGGTCTAGGCTAGGCCTAGACTGTCAAAATATCTCGTCCGTTTTTGCCATGACGTGGTGGATTAATTAAATCGCCAGCTTTATGCAATGCATCTCCCTAAATCACACAATAGCTTCTTCTTATTTAGGCTATATACCTTTGTGGGGAGGGACAGAACTTGGCTAGAGTGTTCTCCGTGAAGGTCATGTAAACACTGTCCGGTCAAGGTCACGCCTTTGCCAAATCACCCTGTTACATTCCGCAGTATAATCAAGACAACGCGTCGAACCAGAATTTAGCTGCACATTCCAGTCTGGTAAATATTTCTTGATGCTATGATTTCTTTTGACTTGACAGTGGTCCTGGTTCATAAAGTGTTGGTCTAGGGCTAGGCCTAGGCCTAGTAGCCTACCTTTTTTTTATAAAATGCTTTGTTAGAATCTAAGGTTCTAATCCTGGTTATGATTTCTTACTCTTCATCCGTCCTATTTGATTTTGATTTGAATCGTTACCGCTACCTACCAAAATTAGAAGCAAAGTCGCTGTATACCGGTACGTAATTAATTATCATCAATATTTTTTGCATCAAAAAGCGCAATGGAGCCCTTAATAGGAGTTTTGCTCAAGGTAACCAAGGTTTATAAATGACATAGGGCGGGGAATTAACATCAAGGGTAAGGTTATTTGCAGACGATTGTGTTTAGTACAGAGCAATAAGGGGGATTGAAGATGTTAGGCTGTTGCAGGCAGATCTAGGAGTAGTAGAGGTTTGGGTCACAGCAAATAAGGTGGGTTTGAACATAGGTAAATTGGTAAATAGGTGGTTGGTTTCTCGTGAAGATTACAGTAATTAAGGTAGATAGAACGTACGCTTTAATGGGAGCTGTTATGAGAAAGTAGGAACTTATAAGTACTTAGGGGTGATGTTGGCAGAGGATTTGGGTCAGGGGGATTAGGAGCAAGAAGTTGTTAAAAGAAGAATAGGACTCGTTGTGAGAAATCTAAGAGGGGCCAGCAGGGGAGTTTAAGATCGGGCTTATAAGGTGGTGGTTAGACCTGTCTTGCAGTATGGGGCGGATCCGTATAGACTGGGGGAGGTTTCAGAGGTAAAGAAGGTTCAACGTAGGGCGGCAAGAAGGGTTACGGGGAAGGTTAGGCGGTGGGAGGAGGATGATAAGGGGAATGTAGAGAGGGTATGACGGTGTCACTGCAATGTTTGGGGTGTTGGGGTGGGAGTCCTTAGAGGGAAGAAGAAAAGGGAGGTTAGGCTGTGCAATATGTAGGCCTACAGGGTGGAGGGGAAATAAAGGGTGGGGGGACATCCACAATTATAGGCTGCAGGAGGGGCATCATTCATGGAAGTTCCAGCGGAAAGTAGTAAGGACGGATCTGGGTTGGTATGGTTTCTTGGAAAGGACTGCTAGGGAATTGTCTGGGTATGTTGTAGCTAGTGGGTCTTTGAGGGAATTCACATCGTGTTTAGGAGAGGGCAGTAATTAGGTCTGGGGGGAGCAAGTGGTTGCTACCGGACGGAAGGGCCCATTTGTAACCGTTAGGAATTGCAATGTAATGTTACAGTTTAATTCGAGTGGGTCTGTCTGAGCGTAATTAGGATCTCGAATAATGTTTTTTTTTACTTCATGTTACGACAGCGTGAATGTTGAGCCACAAGATTCCGAGCCTTGTAGAATCCAGCCGTACGTTCGATTCTCAGACGGGCTACGGTACTTAGCTTAACTGTAGCGTACTGTATTTTAAAGAATTGGCAGGTTGTGGAAGTTCCTTCTTTCCCGCAAGCTCGACGGTTTGATTTAAAGTTGATGTGCAAATTTCTTGAAGTATTTTGACAATTTTAACCGTATAATCATAACTATGCAACACATCATATAGGCCTAATCTCCGAAGCGTAAAATAATGATCGCTGGAAATTAATCCGTTGACAGGGCCAGCCATTGTTCACTCCCCCTGCTCCTCCCTCCTGATTGCCCCTGCTGCTTGGCGTGATCATTTTACCTACTCCGCGTCATCTGTTCATCCCAGACCCCCCATTCTACTAGGATAGGGCCTACATAGGAAAACTTATGTTTGTGGTTACAAAAATGTTGCCCTTCCCCCCCCCCCCCCCCCCTCCCCCCCAAAAAATACAAGGACTATCCTAGTTATGCCACTGGCATTAGCCCTTGTAGCTTTGCAATACAATAGGCTTACAATAATACTATTATGAAATATTGATTTATTATTTAAATTAGGCCTACTATTATGACCAGAAACGTTGATAGTTTAGAATAAAGGCTTGCAATTCAAACGTAGTTTATCGTGCACCTGTATGTAACAACTGAACTGTACTTAAGGCTACTAAGGTTGCAGTCTTTGAATATCGATAATGGTACATGTACAATCGAAAATTGATGGATTCATATCAATATTTTTAGCGAAGATTGATGATCGTGATCGATAATCAAATCAAAATTAGGCCTGTACTTTCACGCATACTAGGTGGAAGGCGTACCTTCTGTGAGTGCATCCTTTTGTTTCTTTGCATTCTCAGCTGCTTAGAACAAGGGTTTTACACAACCAATGTCAAGGCTCAGCACTCATTATCCCCCACACACCCCCCCCCCTTTCCATGCTTGGCCCGACTTCTTGGAAATCTTGGTTCTATGAAGTTTCATTTCATTTTTCCTGTTACGTGTTCAAGTGACTCGTTCATTCGTTAGCAAGTTATCGTGTGTTATTCAATGCTCCGATATTTATTAAGCAACTAGTTGGAATAATATTCAGCGTTACTTTGGAAGACGTGCATCTCGACTGCATAATTGATGCTAGTGTTGACCTTGAGCGACATACTACTACATTATCCGTTTTAATGAGTCGAGATTGAACAATTGGTGTGGCTAGTGACTGCCTTACAACATGCCCACGTATGCAAGTTTCCTATACTACATGTTCGATGCGTGAATTAACAGTCGTTTTGGGGAAATAATTGTATCGATCGATATCTATTATCAAATGGCAACCCTATACACTTGCTATAACCTGAAATACTTTCTCGTGGGAGGGGGTGGGGGGCATTGCATGCAGTGTAGCACCAAATATTGTAATATTAATAGCTTCACTATTATAATATGCTCTACCCCTTGAATTTAACATACGAGGCGGTGGCAAAAAAATCCTAGAGTTTTAGTCTAAAACTATTAGGAACAAAGTAGATGAAAAAGTTTACTTGAACTTCATTGTACTGAGAAAACTAGCCAATCAAAATCCACATTTAGCCCATGGCTGCACTCTCATGACAAATTTTGAAAGAAAGTGGTAGTGGTCTGTACTCTGTAGTATAGTGTCGTGATGGGGTTTTTGCCTGCTACTGCCTCGGAATATTTGAATCTTTGGGCTGTTAAGAATGTTCACGACTACTTTTTCGGGTAGACCGAGTAAGTGTACACAAATTATTACTAAATTTACCTACACCTGCCTACACTTAATCGGTCTACCCGAAAAAGTAGTCATGAATGTGTAGGCCTATAACCAAGAAAACTTCAAACAAGCTGTTAAGAATGTTGTTATATGCAATGTAGCAAGTAGGCCGATTGGTAATTTAATTTAATTAACTTGCATTGATATACTTCTATGATTCTTACATTAGTGGCTACTGCCTATACCTACTACAGTAACCATTGATAGTTCAAACTTGGTTCATTTTAATTAAGTTTTAATTCTAAGTGGGCCTTCTTAGGCTTTGACTTAACCATGTTCAATTCCGTTTTAGAATAGATGTAAATTCATTCATTTAAGTATATAAATAATTGGATGAGCGTAGCAAGCGAAGCGAAGATTCCATTTCACTACACTGGAGAAAAAAATCCGGAATGTTTTTTTTTTCTTTCTTTCTTTCTGTATTTTTGTCTGTTTGTTAGCACGATTCCGGCAAAACTGATACTCCGATTGCGATGAAATTTCATGGAGGCCTTCGAAATCTCTGAACGTTTTTGAGCGCAATCGGGAAATTTTTTCTCATAAAAAACGCAATTTTACGATTTTTTTCGATTTTTAAAAACTTTCTTCGACTTATAACACCTACATGCTTTAACGGATTGTAATGATTTTTTCACAGAACCTTAATTTCATGAATTAAGATATTCGTGCGAAATTTGAGCGTAATCGAAAAATTATTTCTCATGAAAATCGAAATTTTACGGGTTTTTTCTTTTTTAAAACAATTCTTTGACTTATTACACCTACATGCTTTATCCTATTGTAATTATTTTTTCACAGAACCTTAATTTCATGAATTAATATATTCGTGTTTAATTTGAGCGCAATCGAATATTTATTTCTTATGAAAATTGCAATTTTACGATTTTTTTCTTTGTTAAAAATTACGATTAATTAAAAAAATTAAGTTATTTTTTTATTTAATTTAATTTAATTTAATTAAAAAAAATCTTCGACCAAGTAATGATTTTTTCACAGAACAACAGAAAATCCGCGTAACACATGGCAGCTCAATGCACCAATTACGCTCATCCAACAACGCGGCGGGACTTAAGCGTTTTCCTAGTAAATAAATAAATCCGTATTTAGAGTGAATCCACTCGTGCACATGACTGATTTTTAGTGGGGGATATTAAACCAAAGTGACCAAACTAACCCTGTAGGCCCCCACGCAATTGACGAGTGAGCGATAACCAACCAAAGATCGATATTTTTTTAATATGAAATATAGCAATCGGTGGTATGGACAGTGCGAACACCCGCGGATCAATGCCAGAATCAACAGCCGATTCAGAACAACTTTAAATTTATTATGTGCCTCGTTGCTAGGACGGCTCAAAAGTCACCGTTTACAAATTCCTAAGACAAGAACTGATGGACTTAAGTCCAAATCAGAAGTTAAAACACTTCTGACTTTAGCAGCAATGCAATTTTAAATTGCAATCTCTGCGAGACCCTCTTGAATGATACTATGGATGCCACAAAAACGTGCTCACATTGTCCTAATTAGGTCCACTGACCCCTTTCCCAAATTACATATAAATTATAGTGTCATGGTCCTTAAGTTGAAACTGTCTTCAAATTTATTTCCATTAATAAATACATTGGTGACAATTTCTTGGTAATGTTAACGTAATACTAATAAAATAATACTTCAACTATATTCTTTTCCATTTTGTTTTTTAAGATGTGACTTCGAGCTGCCAGATAGAATAATTGCGCAGACAGGGCAGTCGCCGCAAGACGTCGGTCGACAACTTTTGAGAGTGCTGCCGTCACTGGACTACTTTCCTCTGAAGTTACTACGTCACCACTCTCTTCTCTCTTGATGAGTTTACAAGGTACTTTACTTTCCAACAAATAGCATGGGGAACTAAAGGAATGGGTACCATTTTACTCTAAAACATTTAGTAACCTATCTTTATTTCATCTTCAAACATTTTATTGATCGTTTACCTTAAAACAGTAATATATTCCCAACTCGATGAGAATGATGTAAATTATAATAAATAAACCCGAGATGGACCTTGACTGTTTTATCACACTCATTAGGCCTATATAGCTAATGATGCATGATTATAGCAGATAGCTTCCAACATTATATTTTCTTTCAAAATTGCTTTGTGCACTTCTTAAATGTTCTCATGATTTAGCTGCTCAAGAAATCATATTCTGGTATGTTTAATTTCAGGCCCAGTTATGTTTGTGGTCGTTGCACCGCCAACCGAAGCTATCTATTCTTCTCGACTCGCCCGAGCAACGGTGGACTCGACAACCAGCTTACCTTGAGATCTACGATCTACGCAGCCTTCAACTGGATCTGCTGATGTAAGTTTTGAAACATGTTTTAATTTATCAAGTGGGGTTGTTACGTATAACTAAATTGGAATTTGCTTGAATGTAGGCCTACTAGACTCATTTGGGATTTTAAATATAGGTTGACAGGCTGAAAATATGTTTGATATATTTATAATCATTAAAATTGCTTCATCAGTATTAGACAAAATATGTTTTTTATTAAACTTTCAGATTTTATACTGGCAATGTTTGTTGAAAACCATGTTTAGGGGATAATAACGTTTTCCCCGCATATATGTTCAAAAATTGGTTACAAGTGTAGTAGGCCTACTCCCTACCCACTAGAAGTTTTACACGATCAGTGCTCTTGCATTTTTGACTTCAAACTTTACTCGCGTGTTTGTATAGGCTAAGCCTTCCATTTGTCTTGTCTATTCAGTGAGAAACGTCCATACCTACAAGTACAAGAGAGGGGATACTTGATTTCTAATGGTTGGATTCCTAATTAATATATTATGTAACAATTTCAATGATAAGTTATCAAAATCAAATAAAAAATAGTGTTTGTGGTTGGGGAAAGAAGAAAGGAGACCAACAGCTTACCTTAAACGAGACGGGCAGCTGCGTGAAACTGGCTGGTTAACATAAATATTTCCAAAACAAGATACACAATGTTGTACATTTCGGCCAATGCGGCCTTATCTTGTTTTGTAAATATTTATGTTAACCAGCCAGTTTCACGCAGCTGCCCGTCTCGTTTAAGGTAAGCTGTTGATCTCCTTTCTTCTTTCCCTCAACCACAAACACTAACCTAGCCGACAGGCATTCTATCACAATCAACAAATAAAAAATAGAGTATTTTGGTTAGTTCCCAATCTTATAGTTACGTCTCCACATCATTCTTGCAAGTAGGCTCCGTGTGAGTTTTGTCTTCTTAATTCTGCTATGGGCGAGCAGTGTTTGTCAATATGGTTTTATCCTTCTATGACGTTATATATTCAAGGAGTCACTCATTATAGAATATTTAACTTCCCCTTTTCAAATTCTCTACATCCAGCTAATTAGTAGGGATGACATCGGGTACCCGGGTACCCGGTTCCAGAAATTACCCGGAGCCGATTTTAAGATCCGGGTATATTTCGCGGCCGTTTTTAGGCTAATTCACCAGTTTAAATTACGCGCTACGTGGTTGCGGTCTTTCCCGCGGAGCGTGCCCGCTGCCTAAAGAGTAACTAGAATCGACGACAGAGCGCGTTAGGCTCGCTTTCACGTGCTTCCGTCTGTCTCGGTGAGTCGGGCCCATGCCACAAGTGAGTGCAAGAGAGAAAGATGCGGCAATAAATCTTGGACACTGCCGTCTGCGCAGTACGAGATGCGCGTACGATCCAACCAACTCACACTCACAGCTGACTGACAAAAGATGGTTGGGTGTAGAGGGTGTAGAAGAAGAATTCGCGATGCAATCATCTTTCAACCGATTCACGAAATTCGTAATCACAACGCATAGGATTGTTATTCCTTGGCTTATCTTCTTTCTTTCCCAGGCTTATCTTGCGACGAGAGCTTTAGCGCGGGATATAGTAGCACTTACAGTAGCGAGACTTGATAGCGAAACACGCTCATAAACCATCACGCGCGCCCCTAGCGAATCAGCGAGTCAACTAACGATGACTGTGCCACCTAGACTTGATAAATCAGTCTCAGAGTTGAATTGAGCACTGAGCTGGATATAAGTTTTTTCTGACGTTATTGTTATTATTTTATTCTGATAATATGTATGTCGTTTTCAAAGAAAGACTACAGCCTAGCCTAGCCTAGGACCCCGAGGCCCAGCCTAGGGGCTAGAGCCTAGGTAGGGCCTACCAAGTGTTAGTATTGTAGGTTACGTAATGGAAAATAATAATGGTTGATAGGCTTACATAATATTAAAATTACCACCATTATTACTTGCAGTTGTTTTGCCTGCAATTTAAATAGCTTAGGCTAGGCCTAGCCCTTGCAAAATGCCAAAATATGATTAGCTTGACATTCATCGGCATTCGTCAATTGTTTGTTGTTTACATTTTTGAAGTCGGAGGCTTTTAGTTGAGTCGCTGTTTCGCCATGCGCGCTAGTGTCGTGGCAAGAAGCTCTATCTATACAGGTCGCTACGTAGGTTCATGCGTAGGTTACCTACACGGATAGTGGTAGAGATAGCGCTTTCCACCGCCATCTACAATTTGTATCTTGTTAACTGACACATGCACTGACTTTTAGACGGCGGAGGCTTTTAGTTGAGTCGCTGTTTCGCCATGCGCGCTAGTGTAGCGGCGGTACGCGCAGCCGACCACGACAGCAAATCACTCTGCAGGCAGTGCATTGAAGTCTCGCTAAGTTGTAAGAGATGGGTTATACTGTGATAGTAGTGAGAGATTTTCCCACATTCGATGCGTGTTTGTTTTCCCCTGCTTTGTGCGCTTAGGCCTAGGCCTACCTACAACGAGTTTCACTACCTGTACAGTGTAATTGGTAAACTAATCTTTGGTGTAATTAAGAATGAAGATCATTGCCTGGTTATCGAAGCGGATCTTTATTTGTGAACGATTATTGCAAAGGTTTCCAGAGACGGAAACGTAGTCAGTCGGTATGGCCTTCAAAGCAACTAGTAGGCCTAGGAAACAGCGTTTCCACACATCGTGACGTAACGGGACCCGGGTACCCGGGTAATTTGAGTGCTGGAACCGGTTCCGAATTTTACTACCCGATGTCATCCCTACTAATTAGTGATTTTATAGTGAGTAGTTCAATGTTATACCTTTTGCTCTCTTTTACTACATCAACCTTTTTTGCTTTCAGCTCACTTTGTGTCTGTGGCTGAACCATTGCCCGCCCGCCCACCCACTCTTCAGTGCCCACCTGAGCAACCATCTACTCGCCCACCAGCATACCTCGAGTACTGTTATCAGCAGGCGAATCCCTCTCAACTGATCTTCTCACACTACTTACAGCACTTGGTAAGTCACTTGATAAATATATTATTATTTTGGGGTCCCAATGTAGTCTGTCGATAACTTAACGTAACGTAACGTCACATGAACTCATTTTCTGATCACGCACAGTCACGCACGAATAACATAATTTTTATTTAACTCGCGCACGATCACAAAATAATTGTCAAGTAGCTATAATTGTTCACGCACACTCAAGCACAACTACTCGCATTATCAAGCAATCACGCGCACACACAATTACTCAATTGTTGGTATTTTAAGGAGCATTTAGCATGCACCCTTCTAATCCGATCACCACCAACCTGGTCTGTTCGCATTGTCAGATGACAGACATCCTATCGTCACTTGCTCCTCTCGAGAGCGGTGAACAAATAATTAAATGAATACAAGTGATTGGCAGACAATAAATGCAAGAGATTGTTGGTTTAATACTCTCTCGTCCTCGTATTAGACAGCGGTTTAGCCGAGGTAGTTTAACCAGTTCCCACTCGAACACCGAAGTTAAGCAAACCCGGGCGTGGTCAGGGGTAGAGTGGGTGACCGCTCTGCCCTGAAACTCGCGTATATCGCTGGTTAGAGCAGATGGAGGGTTCGTTCGAGAGCTAGTGTACCGGTAACGGCTTCGATCTCCTCGACATCTGCTCGGCAGTCCGGGTTAGTGGAGGGTGGAAGAACCTATATGACTGTCGAGGTTACACCGTCCTTTTGGATGGGACGTAAAGCCGTTGGTCCCCTTGGTACTTTTCGAAAGGAGTAGGCTACGTGCCGGTACCGGGTTTCCCCTCCTCCCTTCTGTTCATACTTCATCCTCATCTATCACCACTCATCGTCTCGAATAGCCAAAGTGCATTAATATGAGATGTTAAGCAATATCCAATCAATCAATCATCCTCGTATTCATGGCTAAGTTTTAGGGCAGTGTGCGACTCGAGGTAAGCTACAAGGAGGGTGGTGTGGCCTTGCGGATGAAAAGGGCTTGTTTTGCGCTGGAGTATTTAGTGTCACGCTTGTCACGATACACGCGTTCCCACTGTTATATTATCACGCAAATTCACGGTACCGATTCAAAGCATTCACGTTCACGCACAATGTCACGCAATCACCTCTAATTCTCATTATGTTAAAAGTTGTTAGTTTGCATCGATTTTGAAATAATTAGGCATCAAGATGGTTGCATTAGAAAGAGTTCACAGGATGGGAGGAAATGGAGAACATGAACACAAAGAGAAGGGCTGGGTACAACAACATGTATCCTATTCAAACAATTTAATGTTGTTTTGTTACATTTGATACCCGATTCATTGTGCGTTTGGTTCTTCTGAAACTCATGATGCCGACGGTGGCTACTTACAGGAGCCTTTTACCCCCAAAAAATATTTTTTACCACATAATCTATAGCATACTACTAGCATGACCGTTTAAAAAATTATATCTTGTAATGTGATTTTATACGACTTTTTCAATTTTTTCGATCCAGAAATTTGAGAAAATTGGCGTTTTGGGAAATTTCTTAAATAGGCTTTAACCTGCTTCTATTTTGTTCCACATAGATACTAGAGCATCATACCAATCTAAAAATGGCTCTTTATAACATCGTGTCTTGAAACTTTGCACAAATATACTCTCAACCACGCAAAAATGTGCATTCCAAAATCACAACCATGCTTAGTAATCGGCATATTTTGACCGAACCACTCGCCCAAATTACAAAACAAAATAATAGAGGATATATACAGAAAAGGCTACCGAGTACGTCAATAATGGCCATTTTTTTTTGGATCAAAATCCCCCACGTTCATGGGGCATAAAGATTGTCTCTATGCCATTTCTTATGGGAGATTTTTGCCGATGGAACCTAGGTCGAAAAATAACAAGTTTGTCAATTTTTTTTCCGGTCATGATGGACCCAATAATCTCTTTGTTAATTTCTAAATTCATAACTAGTTAGCCTGAATGTGAATGAAATATATATTTTGAGTTTAGTTTAAAACCAGCTTGCTACATGCAAACAATAGTTACCGTCTCGGTGGTCTAGTTGGCGAAGGCATCCACCCGGAAAGTGGGAGACTCGGGTTCGTACCCCGATCGGGATGGATTTTTTAATTTCTGGATTGTATTAAATATTAACAATTCCACCTACGGGAGTGTTTCCCGACCATCCAAATCGAGAAATATACCCTCGCTCATACCTGCGTAAGGTAATGACATTATAAATATGTTTGTTTGGTCAATTCAACAGCAACAGTTTTTCGATGCTTTATTGTTCCATCCATTCAAGTTCTATAATGTAACGACAATACAGAAGTTTAAATACAGTGGAACCTTGGAACAACGTTTTACAGGGGAGGTTGCCCAAAAAGTGCTAAAACGGGGAAAAACGCTAAATCACAAAAATACTTTAAAAAATTAAAAATTCGCCATTAATTACATTAACAAAGATCAGATCCTATCTGGGGTCTTTCTGGGAGATTTTGAGCCAAAAAATAATTCAACACTCACTTTGTAGCTCAGTGTATTCAAATCTTAATTATCAATTAGCCTGAACATAACGTGATGCTCAAGTATTCCGAAAATAACATTTAAAAAAAAATCTCTTTATATTCGCGATCTATTTTGAAACCACTCGCTCTCGGCGTACACCGCGCATCTTTGTTGCGCATCTGTCTGTCTACCAGTGCTGTCAACGCTAGGCTGCCTAGCCCATTCATTGCACATCCTGTACTGCGCACCCCTCTCACACCCGCAAGTCCTACTGCAAGCACGTTTCATAACAAGTGCCAGCTGCAGCCGGCCTGCCTAGAGAGAGAACGGAGAGAAAGCAAGACACAACTACAAGGTCAAGAATCTCGGTTGCGTAATTTTACTGGATTGGGTTTCGCTGTGGCCTGTTGTCAGTTGTCTAGGAGGTGGGGTGGGGTGGGGAGGGGCAAATAAAACACGGAATAGCTCTTACGTTGTTGAAACGATTTCGCGACCATCCAAATCGAGAAATATACCCTCGCTCGCGGCGTCATGGATAGGATACAACTTTACACTAATAAATGACACTTTTTCTACGCTACGGAAGCACGTCATTCAGTAATTATGACGCGGATGGCAACTTTTAGACTCAATAATAATAATAATAATATAAATGACACTTTTCTACGCTACGGAAACACGTCACTCAGAAATTATGACGCGAATAACAATATAGAAAATTACACAAAAATAAATGACACTTTTTGGCAACAACACTGGCTGGCGTGAATTGAATTATTTAGGTTCTACGGAAGAAATCGGTGATTTTTCTTTGCACACTTTCACTTGAATGGAGTTTGAACAACGACCCTACACTTTGGCAGATTGGTCAAGTAACTCGTCCACATTTTTGTGGCTGACGATGTAGCTTTGCACGGTCTCCCACGCTTTTATTGTATCACTGAACGATGGCGCAGCATGAACAGCACTTGCACTTCCTCTTCTACGTCATCGTCGTCGCTGGAATCGGCACCTGTGGCAGTCACACTGGCAACAATGTCGTCCAGTGACATCACCTCTGTAGTGCAAGGTTCTCGTCGGCGGCGAAATAGTCGGCCACAGTCCCCTGGCCACCTTACCCTTCCCAAGTGGCCTGATCGATTTCAAAGTCATCGATGTCGTCGTCATTGTCGTCTTCGAATTCGATATCATCGTCTACCACGTCAGTCTTGACAAATCCTGCGTTCTTAAAACACTTGGCGATTGTGAGTGGTGTAACTACTTTCCAAGCACTGGCGGTAAAGTGCATTGCCTAAAAAACAAAACAACAAGAATCAAAGTAAAATTACTTATTTGTGTGTAATATTATCGTTGGGTGTACGATATTATGAGCATCGTAATATAAAATAAATAAACCATTCTAGAACACTTACCTTCAGTACATCAATTTGCATCTGATCTGGGTCTCTGTTTTCCATACACACGATGATCGACGTAACAGCGACCGGTGATAATGGGGCTTCAGGGACTTGATAACGCCGAGGTCTAAACGGCTGTAGATTACTCGTACAATTAGGCGAAAGAAGAACACGGTCACATTATGCAAATTCAATCTTTCATTGATGTCTCGGGGATGCGCTGGGCAATTGTCGATGAATAAACAAACTTTCCTTCTTTGACGGCCCATTGACGCGTCAATACCACAAACCCATTCGTCAATCATTTTCCCAGTAACCCAGGCGTTGCGATTTGCCAGGTATTTTGTTGGGAACGTCTTGACACCGCTAAAACAACGTTGTTTTTGTGACTTTTCAATTACCAAAGCCGGTAATTTATCTGACCCGTCGGCGTTCACACAAAGCAACACTGTCAGTTCTCTCTTTACTTCTCTTTCCACCATGACATGTGTCGCCTTTGCGCGCTAAAGTGCGAGACGGAAGTAAATTAGAAAATAGGCCAGTTTCATCGGCGTTGATAGATATCTTTTAATTCGTAGTTTTTAATGAGATTCGGCAGAGTTTCGGTTTTCCATTGTTCTACGGTTTCTGGTCCACTGATCGACTCTCGCCGCAAATTACTTTTACATGTGATACCATGACGTTGCTTGAAATTGTGCAGCCAGCCATTTGAAGCCGCGAAGTCCCGGGAACGTTTAACTTAAGCGCCAGTTCCTTTGCTTTTTTCGATGAGAATGGGGGCCACTCACAGGCATATTCCCCGCTCCCCGTCTGATGGAACCATTCAATCAGACATTCCTCCAAATCTTCATACTGGCCAGGCCTCAATCGAGCGCGCTTTGAAATCGATGTACCCGCTTTCGACGCACCCTCTTCTATCTCGCGACGATTTTTGACTATGGTGTTTAATGTAGACGCCGGATTGACAGCTCCTGTGCTATTTTCACTCGCGTTACCGTCTGATTTTCGTCAACTTTTGTTAAAATCTTAATCTTATCTTTTAACGAGAGTACACGACGCTTTCAATTTCGTTCGCTCCATTATTAAGAAAAGCTGCGTCACAGATAACAGAGTACACTGGCTGCGTGGTGGTGTGAACTGAATGTGCTACGAAATGAAGACTGAGGCAGCACTTTGCGCGGCAACAAAACCAGAAGTTTAGCAGGTGGCCGGCCGTCCGAGAGGGGGAGTCAAGTGTCGGGCGCCGAGCGCTGAAATACCATCTTTTATTTGACGGAGGAGAGCTACGGGCGGCATGTCCAGCCAGTGATGTCAGTGGCGCAGCAAAAATACTTACTGTTTATCGAAAACGTATGCAAATTTACGTGTTAAACATTGTAACGGGAATTATATTGGGAAGGGAGTAAATAAGGTGTTGTTATAGCGGAAAAATCGTTGTTACGGGAAACGTTTAAAGGGTATTTAACCGCTAACTCAAAAAATATATTTCATTCAGGCTAACTAGTAATGAATTAAGCAATTAACAGAAAAATTATTGGGGCCACCATGACCTCCCAAAAAATTGTCAAACATGACATTTTTCGAGCTAGGTCCCATCGGCAAAAATCTCCCATAAGAAATAACATGGGGACGATCTTTATGCCCGTGACCTTGGAGGATTTTGATCCAAAAAAATATTGGCCATTATTGACGTACTCGACAGCCTTTTCTGTAAATTCTCTATATTTTGTTTTGTAATTTGGGCAAGTAGTTCGGTCATTACCAAGATGGGGTGTGATTTTGGAATGCATATTTTTGCGTGTTTGAGGGTATATTTGGGCACAGTTTCAAGACACGATGTTATAAAGGGGCATTTTAGATTGGTACTGTGCTCTAGTGTCTATGTGGACCAAAAAAGAAGTAGGTTAAAGCCGCTTTAGGAAATTTTCCCAAAACACCAATTTTGCCAATTTCTGGATCAAAAAAACTAAAAAATTCGTATTAAATCACAGTTATAAGATATAATTTTTTAAACGGTCATTTAAGTCTAGTATTGTGCTATAGATCACGTGGTAAAAAATAATTTTGGGGGTTTTTAGCCCCTTTAAAGGGATCGTTCACCTCTTATGTAAAGGTGTACCCAGACGTCTATTTACCTAAGTAGACTCCATTTACAACAAATTCTTTCTCGAAAATAATCATAATCACCATATATTAATTGTTAAATATGTAATGAAATTGACTATGTTTTCGCCACTTCGCTGTACTGGCAACAACGCACGACACGGCCTTGGCTTCGGAGTCGAGTAGCCAGTGTCGCGGCGAACTGATTCATCGTATTGGACATCAAAGATGCTTGGCGAGGGGGGATATGACATGTAGTCAAGTATGGCATACTCGCTTCAAATTAGGTTGAAATAAAAACGCATGCCATGTGTTATTCGGCTCAAGTGTCAAGTGTAGAGGTGTTTACGAAGTTATGTCGTTTTGACAATCGACTTGATAGGCGCACAGCGCACTTGCTGTATACACATTCAAAACACTGTTCACCTAGCCGAAATATATATTTACTGCTGATGCCTACGTCATTTGTTCATCCTTTTGTAGAATATGCTGTTGATGTGGATTTTTAAATCTTTGTTTGTGTTTGGAATGGTTCTTCTAATTAATCTATATACCATAAGATATATTATGAGTGGGGTGTGCCTGCATACTCGAACGATATAAACAAAAAGCGATAAGCTAATGGGACTAAGAAGGAAGAGAATAAACATTAAACACTGCCCAGAAACCTTACGCAGACCTCTTCACATCAGTTGGACACGTGCACTCGTTTCGATCAATCGTTCATGATGACATTGAGGAGTGGTGTAATAGGTGCAAAAAAATAAGAATGTTTATTATACGTTACAGGGCAAGCGAATTCTATTCAGAAGTGTTCGTTGTAGAGTTTGTTTGTACACAAAGTGTCAAAATGTCAACCGACAAAGAGTCAAATTGTTGCGACGAGAGTGACTTTATTAGTGAATTGCTTGAACGTGAGTCGGCGCAGTGTATAATAACTAAGCATATAGTAGTTTTGGGCAGATGATAGTTTTCAAAGATGTTCTCAATATTTTACGCCACGAAAAGCTTTGGAAAAAAACATCCATCAGTACAATATAGAGAAACATTGATGTCTGGCGTAATAAAGTAAGCATACCTCCCCCATTGTTTATGTCTACAATACAAACAGAAACTGATCTAACAGGCAACATAGATTTGTTATTCATTCTGTATACACAAGTGTGGTCATAAGGCGGCTTTAAATAATAAATATACAGAGTATTCCATGAGAAAATAAAATAAAATGCCGCTTGGGATAATGATACATTGTTAATCGGTTTTCGGATAGATGTAGTACATGCATAACGCGCGAGAGTTATTCGGGAGGTCCGCGGTCGATCCTCACCCCTGGCAATCCTGACATTTACATGATTACGGAAACTGCTGTTAGCCCATAGCGTTTGGAATTACTTTATTCATGTAATTTCACTTATTGTGGAAGAATAATTGAATTTCTTAAATGCTATAACCAAATCGCTTTTATTTTTTTAAAGTGCAAGTAATTCTGTATCATGTGTGTGTGTGAGAATCGCTATCGCGTGTATTATGTTGTTGTATAGGCAATACTTATTCAACTCCACTATTAGGCCTACCTGTCATGATTGGCAACATATAACTTTATAAGATCGTGCCAATATAATATTTATTCCATTAAAATGACAACACGTAGTATGTGTTTTTAAAAAAAAGGTGTTGGTTTAACTGTAACGTATTGTTAATCAGATGATCGCAGGCCTTCCGCTTTGTTTTCAGTAGAACAGACTATCTCCATAGATAGACCGGGACCTGCCTCACGCGTTACTCGCCGCTAGTAGCTGTGCTGTGTTGCAACACCTCGCCAGCTTCGGGTCAGTGACGTCACTGACCCGAAGCGCGCCGATGAATTTAAAGACCCCTATTGACGTAGGTCTGGAAATATATAAATGAACTGAATTTTTATGTTTGTACTTGTTTTAAAGAATAACTTGTTAAAGAGATGAACAGGCCCTTTAACCAAGTCATAATTAACATTGGAACATAGGGATTTCGTCTGGGAATTAATAAAAACGGTGTTAAATCGCAAAAAAACGTTAGTCTGGGAAGATTTTTTAATTTCTGGATTGTATTAAATCCACCTACGGGAGTGTTTCTCGACCATCCAAATCGAGAAAAAACCACACATGTTTGTTTGTGTGTAAGTAGTGAGTTGATGAGCCCCTGAAGGATGAAACACGTAGGGCCTAGTTGGTTAAGATAACTGTAAATTAGATTTAGTCATCATCGGCTGGTGAAAATGTGTTGTCGTATGCAGCCCGTAAGGCTGTACTACTTCATGTTCCATATTCTTTTTTATCTGTAAACTGTGAATTTGTAATGAAATTCGTAGAGCGTTGATCAAATTGATTCAAACCCCGTAGTGACGACGGAAATGCTTGACCGCAATGAATAATTGACAGTTGCAGGGCCTCCATCCACTTAGTACTCAAATATAGTGAAATAGTGTTCGGTGGGGAAAGACTGATAGGAGGCTAGGAGCCAACAGCTTACTTTGAAAGAGTTCGGCAGCTGTGTAGTGTTGAAGGTCACATAAATATATACACAAATAAATGACATTATGACGAAATGTTTTGGCTTGAACAGTCTTGTTCACCCGTCGGAGTTGAGAGAGAAAATGACAAGAGAAATAGTGAGGAAATTTCAATAGGGCCTACACGTACAATTTGTCAATTATATATGATGCTTTCCATAAAATTTTACTATTTGAATTAATTTAATAGAAAATACATTCTTAAATTTTTAATAAAACCCAAGGATCAAGTTAAACAGTTCCTAGTTAACAGTACACTAAATTTGCTTATTCTTATTTTATTCTTAGCAAAGAAGTATCAAATGAAAATTTTTGTTTCTCAAGTTTGCTTGATATTTTGTTAACATCAACATCCGAGGCTCTCTCTTGCTGCCTTAAGGACAACGCACCATCAATTAATCATTGGACAACCATAGCCTCAATTTATTGATGACATCGGGTACCCGGAAACTGGTTCCAAACCAGTTCTATAGCGACCCTGTTCTGACTTTTCAAACCGGTTTTATTTTTACTACATAACAGTGAACTTCACGGATACGTTTTTCCCGCCGTTTTCCCCACAAAATTGTAATTTTTATGCACTTTTTCTTGTGCGGTCTATTTCCACGATCCGTGATAACATAGCCACTATTTATCCTTCCTCGCTAGCCGATTATCAAGCACTCGAACGACCTTGACGTGCCAGGAGGCCAAGTCTTGAAACAACTTACGTTTCAACTTACCTCCCGTTTTGAGTCGCAAATTTCCGACAAGTCGCTCAAAACCATCAAAACGGTAGTCTTGAGACAAACTTGCGAAACGGCTTGCGACTTGGCTCGCAAGTTTTTTTACGTTTCAAACCACGAGGTTTTACCTTGCGTGTAGAGATTCATTTGCGTCTTGACTGCCACATCAAAAGTTTTTAATGACTAAATAAATAGTTATAACTAAGGTACACCCTATGTATAAAGACGTAAATTACACGCTAGAAATGTTGGCAGAAGGCTTTAAAAGTATTTAAAGTGTTCTAATTGTCATGACAAATTATCTACGCTCGTCGCAAGTTAGCGTGCATCTGCATAAGTGATGCTATAGACCGGCGTTTCACTGTGGTCCCGTTGGCCGAGTGGTTAGAGCGCTTGGTTTGAACGCGAGGGGTCGGCGGTTCGAATCCCGACTGGGAAAACTTTTTTACATTTTTTTACTCATCGCATAATTATTGTTCACTTATTATCTGTGACAGAAACAATTTTTATAACTTTTCAATGTAAATTACCTTTTTTTACCTTTCTTTGCAATTTGTTTTGGTATTTTAGGTGGGCTAGGCCTAGCCCTAGAAAACTTACACAAATATAACAAAACAAACAATATAAAAATATGATTAATTAAATAGAGAGTACGACTGCCTTTAGGCTATTTGATAATAATAACAATAAACTAAGTGAAATAATATGTAGGCCTACCCTCTCCTAGTGTGTTTTGACAGTTGATTGAATGTGCGAATCGATTATAGCATCGATAGTTCGTCACAATCGATTATATCATCGATATACTTCACAACATCGATTATTACGTATATTGAAATTTTCAAACTCAAAAGTCGAAAGTTGCACTTTGTAACAAGCTTTCTCATTGGGCAGTCATAGAGCGAAAGTGGGCGGAGTTTCCAAACTCAAAAAAGCATTCGCAAGGAAGAATTTCATCTTGCAAGCGAAATGAGTCGCACATCTAAATTCAAGACTACGTACATGACGTGAAGTCGAGTCGCATGCGATTTGGAAGAAGTGACTTGACACGCATTGCGACTTGAGTCGCATGGTTTTCAAGATTTGGGCCCTCCAGGCTGTTTCATGACACTTGACTGTCGGCAGTTGGACGTATCAAAGCACGGGAGCCGAAGCCAGCTCACTCCCGGCCGTACAGTTGCTTCCAAAAACACGCACGTAAGGCTGATACATTGAACAAAAATTGACCTTTATATATAAACCGGTTCCGGCATGGAGGAACCGGTTTGAACTTTTTGGACCCGATGTCATTAAGCCTCATGCATTTTTTTCTTTTGTATTGCTGTCTTCAACCTCGCATTTCCATCCTCCATACAAGTGTCAGCTGATTTCTTCTAAGTATAGTTCATACTTTTGGTGGGACTGATGAGCCATTGTGACATGTTTGTTCTGTCAACTGTCAGCACAAGTTTTGACCTAGAACCCCCCGTTCAATTTCGGCATTTCCATGAAAAAGTGCCAGACTAGCTTTCACTACTTTAGCTGCAAGTGGGTACTTGCAATTGCCAAATGAGTATTTCATGTCAAAAATTCCCTTCCAGTAGTGATCACCTTGCATGTATGGTTCCAGTTTTGGCAACTCATCAAACTGAAGAAGCTTATATTCATCTGACAATAAACTATTTGCACGAACTTTTAAAACATTTTTTCAAGTTGCTCTTTCTACCATGGAGCCACAGATGCACTGGACACAGTGGACAGGATACAAAATTAAGCCCTCAGAATAATTACAGGAGGTTTAAGTCAACTCCAATTGCTGTCATGGAAGCTAAAACTACCATATTACCCTGGAGGCCAGAAGAAACAGTGCAGCAGTGTGTCTGTATGAGAAGCTCATAAGACTAGACTGGCTGGAATGGGACAGAGAACCCCACGAACATCTCAACTCAAGACACAAAACACATTTATTACAGCAGTGAAAGAGGTGAAGGAAGGTCTCATCAGACAATTAAAACACTCAGATAGAGAAAACATCCCCCCACCAAATATAAACATGCCATACTAGACGTCCTTCATGAACTGACAGTGGATGGACTGGGTAAGACAAAAGCATCCTACATAGACGAGGAGTTGAGAAATCTAACAATAACTCACATACTTGAGAACTATCTGGAAAAGGATTGACTAACACATTTACACAAATGTCTTGGCTACCCCAGGTGAAGGCCAAGCTGGGTCAGGCATATATTGCAAAGAATTTGAAAAATCTCACCCTGCGGGGGAAAACGGTAGCTGCTATGATGGAGAATTGACTGCTATTCTTAAAGCCCTGTACAAAGTTAAAGACTGTCACAGTGATAAAATTGTAATTTTACTAGACTCAAAGCAGCACTACAAGCCGTAGTCATCAAAGTAGTGGCGGATTCTGTAGTAAGGCTGTGCAAACTACAAATTCTAAAGACATCACAATGCAAACAAGGTATTAAGCTACAGTGGATACCATCACACTGTAATGTAATGGCAATGAGAAAGTATATGGCAATGCAGAGCAAACCGTTAACTTACAGTTCAGTTAAAGCCCATGTAAATGCTGCAGCTTCCAAGAAAACTAGACAAGATTGGATCGAAAAGGGACAAGACAAACCATGACAGGAGTACAACACACAGCCAAGAAAACCCATCAAAATATATGATAAGACAAACAGAAACAGCACAGTTCAGGTTAAAGACACAACATGACCTGCTAGGGAAGCATCTGCACCAAATAGGTGGTTTGAAACCAGTACCTGTAGATTGTGCGGAGATGGTGAACATGACAGACGACATCTGTACACTTGTGCCAGTCTGGCAAATGAGCGTGACGCAATGCCTAACGGCATGAAGAAGGAGGAAAGGGAGGCTCGTCTCTACTGGTTGACTAGATCAAGCATGATGGCATCATAGGCCAAATGTGGGCATTTGAGGAGAAGAAGTCTTATGATTCTACATTTATAAACAGCTTCAAAACAAAATTTAAAGCCCTCCGTGTATTTTATTTTAAATAATTAAAAATCTTGTTTCAAAACCGCTTAAAACTCCGCGCCAAGAGTTTGATGTAATGAGGCACACATTTTAGCCACGGTCTTCCTAATACTTTGCAATTTAACTAAAAAATAATATTTTTGATATAGAGGACTCCAATCACCTAGAGAATGCGTTAGTGTCGCGGGGCGTAGCACCGTCATGGCCGCCGAGTGAGGATACCTTTGTAAACACCCATATGATCTTACACAAGCACAGTGTAAATATATAAGGTTTTGGGGGAATAGAATAGGTATCATGTGGCTCATTATGAATTCAAAATCTAGTATTTATTTATTTATAAGTATTTCTAGTATTTATATAGATTTATATCAGCATTTATAATTAAAATACCTACGGATATAGTCTGTCGGGCGCCTGTGAACGTAGACATTGATATAAACCGCTTATTTTTGTGGCCGTAGTATTATTCCAGAGAACAACGTTACAGAGTCCAACATACTTTGAAATAATATCAATATAATGACTAAATTTATTAATATCAAAGCAAAATATTTAGTTATGTTCTATAATCTATAATAGGCCTAATATGGAATGTAATGCAATATTAGAGTAGCACACAGCGTTTCAATTCAAACAACAACAATAAAGCCACTCAAGCTTTGTGAAGAGTGAAGACAATAAAGCAGTAAACAATAAACATTATGCGTTCCTAAAGTATTAGAATGCAAAATAAAAAATTACTGGACAAAACACCAATATAAAAGAACATTGGGAATAACAAGTCAACATGGTCTTGTGCTTAATTTTCTCGGAATCATGGTAGCCCAGGTATTAAAATGCAATACTTAAATTTTTTAAACCTTATTCACCCACTCTTGAGGGGATTTGATTGTTTTATTGTGATTACGAAAATCCCAATATAAATACTATAAACAAAAACAGGAATTGAACCCATGGTCTCCCTCTGGCCGGGCGCGGACTATATAACTGGGAGTGTGATAGTGGTGATTTAATAACCTTAAGATTTTGATTTTCATTGTATTATAATATTAAAATGCACCAATTCAGCAACAAATACACTACCGCGGTCTCGGTGGTCTTTTGGGAGGCATGGGTTCGATCCCCGGCCAAGGTTAGGTTTTGTAAATCTGGACTTAGCCCATTTATTGTGATATAATCTAGGGCTACTGATTATTTTAAGCCAAAAATGAATTAGTCTTATCAACTAGGTATGAATTTAATATATTAATATGAAGACCACTCTTTATTAAGATCTCACTGAATTACCTAAGTGAGAGGAATGTGTTTTGTTTCCGTAATTTCTTGTAGATTCCTTACACGAAATAACGAATCAGTGCATGGTTGAGTCACTTATCTTCCAATAAGTGGCTTCAGCAAATATACACTCTAATGGCAAGTGGGTAGGTGGACTGTGGACAGATAATATTCAATGTACGAAATGTGTATCTAACAAAATAACAGTAGGTATAGTTGGTTAACCAGTCGGCGTTTGATTACGTTTTCAGTGTCTCCAATGCATTTTTTCACGGAATGAATTATGTTTCTGTTAAAATATGATGTTGAAGACTAGATTCCATGTAGGTGCTGTTTCTTGTGTGCGCGATAGAACATCACAATACTTATCTCAATTAGTTAATTTCTTACGCGCGAGGATAGCATGTGTAGATTCTATCCTCACTAGCGCGTTTCCAGCGTTCGCCGCAAGAGTGGACAGAGAAGATGGAGCGCTCTATAGCTAGTGCCTTGGATTATCCCTCGACCACAATACAAATTGCTGGGGTAGCGCAGTTTTGACAAACTCTGGGCCAGATTCTTGGCCATATAATCTTTATTCTTGATTGTGTACTTGCGAATACAATTACAGGTAATATAAGAATCCATATTGAATCGATTTGCACAGCAGAGTGCAATGCAGTTGTGTGAAATCTTGAATAAAAAAACTACAATCATGTCTTTCAATGGTGCCGGCACCCATGTAGGGCCCAAATACGTCATAATAGTATGACCAATGACAGCGCGTTTTACAGTATGTTCTAACCCACACATAACAAAAACTTGTAAAAATACAGCCAAACCTCCTAACACACTCAAAAGAAATGAGATCTAAAAAAAGGGCCAAGCTCATCTACCCTTCCACATTTGCGCATTCTTAATTCTTCATAAACGTACAGTGTCCCGTAACAACATCCCTGAAAAGCTTGGCAAAATACAAATTTGCAACTACCGTATGTATTAATTTAAACGTAATAGTACATCCAAATTCTTTTTTTCTAATTAATTTAAACGTATTGGTCATGCAAATTATATTTTGCCAAGCTTTTCAGGGATGTTGTTACGGGACACTACGTTTATGAATCAAGAATG